>OX371225.1:103117667-103550547 GCA_947310385.1 Nephrotoma appendiculata | reverse complement strand
AAATTATTACTATTTTTTTATATTATAAATGCATAATGTTTCTTCTATACCATGAAATTATGAATTAATTTTATGATGATAATAATCAATCTTAGATGATATTCTACCATCAAGGCTGTTTGGTACACGTTGAAAATTCTGTGTTTAGATCTTTACGATTTGTAGTAAATATTGCATGTAGTCTTCAATTCTTGTTAATTTCCCTATAATAATCTTGTATTAACTTAACACTAGGTTCTGTGATATAATTTACGACTTTTGAGTTAAATGATAATCTTCATTCAGTTGTTGAAATTATTATCCTAACGCCACATATCTTCCAGTATTTGGATTTAACTGATGCTTCTATTTGAATTCTATTTGCTTCACGAAGACGCCTAAGTATTTTTCGATTCAAAAAGAGTTCATCAATAGAATGTACAAGACTTTCGGCAACGGCACTGATCAAATGCATTGCTGCACGCTCAGTAATCTTCCACTTATCGGAAGCTGACAATATTCTAGGAGTAATGAAACATTTGCTTCCTCTAGAGGCTCCTTCTGCGCTTAGCATGGGCAAATCAATATTTTCGAAGCTCATGTCGTTATCAAATATCCATTCGCTGTCACTCTCCGATGACGATAATAATGCTTCTGAGGTCTATTGGAATTGATTTACGTTTTTCTTCAAGAAATATTCGTTTAGGACTTTTTTTGCCTCCGTAAGTTCCGATTTCCGCTTTTCTTTTTCAATTTCATATTGTATGATTCCACCCAAACATCCGCGACGCTGTATCTCCGCTGTGACAAGAGGAACCGCTTTCGTCTTTACTGGTCATCAACGACTAGGTATTGGCATGTGCGATATCGAAAATATCATCCAGCTTACTATTAAATGCAATTTTTCTTTTACGGTAAACGTTTGAAGGTTTATTTTTATTCTTTAGAAGATTTTTCCACTCATCATGCACTTGTTTCAATTTTTCAATGGAACGTTGTACTTTTTTCATTCGTGCTTTTGACAAAAGAATAGACAATTCCTGCATTGTTTAATTATTTAATTATTTAATTTTACAGTACGGTGATTGTAAAAAGAGGCACAACACTTGCTTTTTTAAGGGTAACTTAGCACCAATAATTTGACAGTACTCATGGCCAAGAAGATAAAAATTTGTAGTGGACCGTAAATTAGCTGCCATTTTATTAACTGTAGTAGCACTTACTTAAAAATATTAATAAAACCTTAAAACGTACTAGATTTAATTATTACAAATGTGTTCTTTCTCGAGAGATTTGGACTGAAATTAATTTGCATTTATTTTGTTTATATATTATATGATACAATGAAATAAATTGGCCATAACAGGTCATAATTAATGTCTCAACAGTCAGACTTAAGAGCTTAAGTTACACGCCGCTTGCACCACTTCGGTTAGTGCTAAAATCACCAAAATTTTATAGGCTCCTCGTTACAAATGAACAACTGACCTCTAAAATTTTGGTGGTCGTAGCGCGCTTCTAAGTGGTCCAAAACGGAGCACAACTTAAGCTCTTAAGTTTGACTGGTTGAGATTTAATGCGGTAGGCGGATTTAAATTTTAAACACAATAATGAGGACGAATGAGTCTAAGGACTTAATGGGTTTTATGAAAAAAATCACAACTATGTTAAGTCCTAATGACTCATACGGTTTGTTAAGACACCATAAAACATTCCATTTTATTTCTGATACTTAATTTTTATTTATTTGTTTATTTTTTTCTGTAATTTTGATTTAAAAAAAACCGTTTATTATTTGGGTTTTTATTAGTTTCGAAAATTGGCAATAATCTCGCTATTTATTAACCGATTTTCAATATCTCTAATGTTTTGGAAAGATAATTATCTCCTCTATTGACCACAATTATTTAGCCTGAGAAATTTTTTTAAATAATTTTTCTGTTGGTTTGAAAGTGAAAAATCGAAAAAATACCGTTTTATCGAACTTCGCGCCTCTAAAAAACCTTCGATCGACACAATGTTTTATCTGTTTAAGTTTTTAGCATAACCTCACATTTCTAGAGGTGTCCCGTTAGATATCTCAACACTTTTTTCCCATACAAACATGGGCATATATATCTATATATATATAAATATATATATATATAATATATATATATATATATATATATATATATATATATATATATATATATATATATATATAAATATATATATATATATATATATATATATATATATATATATATATATATATATATAAATATATATATATATATATTTATATATATATATATATATATATATATATATATATATATATATATATATATATATATATATATATATATATATATATTTTAAATAAATATAAAAGGTAATTTTTTAAGCCTGATAGAATTTTATTTTTTTTGCGACTATAATTATATTTTTATATAATATTTGATTATATAAAATAGACAAGGCAAAACGTTAATTTAAACTCAGGTTGAGCCAAAAAGTTATTATTTTGGTTTTAAATAATATGTTTCATTTTTATTAATAAAATGCAAATAAAGAATCATTTGTAATACAATTATAATAAATATATGTCTTGTATAATTATTTTATTAGTAAAGTTACTGTATAATTTATTTTTATTTTATTGAAAAATATAAACTTAAATTTTAGAAAAAAACACTTTTTAAATAAAATTCACTTAACGCCTTCTGCTAGTATATTCCAGTTTACAACATTTAAAAAATTTTAATAACCATAATTATAATGTGCATTTACTGTGCCGACCAAATGGCACAGTGGTTAAAGCTTTGGCATTTGAATCGGGGGGTACCGGGTTCGAATCCCGATAGGGGCAGGATGCAAAGTGAAATTTCATCAATATATTACGATCTGTGGTGAAATGTAACACATCTATGACTTCCTGTCGGTGTGCAAACCCCATGGCCGACCGTCTGCGCCAATATAGGGTGGCATGGAGCTTGCAATGTGCAGATAGATGGTCTTAAATCGGTCCTATAGCTGTAGGTGCTCGAGTAGGCCGGGAGGCGTAAAGTATGGAAGTAAAAAGCGCAATAAAAAAAACCATAATTATAAGGAAATACTAACGATATAAGTCTGTCATAAACGTCGTTTTTACGTTAAGTGAGCGCTATTTATTGATTTATATTTACTTCATGGAGCACTAATTGCAAAAACAAACCCTTTGAAAAGCAATAAGACTTAGGAACACCATTAAATCTTTTAAAAAAAAAAATTATAATACAATACTTAAATAATTTCTAATGATAAATTAGGAATAAATTAAGAAATTATCTATCAAACAACTATGCGTAATTATGGTATATTTTTATCATAAGCGACTTTTAACTTCTAGCTGGTTACGAAATAATATGTTTCCTAACTTCTAGCGGTTTACAACCTTACATAAATTTCCTTTCTAATTTTTATTAGAAAAGATTACAAACAGAAAAGCAAAAAAGTATTTTTTCTACATTTTTACCAGTGTTCCAACCGCTAGGAATGGCGAATAAAATTTTTTTATATAGATATAATAAGATGCAAAGATCATATTGTAATTTAACTGATCTTAATAACGTAAGCCTCGAAAATAGTGTTTTATCAACAACATTAATAATAATTTTTGTCGAACAACGCTATATACTCGTATATTAAGACAAGATGTTTTTATTTTATTTAATTGGTTAGATTTCGTGAGACCACATTTCATACTGAAATTCGGTTGAGCAAATCTATTTTCAAACATTCTCATATATTCCACTCTTCAGATAGCTATAGCAAAGTTCACATTGAACTTATTCAAAAAAGATATGATACTTCACCCAAATTTTCCAATAGAATTGTGAAATTATGAAAAAATCCAGCCGGAAAGTCATGTGAAAAAGACTTATGACTCATGCATGATTGTCTCGCATGACACGTGTATAGAATTTTATAAGAGAGCGGGACTAACATTCATGCGTGATATGCCTAAGATGATTATTATGACAGTTCATAGAAGAACTGTATATAACAAATCAAAAACCAGTCACATAATAAACTTGTCATTAGTGACGATAATAGGTTCATAAGTGATTGAAAAGTGACTTGTCTTAATTATTATTAAATATTTGAGCTTATTAATGCAAAACATGTATTTAAATGAAAAATAATATTTATAATATATTTGATTCTAAAAGAAATTGTGTATATTAAAACCATGATATTAAATATTAAAGCTGCTAGAACCATGTTAGAAAGTATAGAAATCACCTTCGGTTGCCGTAATATTTTTGCAGTACATATGCCGTAATATTTTTGCGGAAAATTATTATACTATAACACAAAAAAAATTATTACTTGCCACTTGGGAAAGTAATGTTTTATTTTCAACACACGTTTATCGTGTAAGAACAAATATAGGTAGTTTTTTACCATGTCCGACACAGTCGATTTGAACTAAAAATGTGTTTCGATGGTTTTTACATATGCCATATTAACAGAATGGTGGAATACATGGCATCTAAAATTTAAACTGATTTTAATAGAGGTGTCTAAGTAGGACGGATTACTTGTTTTAAAATTAAACGATTTCGCTTAAGATGAATAAATGAAATAAGTCATCAATTGGTTCACTATAACATATAATCAATTTGCGACAAAAATATTTTTTTTTCTCTTTCATACATTTGTAAACTGCAAATTAAAAATAAAAACGTATGTGTATATTATTTCTTTGGTTCGCATGTTGGCATATTTCCCGCTGGCAAGTGATTTTTTAATAATTAATTGGACAATATGGGTTATTTTTAAATATATATACATATTATAATACATCTAAATTTAATGGTAAATCATTTGCTATAAATGTTGAATATATTTACAAAAATTAATACTCCTATAACCTTTGTAGATTATAGTAAATTTTGTTTTTATTAACTTGAAATAGTTAAGGATGTTTGAACAGTTGTGTTGAAAGCAAAATTTTATCAAATATTAATTATAATTTTTATAAACTTGTAAATGCGAAACTGAGATTATCACCCCAATTGTCATAGTCGTCCCACATCATTTTACACGGCTATAGCGATGTCACTTAATTTTTAATATTATCATAGTCGCCACTTATGCCTATAATCATTTTAATCGACAAATGTCACTTAAAAGGATGTTATTGTTACATCAATTTTACGAGTGAGAAGGTATTTTCTTCTTAATTGCCAGAAGAAAAAGAAATGACTAGCAGGGATGATTTTTTCAGTACAATTGATTTTCCGAAAATACTTTAGTAGGTACAATCCAGTGAAGAATTGTACTTTTCCAGTAAAAAAGAAGAACAAAAATTATTCGAATAATTAATGTCGAATTTGATTTTGTTACCAATTTAGAATTTTTGAATCAATCGAATTTAACATCGACCATATCTCGATGTTCTCATTCTACCACAACCTACTAGAATATATTTGAACAATATATCTATTACACTTATCTTCGTTCTAGAATCGAAAATAAATTTTTCGTGATAGAAACGCAGTAGAAACATCATAATGTTGCAATCTAGCAAGCTGGTAAATTTTATTCTACAGAAACGAGAAATAAACTTCGATAATTTATCGAAAAATGGTGGTGTTAGAACATTCCAGCCCTGCTGCTCTATTCCTGAATACGATACGAAAAAGAAAGTACAAAATTCATATTTCAGATTCGTACGATTCTTATTTAAAATTGAATAGGAATCTTGTACTTTCGTTTACGTATCGTATTTAGGAATAGGGCGGATAGTTTTTCCTTTACATGTAAATTCGAAAACGATTTTTTACAGAAAAGAACCTTCGAGTCCGAAAAAATACTATTTGATGCACGAATAAAGTACCTACTACAGAAAATGTTCTAAAATCTTCACTGGTGAAAGGTGAACCCTTCTTATTTTTCAACAATACAAATTGACTGAAATGACTTGGGATATATATTTTACAATATTTTGAAGATCATTTGATCAACAATTTATATTTTTGATTTTAAATGTAAAAAACAAATAACATTTTAAAGTAATATTTAGTTATTTTAAAAATTTAGTTTGATATTTAAAAAAATAACCAATAATAGCCATTTTGAACACAAATTTAGATATATTAACTGGAATACTAAAAATGCATGAAAACCAATTTTTTCGATTAAAAATCAACAGATTTAAACTAATAACAAATCGTATGATTATGTTTCAAATATAGCGAGTAGTAATTTATTGAGACAATTATTTCGAAAATAAAGCTACTTAGTTCGTTTATGGAACATAGTAAAGCGATTTTGAATAAGTAAGTTTTAAAAGGATTTGAATGCTCAATAACAACAAAACAATATAGCATAGAAACGACATTACAATTATAAAAATAGTATACAAAGTACGGATAATTAAAGTTTCAAGCTAATTAGATGTTATTAGTAAAAGATTTTAAGCTAGAGATGTACACGTAATACCAAAAATATCACTGTTTTGTTAAAAATTTACTTAAAACAGTTCGATATTCAATTTTGGTAAGCATTAAAACATTTTTATTTATAGGTGATAGCAAATTATTTTCAAACTAGTTATAATTCGTTAAAATTAAATAACTCTTAATATACATTAAAACTAAAATTCTCTTGTCAAATTTTCGCCTTTTCAGGAATTGACCAAGGCTTAACTATTTTAACTAAAATCAAAGTTATAAAACATAAATTATACTGTAAAAAATATAAAAATATTTAGAAGAAACTTACTTTTCGTTTTACAAATTGTTCAAAAATAATTGTGTTATAAAAAATATTTTTTTTATGATTTAATCTTTGCAATTTCTGTTCTGGGGCCATTCCCAACTCTTTCGCGGTTTGCTTTTCACGTCCTACCGTACGCATTGCCTGCCAAATCGAGTACTATTTAGTACTGGCATGGAAAGTGGGTCGACCCATTAGTTGTGCAATCCGGCAGGGAGGGGAGGGGGGGGGGGGATAACATAAAATATATAATTATTTGTTTTTGATAACATATTAATTATTTTACTATTATTATAGTTATAGTGTTATTTTTCGGACGAAAAAGATTTAAGTGGAATGCACAAATGTTGTGTTACCCACACAACTGTGATGGCAGGCAAGAAAAGGGATACAATTAAAATAAAATATATTTTTTAGATTATGTTTCTTAATGTGTTAGATGAAAAAATTAAAACTTTACTTTTGTACTCAACATAAAAAACAAAAGGAAATAAATATTGCAAAACGTTATCGACATTATCTATCCTATAACCCACTAAATACCCTTGAATAATAAGCTTTGTTTTAGCACTAGAACGCCATTCCACAAAATATGAAGAAAATAATTTGTGGGTCTATTATGAAATTTTCGACCGCGTTTTTTTCGACGTTGTCGAATTTTCATATTTGAAATGCTCGACGCGCGTTTTTAGGTAACGTCGACTATTTTACGACAGATCTTGAGGTGTCGAGTACATTTAAGAAAAGAGTTAAGTGTTGTAAAAGTAATAAATAAAAAAAAGTTTTTTAGTAAAAATAAATTAATAATTTAAACTATAAAATTTTAATTAATAAAAATTAATTAATTTAAATTTAATAAAAAATAATTATTGTAATTTAAATTTAATATTTTTGATAATTTCCAACAATAAATATTAAATTTAATAATAAATTATATTTTTTTTATCAAAATGTGAGTATGATTTAAATTTTGTAAATTTTTATATTAGTGTTTTAGTTTGTTATATTAACAATAAACTTTTTTGTGTTTTATATATAATTTTCACAACACGACATCGTCGAAAAAAAAAATTCATAGTAGCGATTTTTGACGTTGTCGACTGTCGACGTTGTCGAAAAAAATACGCGCATCGAAAATTTCATAATAGAGACCCCCTGTTTAATAGGTTGTCTAAATCATTCAACATCATCGAGTTTTTTGTTTGAATTTTTTCTAATATAATTTTTGTTTTAAACTAAATTATCTGAAATCATACATGCAAATCACAAAATAGATTTCTTTAAATAAATAATTAAGTAATACTAGCGCTAAAAATATTATTATTATGCATAACATAACTTAAAAAAAATGAATTTCTCAAATAAAGGTTTTCTTGTCACAAACTGATTTGTTTTTTAAATGTAGGATCAAAAATCCTATTTGGTCAGTTGATTTTTACCTTTATTTTGAAAACGTGTAAATACAAATTTTTATTTGTTTTTAAAAAAGACCATATTTAAGCTAATTTTTAAATATGTATGGAACGTTGAAAAATATTCAAGAGAATTTTAAAATTTCATTGTACTTGTACGAGTAGTTTCGTACAATTCTAGTAAATGCAATTACAAATAGTTATATAGATTCCTGCGTCCTTACGACTTCTCGAAGCCGATAAACCCTACAATTCCAAACGAATAGTTAGTAATTCCTTAAAAATAGTCTTTTGGATGAATAATCAAAAATTTTCAGAATATAGGGACCCTCCCTATCTGCTATAATAAATAGTCAATATGAGTAAATCGTTTGTTGGGACTACCCGTAGCAGAATCATAAACTATACGCATAATTTGAAACATAATCATCTGTTTTAGTAAATAATTGTAAAATAACTTGGTTATAACGCTGATCAAAATTTAATTTCTAATACATCAAATGAACACCCACAATATATAAATATAAAAATTATATACGAATGTATATAATAATAAATTGTATATTAGAAGTAAATTGACTAGGAAGACATAAAATGTGAGGCGTACCTTGGTATAAGTATGTATACAACATATACTATTCAAAAGTATTTTTGTAAGGGGCATTTTCAATGCAACGTAACACAATCTACTTTGAAAACGATATTTATTAATAAAATTTTAAAAACTAACAATTTTAATTAATTAAAGTATTTTTCGGGCTTTATTAATAATTAAATAAAACTTTTTTCTGGTATATAGCCCTTTTATTTTGTAAATTTATATTTTTATTTTTTTAACAACGACGTTTCGAACAAAATTTATGTTCAGGAATGTATAGGTACTAAAATACGTTAAGAAAAAGTTAGAAAAACATAAAACAGTTAGCAAAAAAACAGAAAAACGTACAATAATACAAAATAATTAATTAAATTAATTAATTAAATTTTTTTTTTAAAAATATAGAAAAAATAATTTTATAGTACATTGTCGCTCAATAGAGGAAAAAATTAAAACAAGAAAAAAATATTTTTGTAAACATTTTAAGAAAAGCAGCATAGTTTCAATAAGGAAAAACATGTAGAAAAAATAAATATAAAATGAAAGTGTTAGCCCAAAAATGAGTTTAGATGAAATTTTGGATAGAAATTGCCAAAATAAAATGTAATTTGTCATGATAAACTATTACAAAAATGAAAAATAGAATAAAATGTTAATTGTTATAAAAAATTGTTGTAAACATCTTGAAGATATGCACAATCACTTTGTTTGTTAAGACTTGTTGGATTTTTCTTGATGTGCATCATCTCCAAAACCCGCCTAGTATTTAATTTACTTTCTTTTTCGATTACACGAACGTTGTCTAAATAAATATTGTGTTGGGTATCATAAACATGTCTTGATAAGGCACTAATTCGATCACGATGAATTGATTTTTGTTGTAATTTTTTAGCATCTCGTTTATGTTGACAAAATCTTTCACTTAAACATTGCTGTGTATGTCCAATGTAAATCTTGTCACATTCACAAACAATCTTATACACTACGTTTGTATTATCACCTAAAATTGTAGGATCTTTAAGGTTTGAAATTATCGCGTTTTTAGACTGTTATGTCCTTTACCCACTATTTTAAAATTGTATTTATTAAGACAAAAACTTATTTTCTCATTTAGAAACTTTACATATGGAATTGATATATATTTAAAATTGTTATTGGCCACTTTTGGAACATTCTCAACAGATTGGTTACCAGAAAATTTGTGCTGATAAGAATTTAATATTGGATTCAAAAATGAATTTGGATAATTATTTTTTAAAAGAGTTGTTTTAAGAAGCCAAAAATTATTTTTGTGAAAAACAGGGTCAGATAATTGAATTAGTTTTTGAGATAATAATTTAATAATATTTCGTTTATACGAAATAAGTAAATGAGAATCAAAACTAAGGTATCTGCCAGACCAAGTCGATTTATGAAACCAATCTGTCGAAAGTGAACCATACGCATTATGAATAACCATTACATCTAAAAATGATAATCTATTATTTAACTCTAACTCCATAGTAGACTTTATATAGTTATTAAACGAATTAAATTTTTGAATAAAAAAATCTAGGGGAACCGCTGTGATGTCATCTACAAAACGATCGAAAAAAAATGGCTGGAAATCAGGTGAGTTTAGTACATTTGTTTCAACATATTCCATCACAAGATCGGCAATTGCAGGACTTGTAGGTGAACCAAATAATTGTTTATAAACTTGATTATTAAACGAAAACAATTTTAATACAACAAAAAAATACAATTTTAAAATAGTGGGTAAAGGACATAATAGTCTAAAAACCCGAATATTTTCAAACCTGGATCTTTAAGGTTTTTTAGGTGACAATTTTAGGTGATAATACAAACGTAGTATATAAGATTGTTTGTGACTGTGACAAAATCTACATTGGACATACACAGCAACGTTTAAGTGAAAGATTTTGTCAACATAAACGAGATGCTAAAAAATTACAACAAAAATCAGTTCATCGTGATGGAATTAGTGCCTTGTCAAGACATCTTTATGATACCCAACACAATATTTATTTAGACAACGTTCGTGTAATCGAAAAAGAAAGTAAATTAAATACTAGGCGGGTTTTGGAGATGATGCACATCAAGAGAAATCCAACAAGTCTTAATAAACAAAGTGATTGTGCATATCTTCAAGTTTTTTACAACATTTTTTATAACAATTAACATTTTATTGTATTTTTCATTTTTGTAATAGTTTATCATGACAAATTACATTTTATTTTGGCAATTTCTATCCAAAATTTCATCTAAACTCATTTTTGGGCTAACACTTTCATTTTATGATATATTTATTTTTTCTACATGTTTTAGCCTTATTGAATCTATACTGCTTTTCTTAAAATGTTTACAAAAATAGTTTTTCTTGTTTTAATTTTTCCTCTATTGAGTGACAGCGTATTATAAAATTATTTTTTGTATATTTTTTAAAAAAATTTTAATTAATTAATTTAATTAATTATTTTGTATTATTGTAAGTTTTTCTGTTTTTTTGCTAACTGTTTTATGTTTTTCTAACTTTTTCTTAACGTATTTTAGTACCTATACATTCCTGAACATAAATTTTGTTCGAAACGTCGTTGTTAAAAAAATAAAAATATAAATTTACAAAATGAAAGGGCTATATACAAGAAAAGAGTTTTATTTAATAATTTTAATTAAATTAACTTAAATTAGTTTAGAGTTTAGAGTTTTAGAGTTTTATTTAATAATTTTAATTAAATTAACTTAAATTTCTATTCGTATTCTAATCCAATAAAATTTTATAAAATTACATTAAAAATCATTTATTGTAATATCATTGTAGTACCAAAGCGCTAATATTTTATTTTACAAAAAAAAACACTTGTTTCTTGAAAAATCATTTTTTCTTTTTTCACTTTTGTATACTTTTGTCACTTCAAAATAATTATATATAAAACACTGTTTATTTATTTAATTTAGTAATTTTCCTTATAGTGACAATTTATTTTATTTTTATTTTTAAAATCGATTTCGGATGGTTTTTCCTTCATCAGTTATTTTTACTATGTACTATGTGTACTATGATAGTAAAAATAACTGATGAAGGAAAAACCATCCGAAATCGATTTTAAAAATAAAAATAAAAATAAAATAAATTGTCACTATAAGGAAAATTACTAAATTAAATAAATAAACAGTGTTTTATATATAATTAATTAAAAAAAAACAGCTCGTGAATAAATCCAATAGAATTATTTTGGTTGGGTCTCATTTGAAACGCGATATTTTAAAACGCGAATTATCAAAACGCGATATTTTAAAATGCGATATTTCAAAACACGATCGAGTACAAAACGCAATATTTCAAAACGTGATATTTCAAAACGTGATACGGTACAAAACGCGATATGGTACAAAACGCAGTATTTCAAAACACGATATGGTACAAAACGCGATATGGTACAAAACGGGAATTTAGGATCGGGTTATATCAGTCGGGGGAAGGAGAAATTTACACCCCAATTATCGAAGTCGTATCACTTCAAGTGACGTGACTACAGTCGTGTCACGTCGCGCCAAAATTGGTATTGTTGAAGTCGTTTTAAACGACACGCACACTAAAATAGAAATATCGGGCAGCACTAATAATTTGCTCAAATTTGACAAGCCATTCAATGCCAATAATCAAAATATTTACGAATATTTATTGTAAAATACACATAAATTGAAAATAGGTAAGTAAAATCTACTTATTTAATGATTAAATTAATTTCCAGGAACCGTATCATAATTTATTGTGAAGATAAAATATCTTTACGTAAAAGATTTGTAATTTTCATCGTAATTAAAAATTGCGAATGGATGCTTTGGGCCACCCAAATTTTCAACAAAACCATTCGATTATTGAATGATAAATTTATCTTATATATTTACTAAAGCAGTAAAATATTTGAAAAATGAATATAAATTGTATTACAAAAAAAAAAAAAAACGTAAATGTGTTTCATTAATGAACGTCGCATAAAATATTCTTGTCACTTGAAAAAATTAGGTGACTGTTGTCGTACTCATGTGACTAGACTAGAGTCGTAACAGACGACTTCGATAATAGCAAAAATGAAGTGACGTGACTATAGTCATCTAAAATGACGTGAGACGACTTCGATAATTGGGGTGTTAATTTCAGTTTATAGGAATTTAAAAATCGATAGGAGTGAGAGTATATAGGATCGGTATAAATCGGGGTCGATTTTTTCCAAAATTCGACGAAATACGAATGACGTTTTCGTATACGTATAAGGAGTATAGTATACATTTTTATATTAGTGTGTGTAATTTTTCTGTGTTAATATTTGTTTTTCTGCGAATATAAGCATCAAAAATTATGAATCGGTACAAATCGGTTCAGTTTTTTGGTGCTTATGTCCTTTCGTCGTCTCAGTTTTTTGACATCTCACCAAGTATTTGAGTGGTGAGTTAACACGTTCGCGTTAATTACTGCTATAGCGGTCATATAACTTTTTCGTTTTTTAACACGTTTTTAACACATTTTAAGGAATAACTCGACATATTTTGAAGTTTTCACAATACATTCCTTTCCGCGACGAAATATCATTGCAATTACAAAAGTTATCAAATATGTTCCTGAGTAGCACACACATTTAGAAAGTGTGCCTCAATGTGTTAAGGAAAAAATATTTTAGCTACACATTTCAATTTTTTTTTCAATGTGATGTCGAATAAATGTTTTGTTTTGTTTTCACAGAAAAACAGAATTAGAAATTATTTTAAAATTAAAATTAAATAAATTTAGTTTTATTTAAAGCATATTTATTTGCATTTGCAAATTTTAAATGATAATAGGAAATGATATCTAGAAATGTCATATCCAAAAAAATTAAATGGCACACATTCGTACAAAGCCAAATACACGTACCACTACTAATATACATGCGGTTGTTCAAATCCGAACACAATCATATTCTATAAGCCGTACTGTTGCGACACGCATGTAATTTTTCACTTCTGTTTAATTGTATTGTGCGTATACGAACATGAAATTTTATTCTCTATTTACTCCAAGTGTGCATATGTTTCGGAAATACATTTACGTAAAAAAATGTTTAAATGGAAAATTAGAAAAAATAAAAACTAGGGGGTGTGTTTTGTTTGTTATTATATAATTCAAAAGTGCATTTCGATCACGATTTTGTTTTTAATTTTTATTATTGTTTTAGTCTTTTTATGCATGAACGAGGCGTGGCTACACATATTTGATCTTCAAATCTATTTTGTTTTTTGTTGTTTGTAAAAACAAAAACGAGAAATCTAGAACAAATGTGTCATATTTGATTTCTATTGGCCGTGTACAAATACTATCAAATAGAAGTTAAAAATATACGCCAATACTATCAAATAGGAGTTAAAAAGTGGCATTATCCGCGTGTATAGCCGATTATTGTACGGCCAGAATCTACTTAAATATAAGTCCTGCTTACTCTCTCATTGACAGATACCTATTTAAAGAAAACTAACAAAGAGTGTGTTGGTTACACTAACAATGCAACGTAAATTTGAATTTTTTTTTGCTCAGTTTTTTTGTTTCTGCACCAACACATTTATACTTAGTTATTTTAAGAAAAATTACTACGAAAAAAAAAATTCCAATACATCTTTACTTAGTTATTGTTTATTTTATATGTGTGGAGTTAGCAGGACTTATATTTAAGTAGATTCTGGTACGGCTTATAGAATATGATTGTGTTCGGTTTTGGGTTGTTTCGTCAACTTGCCGAATTTTGGAAAAAATCGACACTCGGGTCGCTACGCTCCCGTCGCTTCGCAATGCACATTCTGTACAATAACGCGTTTTGTACCATATCGCGTTTTGAAATATCGCGTTGTGTACCATATCGAGTTTTGAAATATCGCATTTTGAAATATTGCGTTTTGTACCATATCTCGTTTCGAAATATCGCGTATTGAAATATTGCGTTTCGAGCGGATCCGGTTTTGGTTGGTTAAAAAAACTATTTCACAACAGATTATGAAACCACAAATACGACAGAACTTTATTTTTCATTGATACTCGTACTATAATTTTTCTTGTGTATGTAGGTAGGTATAGTTTATAAAATTTTATCTGCATAAAATTATATTTCAGGATTTTATACTGATTTTAACATTAAAAACTATTTATTATTACAATAATTAAAAACTTTTTTTATTGTAATAATTAAATAAATAACGCTAATAATAGTAATTACTAATAATAAAAAATAATTTTCTTTTTAACCTTGGCCATAATATAGTTTTATCTGAAATGATTGCGTATCAATCGAACACCCAATTTACTTGGGAAGATCCATATTAAATATTATTAAATAATAACGCAATTATCCAGATAGTAGCTTGAAATTGCGTTAATTATTAATCCTTATTTTGAAATGTTAGAGCCCTAGGATATTCTAGTAGTTTTGATGAGATAACCATAAAAAAATGTTCACATCAAATTAATCACAATTCTAAATATACCATTTTCCGACCATTTTGTACTCTAATGGAGTTTCGAAATAAACTTACATATTTGGCAAATGCCAATTGAAGGATTTCAAAAGATTCTAGTATGTACTGCTCTTTTGTTATTTTAGATATTAAATTAAATTGAATTAATAAAACAATTGTAAACATTCCTTATAGCAACACTTTTATTTTTATTTTAGAAAATCGATTTCGAATAATTCTTCCTCAGTTCCATTACAACTATTAATGAGGAAATTATATGCCATTGTTATTCAGCCCAATTCTCAAAGTCGTATCGTTCCAAGTGACTATAAAAATCTGCTACTTGTATTAAAAATTAGCCAATTGTAATGTGAAACAAGTGTCTTGAGGCGAAAGAAACTATTTAAAGTGTCATTTCGAATCACGCAATAGTGATTTAGGGTTCAAAGTATTTAGAGCTCAAAATAACATTTTGTTGCTAGTGAGAAGTATTGCAAATCATAACTAAACAACAACAATTCTTTGGGTTCGAGTTGCACACAATATTTATTCCCCGTCTTTCAATAAAATTACGTAAAAAGTTGTATTAATTCAATCCTGTTATATTATTTTAAAAATTGGCCAGTCGTTGAACAAAATAATTTTTGAATACTTGTACCATAGAAAAATCAGTTTACCATAGATTTCTCATTTTTATAAATCAAGAAACAAAAATGAGTTGAGTAAAAAAGTTCTGATAATTCCAATGTCATGATTGTATTTATTTGTGACTTGCAATGTAATGTCACAAATACAATGATGACATTGGAATTGTTAGAACTTTTTTACTCAATTCATTTTTATCGTTCGATTTATCAAAATGAGAAATCTATGGTAAACTTATTTTTCTATGCTTGTACATAGCAGGCAACAAAATCTAAACCTTCAAAATTGTTTTGTCAATTCGTTTTGCTATATGAGCGCCAAAGTACTTTGTCGCTCGTTGCAATTATAACGAGCGTAAAAGTTAATTGTTTACTTACATAAATAACAAATCGTAAAACAGTCATTTTTCGATTTCAAATTTGTGTAACAAACGTACTTTCTTTGATAATCGTAGGAAAAATGTTAATGTAACTTGACTCGTTTGAATAAACTTTTATCATATTTTGGCAAGGTACTACGATTTCTTAGTAAAATGAGGCACTTGAAACGATGCAACTGGCGAAATTGGGGTTATAGTGATCAAATACTTGAACCATCTTTGTTTGAATATATTACTGCTACGACATTACTGAAATAAAATTGGAAATGAAAACTATAGTTTTCCTTGAACGTTGTTTTCATGATAATTAATTTAATTCACGACTTAGATTATTAACCGATGTGGTTTTAAAAAAATTTAATAAACCCTATAAATTTAATAATTTGCTTGCACTTTTATTGTGACAGTAGATAATACTGAGTTCATTTCGAAAATTTTGATAATGGCTATTAATTGGTTAAAACATACAATCGTAAAATCCCATCCACTGTTAGTTAATATTCCTATATTTATATGCATTGTATAATCTAAAAAACACAATTTCTATGTTAAGAAGTTTGATATACGGATGGATTTACCCTTATATGAAACTTGTAATATCGAATTTGTAGTCAACAAATTCACATAAAAAATTAGTTATATTGTTAAGAATTTATGTAAACAAAATTTCTTATAATAAAATTTGGTTTTTAATTAATTAGAATTACTAAAATGTTATTAATTTATATTATATTAATAAAATAATATTATTAAAATAAAAATCACTTGTCTCTATATTTTGATGGACCATCAAAATATGATCAATCGAATGCAAAATATGTCAACTAAATCAATTGCACGGATTTTTTCTAGTGTGTTCGCAAAAATCCGGAGGCCTAATATGAAATTGGTCGGAAACACGTTGTCGTAAAATCCGATCCGCGGCGGATATTCGTATTATGAAACATTGATTTTTTTATGAAACTCGAAATTTTCAGTATATACATACTTGTAACTTTATTTAAATTTGATTAAAATACACCCTTATTGTGGTTGTCGTGTCGGTCGACAAACGACACGATTTTGTCTTGTCGTGTCGATTTTAATTTTGTATTGCGTAACTGGAATGAATCGACTAATAAGTGTTGCCACATTACATTAAAATAAAAACCTACTATCGCGAATTCTTTTGATTAACTGAGCAATTGTGAACTTTTTGTAGAAAACTTCTGTCAAAATGGCAATAAAAGTATTGGTATGCAAAATAATACGTATTTAAAATTTATTTAACTTCAGATTTTCTTTTAAACTTAAATAAAATAAAAAATATAATAAAATAAGTACTATCGAATTTTTGTCTGAATTTTTATTGAGAATGAGAAGATATCGTACTATTCACATATTTACATTTAAATACATTATATAAATGTAAATAAATGTTTCTTATAAAAACTATAATTTTAATTGTGCTTTATTAAATTTTTATGGAAACATTTTTATGAAGAAAGATACACAACGAAAGAATCAAACTGTGGAATGATTCGGAATGCCAAATTAAGCAGTTGATTGAAAATCGACATCAAAACGACCAATAAGGACAGAACAATAGAGAACATATCTCTATTAAATTATCGGCCTTATTGGGGTTGTTGTTTCGATATCGATATTCAATCAACTGCTTAATTTGGCATTCCGAATCATCAAGTACATTACTTACTCTTACATTTTAAAATTTATTAAATAATTAAATAACATATAAAAAGTATGAACTACGATCTATTTTCCGTGCGTATACTACAATATCCGTCACCTAACTAGGTAGCAGTCGGAATTGACGTTTGATTTTGTCATACAATCGGCGTTAAGGCGATGATACATGTAGTTTTTGCCTTTAATGCAGGAAACACAAGGGCAGAATTGTGACAGCAGAAAATTGGAGTACACACGTTTATATGATTGGGAATACATGTATTCTACTTTGCGATCAGAAGTCTGACTTATGCTGGAAACAGATGAGCAGATTTTCTGCCGTCAGCATTTCCTACCTTTTCGCGAAGCAAGGTCAAAAAAATGAGTCGATATTTTTCATTACAAAAATAGCGTTGTGTCTATTCTGTGGTATTCCACAGAATAGACATAACGCTATTTTACTATGGAAAAATTTGGACTCATTTTTGTGACCTCGGTTTGCAATAAGGTAGGAAAATTGTGTATTCTGGAAAAGGGCAGTTGTTGTTGTAGTGATATTGGTACAACCAACCGAAACCAACACAAAGGTATTCTACATGGAGATGTAGAAAACACATTTGACATGGTTTCGGCCAAAACCAACAACAATTAAAAGCCCTGAACAAAGTCTGAAACGCAGATGCCAATATACAACAAACTACAGATTGTGTTGGTTACACTCACAATCCCATACTAATTTTTTTCTTTCGCACCACTACTTATTAAACTAGTGCGCACGTACGATGTACCAGAATCTACTTAAATATAAGTCGTGTCAGAATCTACTTAAATATAAGTCGTGCTAATTCCACATATAAAATAAACAATAACTAAGTAAAGATGTATTGGATTATTTTTTTCCATTGTAATTTTTTACTTATATTTAAGTAGATTCTGTATGTAAACATATATTCTAATTCAACTATCTATAGTATGGTTTTTTCTGTTTTGTTGCATTAGCGTGGCTTTATATTGTTATTGGTTTTGTTTCGGCACGAGTATATATGTACAAATTTGTATGGAACTGTGCGAAATTAAAAAGGGAAAATATGATATATAAACCTCTCGTTCTCAAATATTACTAGTGTACAGTAATCGAAAATTGTAAGTATGTAATATTATTCATGTACAGTGAGATATAATTGAGTTTAACTGTCAGTGTCTTGTATTCTGTTCAATGGATTGGCTTGACTCGCGAAGCAATTTTTGATAGCATACGTGAATCTGCCTTAAGGGCAAAAATTGTACATGTATCATCGCCTTTACTGGGATATTTATTTCATAATAGCTGGGATATTTATTTCATTTATTTCATAATATAATAGGCCCCCCGATACGATTTTGAATTTTAGGTTCATAATAGCAAGCATTTATCCGTTAACGGAAACATTTCACAATAGACCCCCTAATCTTAATCGATTTTTTTTCTTAAATGTAGTTTTCGACTGTCGTCTTAAGGATGAAATACACCAAGAGCAGCGCAACATATATGGTGTTTCCATGACAGAGTTAACCGGGATTATCTCATCATGGAAACGAATCGGATTTAGAGTTTTCGTTAAACTTCTTATTCCTCCTTAACTAGACGAAAGTAGTCGGGTTAAATGAGGTTCTATCTGTCAAAAGAAAAATTATAGTATTCAGAAAATATATAGTATTATTTAAATATAGTATTATTATAAAGAAAAAATAGTTAAAATAATAATAACTTATATAGTTAAAATAACACGGGTTAAAATATTCACGAAACAAATATGAAAAGACTGACAAAAACATAACACCGCCTAACTGCCAAAACAAATTTAATGGAAACGATAGGAATTAACTCGCCACGTTATTAACTCGACGAAAACCTTAACTCGGTCCATGGAAACGTAATAATATTCCAAACAATCCACACTAACGGCTGCGTACGGGCGTGCACATCAAGCAGCGCAGCAGATTGTTTTGTTTTACCCTTTAAATAAATTTTCGAGGCTGCACCAAAGCGAATCGAAAACGAAACGCAGGTAAATCGTTTTTTTTTTATATGACACCAACACGTTCATATATAAGTTGTTTTTTGCTATATATATAATTTTTATATTCTTTTACTTATGTAGTCATTTTGCTTTTTAAAAAATAAAAATAATTCGTGTTTAATACCAATAATAAGAGTACAGTGATTAAAATAATGAATATTAATTATAATATAGTAATTCATAACAATAATAATATTAAAAGTGATAAAGTACATAATATCAATTATTAAATATATAATAGATTGTAGTGCATTATAAGTCATTGTAAGTATATTCGAAGTAACGACGTGTTAAAAAGTAGTTTGTCAGTAATACGTTTTCATATCACCTGGGGGTCTATTATGAAATTTTCGACGCGCGTATTTTTTTCGACGTTGTCGAAAATTTGGTATTATGAAATTTTCGACGCGCGTACTTTTTTCGACGTTGTCGAAAATTTGGTATTATGAAATACTCGACGCGTTTTTTTTTAGATAACGTCGACTATTTTACGACAGCTCTTGAGGTGTCGAGTACATAGAAGAAAAGTGTTAAGTGTTGAGAAATAAAAAAAGTTTGTTAGTAAAAATAAATTAATAATTTAAACTTATAAAATTTTAATTAATAAAAATTAATTAATTTAAATTTAATAAAAAATAATTAATTTAAATTTTCACATAAACAATAATTAATTTTATTTTTCGACATCGTCGAAAAAAAAAATTCATAATAGCGATTTTCGACGTTGTCGACTGTCGACGTTGTCGAAAAAAATACGCGCGTCGAAAATTTCATAATAGACCCCCTGCATTTCGTGTCCTATTCCAAAACGTTTCGTAAATGAATCGAATATGAAGAGAAATGCGAACTACTAATACATACAAATCAGTTCGCTTTCATTTTAATTTTCATACGCCAAACGAAATACTAACGAATCACTTTAGCTTCGCTAAGGCGATACGTTTGCGAAGTGTTTCATATATAATTTCCTGTGCGAAATTAAAAAGGGAAAATATGATATATAAACCTCTCGTTCTCAAATATTACTAGTGTACAGTAATCGAAAATTATACATGAAGTGTTTCATATATAATTTCCTCGCTTGCGATTCGTTTTCGACTCATCAAGTTTAGAGAGTAGTAGTAAAATTGAATTGTGCAAATTTTATCGAGGTTCCCAAGTATCGCTACTTCCAACTTATTTCGATTTTTATGGAACAATTGTTGGAACTAAGTTCCTCTGTCAAGTTCCATTTTAATACAAGTTTTACTATGAACTGTGGAACAAAAACCCGTAAACAAAACCAACTGGATATTATGCGAGTTTCATGTCTTCCATGAAATATCTCAAAAGTATAACGAAAGTTGGAACTGTCAAACTGAGTTCCATTTTGTTATGTTAGGGTTATGAGTAGCAGCAAAGAGCAGCGGGGTCAATTATGAAATTTTCGACGCGCGTATTTTTTTTCGACAACGTCGAAAATCGCTATTATGAAATTTTTTTTCGACGACGTCGAAAAATGAAATTAATTATTTTTTATGTGAAAATTTAAATTAATTATTTTTTATTAAATTTAAATTAATTTTTATTAATTACAATTTTATAAGTATAAATTATTAATATATTTTTACTAACAAACTTTTTTTATTTCTCAACACTTAACACTTTTCTTTTATGTACTCTACACCTCAAGAGCTGTCGTAAAATAGTCGACGTTATCTAAAAAAAAACGCGTCGAGCATTTCATAATACAAAAATTCGACGTCGAAAAAAACGCGGTCGAAAATATTTCATAATACCAAATTTTCGACAACGTCGAAAAAAAACGCGGTCGAAAATTTCATAATAGACCCCCAGTAAATTAAAGGACTAGACACACCAAGCGTCGACGGCGAATTTAAATATGCATTAATTTATTTATGTATTGTTTAGAAACGATAGTGTAAACAATTATATACCAATTATTTATAAAAAACATTACAAATTTGGGATTTTTAATAGAAAAAGTGTCGCCGCGAAATTATGTCCCACACCAAGCGGCCAAACAAATTCGTCCATTGCCGCCGAACATAACCTAAAAATAATCATCACCCTTATTGCGGTTATCGTGTCGATCGACAAACGACACGACTTTGTCTTGTCGTGTCGATTTTTGCGTTAAGGATGAAACACACCAAGAGCAGCGCAACATATTCCAAACAGTCCACACTAACGGCTGCTTATGGGTGTGCACATCAAGCAGCGCAGCAGATTGTTTTGTTTTAGTAGTAAAATTGAATTGTGCAAATTTTATCGAGGTTATGAGTAGCAGCAAAGAGCAGCAAATTAAAGCTGCTGGGTGTGGAACCTATTGATGCCGCGACAGATGCAACTTCATTCAATATAATTTCTTTAAATTTAAATTTTTCAATTATAATTACAAAATACTTAATTTCTTTTAATGGAAATACCTATATTTATACTCAAACTATGATTTTATATCATTACATAAGCGAATAAGCCAAAATTTAAGTTTGCTGCTCGCTGCTGCTGCTTGGTGTGTTTAAGGATGAAACACACCAAGAGCAGCGCGACATATTCCAAACAATCCACAATAACGGCTGCGTATGAGCGTGCACATCAAGCAGCGCAGCAGATTGTTTTGTTTTAGTAGTAAAATTAAATTGTGTAAATTTTATTGAGGTTATGAGTAGCAGCAAAGAGCAGCAAATCAATGCTGCTGGGTGTGGAACCTATTGCTGCCGCGACAGATGCAACTTCATTCAATATAATTTGTTTAAATTTAAATTTTTCAATTATAAATACAAAATACTTAATTTCTTTTAATGGAAATACCTATATTTATACTCAAACTATGATTTTGTATCATTATATAAGCGAATAGGTCAAAATTTAAGTTTGCTGCTCGCTGCTTGGTGTGTTTCATCCTTTAATCCTTAACTGGAACGAATCGACTAAAGGATGAAACACACCAAGAGCAGCGCAACATATTCCAAACAATCCACACTAACAGCTGCGTATGGGCGTGCACATCAAGCAGCGCAGCAGATTGTTTTGTTTTAGTAGTAAAATTGAATTGTGTAAATTTTATTGAGGTTATGAGTAGCAGCAAAGAGCAGCAAATTAATGCTGCTGGGTGTGGAACCTATTGATGCCGCGATAGATGCAACTTCATTCAATATAATTTGTTTAAATTAAAATTTTTCAATTATAAATACAAAATACTTAATTTATTTTAATGGAAATACCTATATTTATACTCAAACTATGATTTTGTATCATTACATAAGCGAATAGGTCAAAATTTAAGTTTGCTGCTCGCTACTGCTGCTTGGTGTGTTTCATCCTTAATAAGTGTTGCCATGTACGATTGAAATAAATCAGTTATTGTGAATTTTTCGATTAACTTAGCAATCTTGATTTAGTTTTGTTGTTATATTTTGTCAAACAGCTTGACGCTACCCTTCTGTCAGGAAAACTGCATTGGATATTTTGAAGGATATTTCGCCCAAATTTGAAAAATAATAGGAAAAGGGCAAACTTTTGTATTTGGTGTGAAGTACATATTTAATTTATGTCTAATTTTTATTTATAATTAAAGTGTGTTCAACAATATTTTATTTCATCAATTTTCCACCTGAATGCGAAAATTACTAAGATAAATTCAAATTGGGGCTTGTTTGTGATTTTGTGCTTAATATGTATAATTATAAAAATAAAAAGTTATGGTTTATTTAATTGTTTTCTATTTTATATTATTTTATTATAAATTACATTATTACTACTAACATTTTGAAAATATATTAACACGCAAAAATATATAACGCAGTCGTTAGTAAAAATGGCATTGACAAAATAATGACAGATCGATCGACCAAAGATAGCGATATCGACATTCGCAATTTTGTCAATCGGCATCATATCGATGTCGATACGACATTCGCAATAAGGGTGCATGCTTCAATTGTAGTCCACACATTTCTCATTCGTTATTCATGTATGCACTCATATTATTTATCAATATTAAAGACTAACAAAACAAAAGTCTAAAGCCGGATTCAGTGTTGCGTTCGTTCCTTCCTTCCTTCTGAATTTTTTTTTTAAATTAATCAAAGTTTCTGAAAAAAATTCTCAAGAAAAAAAACGTCATTTTTAATCAATGAAATTGGTTTAAAAAATTTCAGAACGAAGGACGGAACGAAAGAATGCAACACTGAGTCCGCCGTAAAATTCTCAAAATTATCCAAAACAAAAAAAACGCCGCGCCGCTCTTGGTGTGAATGGATATGCGCGTCGAGTTGTATGGAACATTTGGAATTTCGCGCCGCGCTTGGTGTGTCTTGTCCTTAAAGCTGCTGGGTGTGGAACCTATTGATGCCGCGACAGATACAACTTCATTCAAAATAATTTCTTTAAATTTAAATTTTTCAATTATTACAAAATACTTAATTTCTTTTAGTGGAAATACCTATAATTATACTCAAACTATGATTTTGTATCATTACATAAGCGAATAAGCCAAAATTTAAGTTTGCTGCTCGCTACTTGGTGTTTCATCCTTTAAGGATTAAACACACCAAGCAGCAGCAGCGAACAGCAAACTTAAATTTTGGCTTATTCGCTTATGTAATGATATAAAATCATAGTTTGAGTATAAATATAGGTATTTCCATTAAAAGAAATTAAGTATTTTGTATTTATAATTGAAAAATTTTAATTTAAACAAATTATATTGAATGAAGTTGCATCTATCGCGGCATCAATAGGTTCCACACCCAGCAGCATTAATTTGCAGCTCTTTGCTGCTACTCATAACCTCAATAAAATTTACACAATTCAATTTTACTACTAAAACAAAACAATCTGCTGCGCTGCTTGATGTGCACGCCCATACGCAGCCGTTAGTGTGGATTGTTTGGAAATGTTGCGCTGCTCTTGGTGTGTTTCATCCTTTAGTAAAAATCCGACGAGTTGTATGGTAAATATCCTTTATTTGATAGAGATACCCTGTAACGAGTGAACAATGCATTCATGTATAAAATAAGTCTCACAACTTTTATCAATAGAATTTTGAGACATCAATAGGATTTGAAGCAAATCCAAATTGCTTTTACTCTCCCAGTATCATTTCAAATGTTGTTGCTTTATAGCGATTTCTTTTATGTTTTCGATGTAAATCAAATTTAGGATTGTTAAAAAGAAGACGAAAAAAATTTGATGTGTTTTTATCGTAGTGTGCCTAAACCCGAAAGAGATGCCGAAAACAATAACAAGCCATTTTGAAAACATATTGACGTATTTGACAATATTTTCGATTGGCGTATTAAGGTCGATTTATATTATCCGTTCCTTTAAGCCGAATTTATTTGACTCTGTAGCAAAATTTTCTGCAAAAAAATTTGCTGCAGTTTGAAGTGAAGTTAGGAATTTATTTTTGTTAAGGTGCCTGCCTTCAGCAAATTTAACTACAGAATAAATTTTATTCCGAAGGGGCAATAAGTTTACAAAATGTAGGGGAAATTTGTTTACAAAAATAATACCAATTTAGCTAATTTGATTGGTTGCTTTTGCTCTCTCTCTATTCGATTTTTATTCTCCAGCAAATTTTTCTGTAGAAAAATTTGCTACAGTCAAATAAATTCGGCTTCTCGTATCATGTCAGACAAAAAAAACAATGTTACATGTATTTTTCATAGTATTCATATTATCCGTTCTGTACTTGTAGGAACTGAACGGAACGGATAATATAAATATGTGTATGTAGTAGTTAAAATGGAAGTAAAAAATCTACATTTCCATTTTTTGATGTACATCAAATTGTTTTGATATTTTTTGAACTAATAGAACGCGAAAATGTGATTTACATCAAAAATGTTTGGGGTCTATTATGAAATTTTCGCGCGTATTTTTTTCGACAACGTCGAAAATCGCTATTATGAGTTGTTTTTTAGACGATGTCGAAAAATGAAATTAATTATTTTTTATTAAATTTAAATTAGTTAATTAATTTTTATTAATTACAATTTTATAAGTTTAAATTATTAATTTATTTTTACTAACAAACTTTTTTTGTTTCTCAACACTTGACACTTTTCCCCTATGTACTCGACACCTCAAGAGCTGTCGTAAAATATTCGACGTTATCTAAAAAAAACGAGTCGAGTATTTCATAATACAAAAATTCGACAATGTCGGAAAAAAAAACGCGGTCGAAAATATTTCATAATACCAAATTTTCGACAACTTGGAAAAAAAACACGGTCGAAAATTTCATAAGACCCCCAGTTTTTTGTAAAAACAAAACGCCATTAGCTACAAAAATGTATATTCGAATTAAGGACTTGTAAAATAATATTTGAGCTTTTTGGGTGATATCCATAATCTTTTACTAATCCTCTAACCAAAATATAATAGTCTTAACAGACTGATATTTATTGAGCCCGATTTAGTGTATTTTTAATAAAAAGTATGAAAAACTTTTATAAATTGAACGAGGGGTCTATTATGAAACATTATTCGCTTTCGAAAAATTCGATATCTAATTATTCGATACGCTTCGAATATTGCAATTATGAAATAAAGCGAATCGTCAAATTTTATCAAAACCTAAAATAAATAGTAAAAATTATTATAAAAATATTTATTATTTCTAGTAAATTAGTTTAAAACTTACATTTTGGTCAATTTAATAATTGAAATTCGTTCACTTAATAATTTTTTAAATTAATTTTCATATAACTTAAAATAACTTTTGTATTATGATACATTCGCCATCTTAGAAGCAGTCGAATTTTGACGTCACATTTTCGTAAAATCCGATATCGAATTTGTTTTTAAGTTTCATAATAGAGCAAATTTTCCGAAAACTAAATAAATATCATAATACCGCGAATCAAATTTTTCGAAAGCGAATAAATTTCATAAAAGACCGCCGGAATTTATAAATCACAGCCTATCAAGATTATCAGGTTCTCATTGTTGCAAAAGTAAAATTTTAGTCAGCTTTGCGGTAGAGTAGTTCATTTTAACTAAAACATAACCCAGTCTTTACAATTGACGAAATACTGAATTCCCTCCCTTAAGGCGATGATGCTTTACAATTTCTACGAACGTTTTCTAAAAACGTTTTTTCATTTACGAATAAATTATTGCATATATTTTATTTAAATCAATGAGATATAATGTAAAATAACTTTATTTATTAGCCAAAATAATAAATTTACAATTATTGAACAATTTTAATTGAAAATAGTTATTTTTCTATTTTACCGTTCCTAGAAACGTTTTTTTTTTCATTCAGGAAAAGTTTTAAATTAAAATTGTTTGATAATTGTAAATTTATTATTTTGGCTAATAAATAAAGTTATTTTACATTATATCTCATTAATTTAAATAAAATATATGCAATAATTTATTCGTAAACGAAAAAAGTTTTCAGAAAACGTTCGTAGAAATTGTGATGTGGCATCGCCTTTAGACGTATCACTTCATGCTACGCAAGACTATGGATGAAATGGGGGAAAACTATGGGGAAATAGGGGAGTTAATTGTTAATATATAAAAATATAACTTTAATTCGAAATGTTTAATAAAACTTCCATTTATAAAACCCAATTTTAAATTAGCTCAATTAAAAGCAGAATAATTATACAATTAAAATCATTTAATTTTAAAAATTTACTATTAGTATAATTCTTAAAGGGCTTCTTTTTTGTTACTCGGTATTAATAATTTAGCTTGTACAATACTTTTGAATAGACAGTACATTTAAATAAATGTGGTGTAAACATATAATTTCCAAATAATATAAGTGTATTTTATTTCTTTAATCAAAAAACATGTATAATATAATATATGTATCTTTATAAAATTGTGCAATAGCACAATTTTCACTTTATAAAATGATTCATAATTTTGTAGATTTACCTTAATAACTTCATATAATTCATAAATGTTACATAATAAAAAGAAGACAAAATCTAGGATAAAAAGATAAAAAAAATATTTCAAAATAATTGGATGGAATGATTTTTTTTTCTTTTAAAATATGTATGTAATATTTTCCTATTATATAGATTAATTTTATATACATTTATTATTCAAACCATTTGCCATAATATTAACAAAATAGTTAATATATAAAATAATATTTTATATTTGTTACTGTATATAAGCTTACTCAATTTTTATATTATTTCATAAATTTTTTAAACAAGAGCTAAATATAAATATAATTTACGAGAACTTTTATAATTTTAATATTGATAGTGTGTTAAATTAATACTACTATCTTAGTGGTAACAAGGAAATATGTGTTGAGATATCATGGTAAAAAACGATGTGTATTGTATATGTTTATTTTTATTAACTCATTTTATTTTAAAACTTTAACGCTTTTTCTGAAATTTCTCTAATCTCGTTTAAATTGTACAACCTGTAATAATTTAACTAGTATCATTTCCTTTCTACCAAATCTACACTTCAAAATATATTTATTGCCAACCGTGAATGTTTTTATAATGTAAATTTAATTCTATTAAGTTTAAGATTTTTAGCCAAAAATAAAAGCCTTTTTAAGTGTATTGTATATATTCAATAAAATAATGGCAATATGGAGTAATCTATTTTTGTACATGTTTCTACTGGGTGTAATATATTTAAAAAAAATTATCAAAAAAAATTCTATCACATTACCGCAACTTTTTCTTTTTAAAATAGTTTGTAAATATACGAAGATACAATTGAATAGATTTTTTTAGAAGAAATTTAAATAATTGCAATATGATTTTTATACAGAGTAACATTAAAACGCAATTACATATAATTTTTATAAATATGCATACTTCTAGGATTAAAATTTTTTGTTCAGTACACATTTGTAAATTATTTTCTGATGGTCATTTTGGTTTTCTGTTTTTTTAAAAATGTGCAATCTTATTGTATATGTTATCTTATTTTTAATGTATATTTCGATAATTTAGCAATAAAGTGAGCAATATATTTACATAAAACGATTAAAATATAATTGTTTTAATTGATTTTTTAGTAATTTTGTTCTTGATACACTGAAACAAACAGCAAAAGTAAACATTAATCACGTCGATTATAGAATCCGCGGGAGCGGATTTGAAAAAAAAAAAATTGTTTTAGATCCGCAAATATTTTATTGCGTTTGTATGGGGAATCATAAAAAATGATTTGTATCAAAATCAATACAAATTTTCTTGGTTACTTTGATTTATAGCAATTGTTTTCCATTTTATGTATACGCATTTTCAATCCGCAATCGATCCGCTCCTACGGATTTTATAATCGACGTGAATATAATATAATAATAGCTAGCTATCCGATTTATTTTATCATTACGGTACTTTAAACCCTTTTCTTAAATAAGATTTTCATACTCAAACAAATTTAATATTTATTGTTTATATTAATGTATCATTATATTTATATAAACCAAATACATAATGTTATTTTTTTTCTATACATGAAATATAACAAAATATGTATAAAAATTTAACCACCTTCTAAAAATGCCAATTTTTATATTAATATTTTTTGGTTGTCATTTTGTATGTCTTTTAATATTATATCAGAAATATCAAAATAATAAAAATAAATCAAATAATTTAATTAGTAATCTAAAAAGGGGAAAAAATAAATATATAAATAAATAAAAACAAAATAATATTAAATTCGTTATTGTCATGTTTTCATAATGTTATTTACATTATTTGCCTTAATAGCTATGTTTTTCTTTAGTTTGATATTTCTGATGGTTTATTTTATATTAGTAATTTTATTTTAATATTTTTAAACAATTAGGACAAAGACTAAGGACACAAATATCCTGTAAACTAATTATCACAGGTTAATTAAATTAATTTTTAGTATAATGATTATATATAATAGTACACACTATATAAATAAAATTAACAATAATGTATTGACATTGCATTGGCAAGAATTTCATTTAGTTTTGAAAATGGTCGTGTCGATTTTTAAAACAACACATCTAAGAAGTTTTTGAAATTAGATAATTTTGGTTATCTCTCATAACTATCAAATGTTTAATCGTGAAATAAAAGGTCTCGTCTTTTAATGAAATTTTTTAACTGTTCTATCAGCTGCTAGAAACGGTAATTAATTTTTCGAAATAACAATAAAAGGTACTTAATAGAAAAGTAACGCGTAACTTATAAATTAATGATTATCTATAAACCATAATGACAAATAAGTGATAAGTATAAATTTATTACAATAAAACGCGTTTCACGATTCGTTTTATTCCAACATTTTAATAAATGTGTCTATTATGATACTCGCCTCACCACACCACTCGCCGTGACTATCTAATACCAGGTTTCCATCGTCGATAGCATAATAGAGTAATAGTATAATACTATTTATTATACTATCAAGCCTTGCTGGTTTACCATCGTACGGTTTGGATTAAGCCTGCTCGAATTGATCATTTGATAAAAAAGAATATTATTAATTTATTTGACACATACTATATAAGAATAATATATAACGATAATCAGCCAACAAATTATTTCTCTTTGCGGCGAGAAAATATTAAAAATGGTAATGGATAAGCTACGAAAATTAAATTTAGTTTTACACTGTTAAATTTATAACGATAAAAATAATATTTGCTACGTATTATATTTTGATAGCTAGTATACTGAAATATTTTAAGAAACTATACTATCAACTTTGGTTTTCCATCGTAATACTTTAATATTATAATACTATTATACTTGTATATTATGACGATGGAAACCCGGTATGTCACCCGAGTACAAAATTGGTATTATGATTCTCCCTTTTATTTTGGCGAACCGTTGTTTGCGGCGTCATATGTGGATTCTTGTATTTTTTAGTTTGTTATTTGTCGTTATGGAAACCATATAGTATTGTCAAAAAGTTTTAGTTGTTTACAAATTATTTTCATAATAAGATTTGTATGTCTTCGACAAAATTTATAAGTTTGATAAATTGTTGAGTTGTGCTAGTTTTTGGTTTATTTCTTATATAAATTAATGAAAAATATAAATTAATTATTTTAATGTTAAAATATTAATAAAAAACTATATTTCTAATACCAAAAATACTTTGTCACTTAACTCTCACCATCATATTTTAGGTGAGCATATATGACATTAGACTCGCTCACTGTGAGAATTACAATACCAAAAATTCTTTGCGGTGATTTCGAGTCGCCAAGCGACACGCATGTAACGATCACTCGCTCACTGCGAAAATCATAATATCAAAATAGAATTATAGTGACGATTCTTCACCCGGTGACGTGTAAGTGAGATTCATAATAGACCTCTAAATAAACTGATTTGATATTCTTTATTAAACTTAATAAAACCCTATTTCTAATTTTCAATAAATTAATAATTTGTAGACAATAATTAGTTTATAATTTACGCCGTAACCAACCATCCGCTTACACGCCCGTACATCGAAATGTCCCTTGATTGAATTCTTGTGACTTTATAGTCTTCCAAAACGTATTTTGGCTGAAAAGAGTGCTTAATTAAAATTTGATTGAACACTTTCAAAACTAGTGATTATACAACATAATCAAGTAACAAATATACAACTATGTAATTTATTTTTGATTTCAGTATTAGTAGTAAACACTATTGAAAATGGAAATACAAATAGATTAACTAATTTTAGTAGACCAAAAATTGGTATCATCTGCAAAAACTAGTTTGTGAATTTTATTTCAAAATGTTTTCTGTCAATTCTACCTAATTGATCTACTAATAATAGTATTAAAGTAACTGCCGATGCATTATTCAAATACCATACATAAGATTTAAATCTAAGAATATTTTCTAATATGAATATATTATGCGAACACTATACAATAAGAATAAAGCCTACCTACAACAACTAAAAAATAATTTAATCAGACAGATTAGGTTGGTTTTGTGAAATAAAATTGTACACTAATTTTTTATAATTTTTTTTTCATTTCTAAAAATATTTTGTTTATAATGTAAATATTGCTTTTTGAACAACAATAATTTAGAATTACAAATTCAACCCGATCTATCTATCGCACTATATTTCACACTGCTATTTTAATTTATGATCTAAGTATTTTTATACAAAATAAACGTAACCGAGGATAAAATTAAAAATTAAATCGTAAATGATGGCACTATAATATTAGCGTTTTGTTTTGTATGAGAATATAATCGTATTTTTTATTAAAATTGACATACTATTTGATATGTAATAAATATATAAGTTGACAAGACATATTAACACACTATGTAACGGAGAATTCTATAACACAAAAAGATTTGATCTATGTAGATTTAATCTAGATCACATCTATTGGTGAGTTCTTTGCATAGATCAAGTTTTGACATTTCTTGAAGCACGCGAAGAAATATATTTTGTTTAAATGCATGTGTTGGTAATTAACAACGTGTTTGTCGATAAAAAAAATTGTGGCATAAACAAGTTTAATAATAAATATATTATATTACACAAATTAATAACCATAATAAATATGGTTATTAATTTGTGTAATATATTAATTTACACAAAACACATTTGAACACAGCAAAACAAAAATCATAAATAATAAATTTTAAAAATGGCATACTTTCGTGTCTTGTTACTTGTCAATAATTGACAATATTTGTTGATGGTAGTTAGATCAAATCGCAAGAAGATAGCTCTCAAAAATATAGATTTGACCTAGATAAAATCTATGTCATTTTTGTGTTGCGTAGAACGTAAAATATTGATTTGGATCAAATTTTTTTGTAGGATAGAACTCTACGTAAGATTATATGTTCAGAAAACTTTTTTATGTGAATATGTAATAATAATAGTGTCTCAATATTAGATTACTAAGAAAGTACCGTTGAATCTATTAAAATGAAAATAGTAATATCATACATGTATATAACCTTAAATTGAAATATTGCTACCTGTATTTTATTTAGGTTGCTCACCTGAAAATCATTTTCACTTTCGGAGATTTACAAAAGTTCTCCACATACGTTGAAATGTGAAACTATAACAAGCCAACTGTACTTTAAATAATAATTATGCTAAACATAACAGAATTTAAGGAAAATTGAAATATTACAATAATCTCTAATTCTAAGTAGAAGAACTAAACATCTAAAAATGAGAAATCTCGTCTAAAAATGTAATATCGAATTTCTTGAGAATTTATTTCAAAAAGTTTTCTATTCTTTACAATATTTCAATTTAATTGTTGCATGTTTGAAAAGGAATACATTGTTGAATGTAAATAAAATTTGAAACTAGAAATGTAAAGGTGGCTTAAGATTTAAGAAATTTCTTTGTTAATCAAAAACCAAGACCATTGCTAAGTGGTAGAACTATTAAAGTAAAACAAAGAAATCAACGATACCACCCGTTTATACTAACATTAAGCACAATTTTTATTTTCTGAATTGAAAAATGTAATAGTATAGTAATTTTTAATAATTACATTTAATTAGTAGATATACGAGTATGATTAAGATTCGAGATAATGAATACATAACTCTGATTTTGTGGATTATTCTCTTATTTTAAAATCAAAGGTATATAAATTATTATCAATCCAGAAAGTATAAAAATAACATAAAATATATGATTTTAGTCTGGAATTTTAATATATTTTATTTGTTAATTTAGTCTATTTAATTAATTTATCTCTTTCTAAAAAATAAAAAATAATAGTAATGAACCTGAGTTTAAGTATTGTATTTAACAAGATATATTTGAATTGTATTTTTTAATCAATACCAATTGTTAATTTTCTATTTCTATTTCAAAAATAATAATTGTAAAAAAAAAATATTAAAATCTAAATAAATAATTAAAAAATCAATCACAATTTATATTGTACAATAATAAAAAAAATTATCAAAATAAAAATAGATTTATAATTCATAAGATGGTAAGACTTTGTGTAATATACTAAGATAATATTGTGAGAAAATTTGGATTTTTTGTGCAAACGATTCTAAAAACATAAAAACCGATAGTGATCAACATTTTTTCACAATAACAACAGATCGTAGAATTTTCATTTAAACATTTTTTTTTTGTTATTTAGGCCTTATATTTAGATTTTTACATCATCTTCAGTGGCACTTCCTATTGTATAAAAAATGTTTTGTGATACATGTAAGCTTAATTTTATAAGGTACTAACTATATAACACAAAATTAAAATTAAATTCACCTGAGATTAAAATAATTTGAGACAAATTAAAAGTCTTTTTATGTAGTACAATATTGCTTAAATTTTAAACTAAATAAAAAATTTTAAACATTTTGAAAAATACCATAAAACCAATCATCACTCACTTAATTTAATATTATTTATAAATTATGCTCAAAATTAATTACAGTATTGAAATAATGAAACTATGTATATAATTACATTTAAAAAAAAAAAAATTTTAAATTGTTATCATGATGTTATTTAGTCAAACTTTGTTCTTATTTTAATAACAGGTAAATTTAATTGTGTTATATAGTTAGTACCTAATTAAGTTTACATGTATCACAAAACATTTTTTATACAATAGGAACTGCCACTGAAGATGAAAAATGAAAATCGAAATATATGGCCTAAATACAACAAAAATTAAATTTTAATTGAAAATTCTACGAGGTTTCCCAATAACATGTGAAAAAAAAGTTGAACAAAAAAAAATACTTACAGCGAAACAATATTATCGATTAACAAACCGATAGTAAAATTAATTAAATGTATAAAATAATATTAAAATAATAATAAACTTTGAGGAACTTTATATATCAGATTATATATCAAAATATGAAACTTTAAATTTTGTATCAATCAGTTAAATTTTTGGATTTTATCCGTTAAGAATAAATACTAAAGATAAAAAAGCTTTATCAATAAATACTACTAATATGTATAATATATGTAAAATTTAAGGCAAAAAATATCATCAAATATACCTTTGGATTGTTTTCAACTATGTGTTTTATCTAAATGCATATATTATTAATAATTAATATAATGAACAAAACAATCATTCATGTATTTTTAATATTTTTTTTTTTTTGTTTTTTTTTGTTTTTTAATTTTTTTTAATTTACATATAATTTTTTTAGAAACTCAGTACAATTTTTAAATTAAAAATAAACTAATAAAATATCTGCACTTCATATTTTTGTATCATTCAACCACACACTTAGAATTAAAAAAAAATTATATAATGAAACAATGAAAATAAAATAATTAAAATAAAATAAAGAAAAACGATCACACAATTAAACATCACACATTTTTTTATGATAAAAAATATATAAAAAAAATAATCACAAAAAATGGTGATAATTAATTAACAATATATACATATTTGTATATATAATAAATGTATGTATATATTAGAAGTGTTTAACGTATAAATATTAACGACGAAAAATTTAAAAATATTTTTTGTTTTACAAAAAATCTGTTTTAATATACCGTTACGAAAAAATAAAAATATAAAAGAACGAAAACCGGAACACTCATTTATTAGTAACACTTTAATTTTCAATTAAGCAGTAATATTATAAATTTATTATCAATAAAATTAAAAAAATAATTTTTTTCTTTAAAAAAAGCTCAAAGAGAAAAATATTTAAATTTTTGGTTTTTTTTGGCAAAAGTTTTATAATTTTTTCGTTGTATGTTTGTTAAAATTTTATATTTATAAGTTTAACATAATAAAATATAAGGTGATAGCCAGTTTTCGTTTTTCCTTTTACAATTTTTGTATGTTTTGCGTGTATTATCGTTTCATTTGTATAAAAAAATATTATTAATAAAAAATATGTAATAATATTTCTTGACTTAAATATAAATAAAATCCATTTTAGTATTAAAAAAAAAAACTTTTAAAATCTAACGGTTTGGTTTCAGAATTCTTGCTCTGGCGGTCAATCACTGAATGTAGAGAGTATTGAGTACTAAAACATGATGGTTATTTTTCGCCAGAGTTACCACGTATCCTTCGGATGTAATTTTTAAACCGCAACAGCGTGATACCTACAAAAAAAATGGAAATTAGTAATTGGCATGTTATCCTCATATAAAAAATCTTAAGTGGCATAACTTTCATAATTATCAAAGACGATGACACCTAATACACAAAAAATGTGGGGTGCAAAAAATTCGCGTATTCATCAATTTTCAACAAAAGTTCAAAAATTAATAAAAATCTAATGTTTGTTTTATTTTCATGAATGCAGATTCAAAGACTATTTCAACATCTATCGAGTGGTACCTATTTTGTACTTATACGTACCAAACAAAGTAATTTTTGGGGTAACATCTCAAGTACAAGTTTTTTGTGAATTTGTCAGCATGAAAATTAATGGTCCCTTACCCCGATTTCGATGTTTCATTGATTTCATCAAATTTTGAGATATCGCCTCCCATTCCTCTGGGATCGCCTGTTGCAGCTCCTGGAGACTCGTTGGAGCACTATCTCTGGCTAAAAATGGATTGAGTCCGGACTTCGAGCTGGCCACACCATAAAAGGCCACCCACCTTTTGAAGGTGAAATGTACGACCTCAATGTACCGATGAGAAGTCAATCGTCTTGATCGACGGTCAGCATTCGCGCCGGAAATTAACACATGATCTGTATTCGCCTCCCCAGAACATGCACGATCTACCACACCACCATACAAGACACATTCTTCAATGCAACATTGTGCAAATCGTTCTAGCTTCTGTACACTCTTCCTTGCCCATCGTTGCCATGTAAACACATCCTGCACTCGACGGAGAACCATTCTAAATGGTCTCGGTGGGATGGGATCAATTAAAGGCTTTTGGCTGGTCTGTGTGCAGTCAAATCACCTTCTCGTAGTAGTCTTCTAAGTATCCGCCGACTGACTTCCGACTTCACGAACTTCTTGGAATCGCTGCCCTAGTTGAACCACATTCAAACGACAATTTCGCAATGAAGTCGTCACAAGAAATCGGTCATCACGCTGTGTTGTAACACGAGGTCGGCCAAATGCTTTTCGCGACGATCGGAGAATCGGCTCAAATTTAGTTGTCGAGTCATTTCACATTGGTTGTGAAATCATATCATCAATTAGAGCAACCACTTAAGCGGCTACCTCTGGTGTGGTCATCATTTTATTGTTCCGGAAGAAGACGTAATCGATAGTAGACCGTTCAGGCTAACCGTTGGTATGCGAATAACGGTATTCCTTTAAAACATACCCTTTATACCTGCCACAAGTTCCGCCGGTGTTACCTAGAACGAGCGGTTTCGGGTTGTTTTGTTCTAGTTTTGAACAGACAACACACACGTGATATTATTGGATAGGTGATGAAATGATCTTTAAACTTGACATACTTTAAAAACGACATGATTTAAAAAAAGATTTCGATTTGCGAGAAAATTAATAAAAACAGAAAAAAATGCAACTGTGTGATTTTTGCTCCCAAGTGTAGTTATTTGTGTATCTAAAAAAAATTGTTTTTGAATACATGGCAGGCTAACACAATATCTAAACATCCGATGCAACAAAGTATTTTATGAGTCGCCTCCCTTAAAAGGCACAAATTAACATGCTTTAAGAAATTGATTTCTTCAAATTGGATTGCTTCTTCAAGCATTTGATACGCAAATTACCAATCGAGCTACGAGCAGTCAATTGCAACAAAGCTTGTCTAAACCGGCTCATTTGAATAAATAAAACATTGGAAAACAATATTTTTTGCGATTTAAAATTTGTGTGCAAAAACCAATTTCTATGATAATCGTAGGAAAAACTATTGATTAGTTTTAGTGTTGAAATCAAGGCTTGATAGTAGTATAGTTTAAATTGCTGATAAAAACTCGATTGATCAATGATTTCAATTGATGGCCAAATTTTTTGATTGAACTGCGATTATAAGAATTTCAATGAAAACTTATTTATTTAGAATAAGAGTTCTGAGGTGACAAGTTATAACATCACATTTTCGATACTTTATTAAAGTTTATGTTACGTTACAATTCGAGACAAGGCAAATTTTAGAAAATACGGATTTTTTATGATGTTTTACTTTTTTTACTTAAATAGTTTGACTATGACACTTATAGTTTGACACTTTTAATCAGTCACGGTAGAATTTGCATTAATTCTTTAAAAATTCAATTTTTTGTAAAATTTAGTTTTGACTTATAGTATTTAAAAACAATGAAATATTTCCGTCTAAAACACGACAGTATTCATAAGTGTTAATAATTGGATGGGTTTTTTATGAATCAAGAAAAAAAATATATCTTGATGTTTCAAGAATGTTTTTTAATCTCGTTATAAATTTTTGCATTACAGATCACATCTTACAAAAATTCAACCATTATAGTCTACCATCTAAAGCTCAAGTTCTTTGCCGATTCCTATATATTCATTTGATCGACAAAGTAAATATAAGAACAAGTGTAAAAGAAGTGACGAAAGAAATTATTACATTATGGCAAGAAGCAAATATTCCGACTATGGACGATCACAAAATTGTGCTTAAATTTGAAAAATTTTACGAAATGTACAATAAGTTAAAGAAAAATAAATTGAGAGATTGCAGTATGTACTCAGGAAAAAAAACTAAGAACATTTCAAACTCGAATCAAACAGTTTTGATGTTGCTCGAGCAAATACACTGCTTTTGATTGACGAAGCTTCAAAAGATTTTTTATAATCCAAAATAAATGACATTTCTAATAAGTTAAAATTAATTACAATTGGTAAAAAAATTAGATTTCAATCTTCAGAACAAAATTCAAACAGTTACTGGGAATCTAGCATTGAAGAACCAGTAGCAGGTCCTAGTGGCTTAGGAAAAAAAAAGAAAGTACTAAAACTAACAATTATACATCTTCATCAGAATATGAACCACCCAAAGAATCCAAGAAACTTTTTGAAAGAGCAAATTCACAAAGTATGAAAAGAAAAATTGTTACAAAAGAAATTGCTGGAACTTTAGATAGACTGGAATTGAGTAATAGATCTGCATTAATCATATTATCATTAGTATCAAACGATCTAGGGCATGCTTTGAATGATTAAAGCTGTCTCCATCAACTGCTATACACAACAAGAGCAAATATCGAGAAATGATTGTCACCGATATATTCAAGAAAGATTTAATCCTGACACATTTTCTGGAGGAAAAATGAAAAATTTTACGAGTAGTACGTCAACTACTACAACAAATATGGATATTGAACGGTTAGTTATAGCTGTGTCTGCTGGTGGGAACTCTAAATTGCCTGAAACTGAAAATGGAGCAGCGTTTTTAATTGCTAAGAAATTTTCAAACCCAATTATGTTTTTCGCTTGTCGACACCATATATCGGAACTTTTGCTAAGGAAAGCATTCGAAAAGACGATAAAACCATCAACAAGAGGGCTATTGATTACTAAATTCGATCGCTTTAAAAAACAATGGAATATTATAGACATAAGTTCGTATGTATCTGGCATGCAAGATCTACATGTAAAAGAATACTCCCAACATCTATTCGAACTGAAATTGTGGAAACAACAGTTGAAAATTCATCAAGCTCGTGGAGATTATATTGATTTGTTGGAACAAGGGCTTCTATTTTTTGGGGAATCAATTAATGGACAAGTTAAAAAAACCCGGTGCTACATCACATGCAAGGTGGCAAAAGCAACATATAGTTTGAAAATAGATTTATTTCGTCTCATGTAATATATTTTATAATATTTGTTACAATTTAATCATTAACACTCCAAAAACTGAATATCTTTATAACGAGGTTATATCCCTTTTCCGACCAAGAAAAAAAAATTGGCTCAAATAAAGTCCCAACCACACAAATGTGTGAGTAAAAAACGTAGTATGTAATGGCGTTGTAGATAAAAAAATTCGCTTGATTTGAAGTACAACTAACACAATTGTGTGTATAGTTATAGTTTTTTTCGGACGAAAATAAGTTAAAAAGGAATACACAAATGTGTGAGTTGGCACATACAAAAATAAATTTTACACATGATTCGTTTGCCTTACTCACACAATTGTGTGGGCAGGCCGGTAATGGGATATACCAAATATTGGTTCAAATGCAATATTCCAACTAAAGCAGCTAAAAATAATTTTAAATTATTTAAATAGTTAGTAGAATACGAAGAAATTGATAAACCTTAAGCAGAAGCAGTTCTTCAGGTACTTTCCAGACATTTATGGTACCTCAGCGCGATGTTTCCGAAAGAGCAATTCCGGGTTAGTTCTTTCAACGATAAAATAACAAAGAAAGAGGATGAAAAACAGCTTTTATTTCAAGTAATAGAGCGATATCGAGGAGTTTCCTATCAACCTCTCAAAATCTCAAATCAAGGCGAAACTCTAATTAGTTATATTTATTACGATTATTATTATTTATAACTATTATTATAAAACAAACTTAAATTATTTTGCTTAAATTTTTTTAATAAACTATTAAAAATATATAATATATAAAAATATATAAAAATGATAGTTTTTGATTTATAATATTATAATGGGTCAATTTAATTTTTTCAATAAAAATTCATATTTTAAGCCATATGAAAGATATTGTAATGCATTTTGTAATATCGTTTAAAAAATTATTTAATGCTTCAAAAATTTATTAATTGTGAAATTTACAAAAAAAAAAAAAATTAATGCAAAAAAGTTACGAGTCACAAAAGTTACGAAAAACTGCGTTCAATCGAAAATTTTCTTGATTCATTTTTCTTGTTTTTAAGATATTAAAGAGTATAATATCACGTTTGAAACGATTTTATCAAATGCTATAAAATACCGCGTCTTTCGTATTTAAATAAAAAATTATCAGCGACTTGCAAAGCGTTTTACAGAAAATGCGAAAAAGTCATAAAATTTTGTAAATAAGTGCTCAGAACTACCCTTTGCCTTTGTTAACAAAACACTAATTTTTATGGTTTTAATCGATAGTTCATACAATTTTACTTCAGATAATGGTATATTTAATTTTTTTTGGAAACGTGTGTGAGATTTATATTTTATTGCCAAGAATAAGGCTATTTTTCGGTCACAGGTGGTGGATAGTGAACGGCCTATCGATAGGTAGGTTAGCGGTGAATTAAATAAGCCGTCCCCAACCGCAGCTCTGCTGGGAGGAGAGTCTCAGAGAACGGGGGAGTGATTAACCTCTGTTCACCAAATTCTGAGTGTCTAGGATACCCAGTAGGGAAAGGCGAATTGATGGCGCCATAAAACCATCGACCACAACCACGGTGAACTGAGCATCACGTCTCCCTGTGCTCCTGCGCCTCAAGGTAGTGAGTGGGGAACCCTATAAACTGAATGAAATCAGCTTACAACGGGAAGAGAGCATTTGGAAAATATACTATGTATTTAGAATTGTTTCCTAAAATTGATCAAGCATGGTAGTAGTTAATTTGTTTCGATTATTGATTGATATTGACTGTTTATTGATTTTAACAATATTTGCAAACAAAATTAATATTTCGCTGTTGGCGGTGTACATAATTATTAGTACTCAAACTACACGTGCAGTTCCATTTCTAAACTGCTAACTTAAGCGTGAAAACCATCTTAAGGTTTTCCAATGGCAATAAATAAATATTTCGGTGTTGGTTGTGGCCAGTCGATTGAAAATTTCGATTAATATCGAATAAGGGATATCGATTTATAGGTTTCACACCAGAAGTGCAATTCTATTTTTAATTATTACTTTTAGGCATAAAAACCAATTTATTATTATTCAATTTATTTAGCCACCCCACTTTATTTAATTAATTCCATGCCGAACTGAACGTCTCAAAATTTTTTGAGATCTCGTATATCTGAGCTGGTTTATTTCTGGAATCTTCTGCTGGATCTTATTTATTAGTTATTTGTGACAACAAATTGAACTTCAGAGCACATATCGAAAATATCATCAACAGAGCCACCTCTGTACTTGGTTTTTGAAACGTTGGTCAAGAGAATTTGTTTATCCTTAAGTTAGGAAGGCCTTTTATACGACTATTATCCGAACCTTTGCTCGAGTGCGCTTGTTAAATCTGTTCTTCATATCACGCAGTCCACATACAGAAATTCGAACGCAAAACAAGATCTAGTGACAAACAAAATAATTTTAGGCTCACTATGGCTAATCAAATGCCCCATTTAAAAATTATTGTATTGTAAATGGAGTAGTACGCATCGAAAATTTATATGCTAAAGTCGCATATAGCTAGGAAATAAAATTATTAAATAAAATTGAAAATTATTTTTGTTTAATTTAATTCAACATAATGTACAGTCAACTGTATTCGAGTTTACATTTTTTGGTCCATCCACCAGAATTTTAAGTATATATCTTCGGTAAAATAAATAAGTATTTTTCGATAAATTCAGGAAGGTACAGTGTTGTTCTTCCAATAAAACCTATCATAGTTCAGTTAGGAGGCTCATCGGTCAGTGCGTTAAAACAATATTCATACATATGTGAACAAGCAATTAAATTCCAATCCGACGCTTCGTGAAACATATTCGTGAGTGAGACATAGTCAATGAGTGTCAAATTTGTATATGTGTACCGTATTTCTTACGGATGCCGTAGACCGGTGGACAATTTTATCTAGGGTCACAATTTTGGACGAGGAGACATATATATAACGGGTGACGCAGTGGCACCTGTGCCGGTCGAGCACAGCGGCAGCGAACAAAGCAGTCACTTTCACGGGAGGCGTACCACGAGGTAATCTTCAGTTGTTTGATATATTGGTGAAACAATACCTAGCAGTAAAGACGGCTTATCGAGGCTAAATTCATTTTTATCGGCGGGAAGACGCCCAACGACAGCGGGAAGATGCCAAACGACGACGAGAAGACGGCCAACGGTCCGGGTGGTGGACGCCTGCGGCATGACAAGCACTCAGGGTTGCAACCGAAATATTTTATTGTTGATTAAGGTACGACTTTTCTTATCTCATTTTTTTATATATCATTTTTTATGTATATCATTTTTTTATATATAATTTTTTTATTTAATATTTAAATTTATTTTGCCAATTTTAATTTTATTAAATTCTTATTGTAATCGAGCATCGAAGCACGGTGTTCGTGCGCATGCTTGGGGTACACATTGGTGCGCTTCTATATTCATTTTCGTTATAATTCTTGTGGTTTTTGTTTTGACAGAATGAATTAATTACTAAAAAATTTCGGTATGGTGTGATGGGGGGGGGGGGCTCCCACGTTCGACTCCTCAAGTTGCGGCCGACCAATTAAGGCGGAACTGCGGGTTTATTATTATTTATGATTTGCGTTTTTTTTTCTTTACAAATATCTGTAATCACGGTATAGGCCAGGAGCCACGCAAGCCTCAAACCCCACGACCCTTAGCACTTCTCCCTGATATGTAGCCGGCAAAATCACCGTGTGAGGCCTCTCCGTGGTTTAGATGATATTTGCGGAATGGTGTTGAACCATTCTGCAACATTTTTTCTAAAGCTAGCAGAACCCGCGTTTTAGTTGGAAGGGATGGAGCCCAAAATTTTTTAATGCGGCATTTAATTAGCCTATAATAATCCATACTATCTTGTAATGTTCTGCTGTATGGGTTCTGCTAGCTTAAGGGGCGTGAATATACATATTATACACGATGGAAAGACAACAAGGTGGATATTGCACATGTCAATGTGACGTCACTTGTAGCCAACAAACATGTGATTTCGGTTTTTTTTAATTTTTTTTTTTTATAAAATGGATATAAATAATAAATGTATTTTTTTTTTTTATAAAAAGCTTATCTAAGTTTGAGAAGTATAGTTGAAGAATTTTTTTAATTATTGTCTGATTTTCAGTTAAAATCAAACAATTTTCTTAAATAAATCATTTAACAATCTCGAAATCCACATCAATTAAAAAATTGGGGCCTTCTTTAATTTGTAACCAAACCTTAGATTATATAGATAACGTACCAGTACAAATTTCAATACAAAACACAAGCGAAACTAGAAGTATTAAAAATGAATGGGTAAACGAGAGGTACATATACATAAAATAGAGAAACACAGATGAGGTGAAAAATGGAAAATTTTCGTTATTTTAAAGTGTTTTTTGGTTGTGATTGATGTGAATGAAAACTATTTAGTTTACAATAAATAAGTGAATAATCAAGTGCTCTATTATACTAAAATAACCAAGTGTAGTGTGTTCCAGTGTGAAAACACACGATTATCAAGAAAATAGGAAATTTCTTTTCACAAGTAACTTTTTTGACAGTGTTTACAAACTCTTTAATTGCTTTTTCTGATTAACCTTCTAATTGATTTTAATAATATTCCACAAATTTATAGTATATATATGCATAATTAAATATGTTCAGTGATAAAGGTGATTTATTTTAAATTTAATTGAATACAAATAAGTGAAACATTCGGATTTAAAAACAAACACGGGAAAAAGTTGCTCTTCATTTTAGAAAATAACAGTAAATAAATCGTAAATTGTCATTGAAAATCCAGTGGCGTTGCTAAAATTCTTATATTTCATTTTTATGGGGCAGCGATTCGCTATTTAGTTGTATTAAATTTTGTGATTTATTTTCTTTTTTAATTCGTTTAATTTCAAGTATAGTGAATTAATATGCATATAGTATATGATTTACAAATATTCAAAATCAGTTATGAATTTTAATAGTAAAAGTATATTGTTGATATTAATAAATCGATTAATTTTAACGATACAGGATATTTTAATATGGTTTAAATAATTTAGCATAACATTAGATATAACATAGGTATAATATTATGATCTTTATTAGAATGTTTTAATCTATGTGTACATACTTATTTAACGTAATGAAATATCTTATGTTAGTTACCTATAACTTATACTTATTGTATTATTTTTAAAAGTTTTATTTAATATTATACAATTATTATTTTATTATTATAATGCATTAATAAAAAAATTTAAAAATAAAATAATTTTCATTTTAAATTATTTTTTGCCCCCGCCCTATATAAAACAATTCACACAGCCACTACTTGATGTTATGAAATTTATAATGTTGTTGTCCCGCATTCTTCTTTCTCTTTTCCAAAAAAATATCAAAACAATAATAAAAACATTACAAAATTGATACTTCAAAACAATACTGTCGGTATTCTATCTATAGTATAATCTAAGAACCAAACCCATCTATCATATCTGATAAGAACAGAAATATTTAATACTTTGTTTTTTAACTAGCGGAAATCATAAAATAGCAACTGAAATAAAATCGAGATTTAATTTTAATTTGTAATTTAAAGTATATGATCTATTTAAAGAAATGAATTCTTAAGATCACGAATATTTTTGAAAATTGTAAAAAAGAAAAACATAGCTATAATATACATAGTTAACAATAATTTGTGAGTTGAATATCTTTACATTAGCTACAGACAGGTACATAATATTTTGTTAGTAAACATATGTATTTTACGTATAACGTATGGGCAAGAAAATTTGGACAAAATGCGATAGTAAAAATAAAACGCATTTTATTTATTTAGGGGATTCCCAATAATTTTATTTTGTTTTATATTGTGTATATAAAAAGCTGTGAAAGTTAGTCGATTCGAAACATTAGCCACAAAAATATGTCTCAAAACGAATTTGAGCGGCGAAAAGTCGTGTGTAATTTTTTAGAAAAAAATTCAGAGGTAGCAACTTCTGATGTTGTAATATACTTCTTAACCCATTCCTGCACACTTTTATATCGATGACCGTGCTCAGAAACACACTTTTTTTGTCAATTGATTATGACTGCCATATGAAATTGAGCATTCTTTATATGTTTGGAAGTGAAAATTATCACATTTTCTCACAGTTTTTCCATGAAAACTCTCGACGGTTATATCCGTCATTTGCTCATCACATCATTTTTTCTATATATTTCCGCCTACAGAAACAAATGACGGCTATAGCCGTCCGATTTTTTGGTGATATATAGACAAATGACGGCTATAGCCGTCATTTGCGCGAACGTAATTTTTGCGCGAACATAATAGGTCGGCTCATTTGTTTCTGTAGGCGAAAATATATCGAATTGCTAATCATGAAAAATCGCACAAAAAACAATTGATATTGTTACGGTGACACCTAGATTAGAATAGAATAGATTAGAATAGATTTGGTTCAACATTTACGCTCATTTGTATACTAACATATTTGCTCGATGCGCATTTAGGATTATTCTGGAAACAAATATTTTGGTATATAAAGACGTACATTGACGTGGAATGTTGAGTCTTATTTCACACGTGATATAGTGTAGGTTATATAGAGTGATTATTAAAGTGTTAATTAAAAAGTGTGTTATAATTGTAATAATTGATTGTTAATTTTGTGTTGTATAATTATTGTGTTGTGTAAATAAATTTGTGTGAGTTCAAAATTGAAGCAATTATATTTATTCACAATCCAGTGATTCGAACCTTAGTGACAAGGCAAAATCGTAACAACTGGTGACAGCGGTGGGATTGTGAATAATAAAGAAAATGATTCTCTACGAATTAAAGCTTGCGCAATTAAAGGAGCAACTGAAACAGCGAGGTTCGGCCAGTGAGTGGAGCGACTACGTGAGGCCATGGAGAAGGAAGGTTTAAATCCAGACGTATATGATTTCGAGGAGGAAACAACGGATGAGATCAGTGTGGACAAGAAAGAAAAGGACGTACAAACGATGGTCGGAACAACACAAAACCCATCTGGAAGTTTTGATTTATCGCAGTTAATGGCTGCTATGAATAAAATGATGGGACAACAGTTGCAACAAGGGATGGACATTAAACAATCGAAACAGGAAATGAAACAGCAGATGGTACAAATGGAGCAACAAGTAGCGGACATTAAAACCAAATAGAAGTTGGCCAAAAGAAAATAGACGAGAGGTTTCTGGAGTTATCTTCTACACTACACGGTAAAGTGGAAAAACTGCAAACAGAAGTACACGCAGAAATTCAAAATCTTAAAGGAGAGGTTAAACGTCTCGAGGAGCTCCAAGATGTCAAGGCGAATGGAACGACACATCAAGTGATCCAGACGGTTAATGCAGTTAAGATAAAACCACCAACATTTGATGGAACAACTTCCTTCAGTATTTTTAAGTTCCAATTCGAAACGGCGATTAAGCAAAATCAGTGGACTGAAGAACAATGTGTTGCAGCGTTAATTGTGGCTGTTAAAGGCGAAGCGGCAGAAACACTACAAATGATTCCCGAGCAGGAACGGAACGTTTACATGGGAATTATGAAGGCGTTAGATCGAAAATACGGAAGTGACCACAAACGAGAAATTTGTCGCATGGAATTGTAGGGTCGATATCAAAGGAGGAGAATCGCTACAGGAATTTTCATCGGCAATTGAGCGGCTCGCGCATTTAGCACATTCAAATATGTCGGCCGATTACATGGAGCGAATTAAAATAGATGCATTCATTGACGGTATTCGAGATCCAGAGACGCGCAGAGCGGTGATGTCACCTAAGGAAACTTTCACGGAAACCATCGCTTGTGCGTTAACACAATTTGAAACTGCGCAAACCAGCAATGAAAATTCGTCGAGTGGAGATTGATTCCAGAATAGACACCGCGCGGGCTTCGCCAAGGTTCAGAGATGGAAGTGGCAGGATTAAATGCTGGGCATGTGATAGAATGGGTCACAGGACTGTTGGGAGATTAAGAAGAAACGAGCAAGGTCGCCATCTCCTATGAAGCGTAGACCAAGCGAAGAGCAGATAGAAGCCAGAAAGGAGCGGCAGACGACAGCGGAGTCGTTAAACTAAAAAGAGCCAGATTGAAGGGGCAGAAGCTGGCTCCCACAACCGATTGCCCCATAACCTCCATCCATGTTTCGAGAGTAGTAAGAAGCGATGACAGCTTGACAAGTGAAGCCGATATTGATGGGAAGAAATGCATGATCACGCTGGATACGGGAGCAACTCATACGATTGTTTGTGAGGATATTATCGATGGAATTATGGAACTAGCTAATGGAATAAAATTACGAACGGAGACTGGAGAAAATTCAGCAATAAAAGGGAAAAAGGTCGTAAAAATAAGGATTGGGCGGAATCACTTTCAACACGAGGTGCTGGTTGCAGATATTGTAGACGAAGTCATCTTGGGGATGGACTTCATGAGGACAAATGGCTTCGTGGTGGATGTTGGACGGGGTGTATTAACCTACGATAATATCGAGTTGCCACTTCACGTTAGCGCTATAGGAGAAACGACCAGACAAATTATAATGGATCATCGGGAGAATGCCACCGAACTCGGAAACAATAGTATGGGCAAGATTGGAGGGAGGTTCTGGGTCACCCAGGTTGTGGGTTGTGGAAGCCAACGAAGCGGAGAGCGGAGCCAGAGAAATTATGATTTCTCTGGCAGAAAAATTTGGCAAAACAATTGCTCGAGCGGTACATGCCAATATTCTGCAGTACACCGGACAATAATGGGAGAACCACAATGGTAAAACATCGAATAGATACAGGAGCAGAAACGCCGATTCGACAACCACCCAGGAGATTACCATTGGCAAAGCAAGGAGAAGTGGATCGAATGGTAATACATATGCAACCAGCAGGGGTAATCGAAACATCAAGCAGTCCATGTAGTTCACCAGTGGTGTTAGTCGAGAAAAAGGATGGTAGCATGAGATTCTGCGTGGATTACCGAAAATTAAATGCTGTGACGAACAAGGATAGTTACCCATTGCCAAGGATCGATGACACGTTAGACACATTATCGGGTGCTCGAATATTTTCGACATTAGATCTGCAAAGCGGCTATTGGCAAGTGGAAGTCCAGGAGGAAGATCGCGAGAAAACGGCATTCAGTGTGGATAACGGATTGTGGCAATTTAACGTTATGCCATTCGGATTATGTAACGCCCCTGCGAGTTTTGAACGGCTAATGGAGCGCGTGCTAAAGGGATTACATTGGAGGACGTGCCTCGGTATATTTGGATGACATCATCGTTATGGGTAAGGATTTCGACGAGCATTTAAGGAATTTGGCAGAGGTTTTGGATCGGATACAGACAGCCGGATTGAAGCTTAGCCCAAAGAAATGTAAACTATTTAGAACCGAAGTAAAATATTTGGGTCATAAGGTAACAACTAATGGAATCCATACCGATGAAGATAAGATCGCAGCGGTGAAGGAATGGCCACGGCCTAAAAATTAACATGAATTACGGAGCTTCCTTGGATTGTGCACCTATTATAGACGATTCGTGCCAGGATTTGCCAGTATCGCCAAGAGTTTACACGAGTTAACCAGGAAGAACAAGGCATTCGAATGGAAGGATGATCAGGAAGAGGCATTTGTGGAACTAAGACGTCGATTATGCGAAGCACCAATCCTCGCACACCCTATACCCAACATTAAATTCATTTTGGACACCGATGCAAGTAATGACGGTATAGGAGGAGTATTATCACAGGCAACAAATGGTGAGGAGCGAGTTATTGCATATTACTCCAAGATGTTATCAAAACCGGAACGAAATTATTGTGTGACAAGGGAAGAGTTGTTGGCTATAGTGGAATGTGTTAAGCACTTCCATAAGGCCAAAAATTGCTTCTACGGACGGATCATGGAGCTTTGCGCTGGTTGTTACAATTCAAAAATCCAGAGGGACAAGTAGCACGTTGGATCGAACATTTGCAAAGCTACGATTTCCAAATTGAACATCGGAAGGGAACCGCACATGGAAATGCCGACGCGTTATCAAGAAGGCCTTGTCCCGTGGAATGCAAGCATTGTGGGCGTGTGGAGGGTAAGGAAAACATCATTGATATTCGGCTTATGCAAGTGCTACCTGATGAGGAATGGACTGATGAAATGATCAAGAAGGAGCAATTACGGGATGCTGACCTATCATTCATCATGTAACATAAGGAAAAGGAACACCGTCCCACATGGAGTGAGATAGCCGACAAAACTCCCATTGTAAAAGCTTATTGGGCTCAATGGGATAGCCTCCACATAGAAAATGGATGTTTAAAACGAAAGTGGGAAAGAACGGATGGTAAAGTAAAACAATTGTTGTTAGTGGTGCCAAAAGGTCGTATAGCGGAAATCCTCAAGGAGTATCATGGAGGAGCAAGTGGAGGTCACCTAGGGATTAATAAAACATTAGCCAAAATTCGACAACGTTTCTACTGGTCCGGATGTAGTCAGTCAGTAGTAGAATGGTGTCGAAGATGTGATCAATGTGCGGCAGTAAAGGAACCTGCACGAAAAAGGCGTGGAACCATGAAACAATATAATGTCGGGGCACCATTTGAGAGAATTGCAATGGATGTGGTGGGGCCATTTCCGACCACCGAGAGCGGAAATATATATGTGCTAGTAATAATGGATTATTTCAACAAATGACCGAAAGTGTATCCCATACCCAATCAGGAGACAACAACAATAGCTGATGCCGTGGTCAACAACTGGATTAGCAGATTTGGTGTACCGATGGAAATTCACACGGATCAAGGAAAGAATTTCGAATCAGTGGTATTTCAGGAAATACATATGTCAGATGCTTGGTATCAATAAAACCAGAACGGACGCCTTTACACCCGCAGTCGGACGGTATGGTGGAAAGATTCAATGGTACATTGGAGAAATATCTACCAAAGGTTGTGAAAAGGAATCAACACAACTGGGATCGACATATACCGATGTTCCTGATGGCCTACCGGTCAGCGGTACATGACACAACAGGAGTGACACCAGCTAAAACCATATTTGGGAACAATCTGCGATTACCGGGAGATTTAAAGTTTGGAGCTGTTCCATCAGCAGCTCTATGCGGACAGGATTACGTCGACCGGATGAAAGAGGAACTTGATGAAATACATCAATTTGTACGAGAGAAAATTCGGATATCAAGTGATCGAATTAAAGCTCGATATGACATACGATCAAACAATCAAGGCTTCGACGAAGGGCAATTGGTATGGCTTCAAAACCCGCAACGGCAGAAGGGATTATCACCGAAGTTGCAACCCACATGGGAAGGACCTTACACTGTCATTAAAAGATTGAACGACGTGGTTTATCGCATACAGAAAGGACGGAAAGGTAAACCAAAGGTGGTGCATTTAGAGCGTTTGGCGCTCTACAGAGGAGGTGATCTGGATCCTGTTCGGGACGAACAGGCTTAGGTGAGGGGTAGTGTTACGGTGACTTCTAGATTAGAATAGAATAGATTAGAATAGATTTGGTTCAACATTTACGCGTCATTTGTATACTAACATATTTGCTCGATGTACATTTAGGATTATTCTGGAAACAAATATTTTGGTATATAAAGGCGTACATTGACATAGAATGTTGAGTCTTATTTCAAACGTGATATAGTGAAGGTTAAATAGAGTGGATTATTAAAGCGATTATTAAAGTGATAATTAAAAAGTGTGTTATAATTGTAATAATTAATTGTTAATTTTGTTTTGTATAATTATTGTTGTGTAAATAAATTTGTGTGAGTTCAAAATTGAAGCAATTCTATTTATTCACAATCCAGTGATTCGAACCTTGAGTGACAAGGCATAATCGTAACAATATGTTATCTGGAATGTTACATCTTTTTTTCTTTGATGTATTACTGAATAATTAACAAAATAATGCATTAGTACACTTCGTACGAATGATGTTACTTTTTTTATTAATTAAAATATGTAGGACGGCTATTTGCCGTCATTTGCATTTATATCAACAAAAATTTGACGGCTATAGCCGTCATTTGCGGGAATGGGTTAAAATTAAATTATAAAAGATCCGCAATTTATAATTTAATTAGAAGATTTAAGAATAAAAATGCAGTTCAAAGAAAAGCGGGAAGCGGTCTGAAGTCATCATTATCATTAAACAAAGCATGAAGGGCATTAAAGCGAATTACAGTTGGCGAAGTGGCAAAATCAATTCGTTTGTAACGAGTGTTGGCCATGAGTGGGTCGCGAAAAAAACACGCTTCCAATTGAATGCCACTCGTTACGGATTTTGTAGTTGCGTGTCCTGAGAGCTTTGGCGTGGTCGTGATATGCCGGCTTAGTTTCAGGGTGGGAGTGGGATTTGCCAAAGATCAGTAACGCCCTGCTAGACCACCAAGAGAAGAGAAACAGGAAGGTATTTAAAATTGGACCGGATGTTAGGAACAGGATTCAGGGCATGGAACAACTCACCTATCATTCTGTATTCAATTAACTTACCTCTAAAAATGTTAAATGTAAATACCTCTATAATGTTTATACTAAAACATAAGATCTATTGTGACATCATACCTAACACTAAAAATGAAATTTGAACTAAATGTTCGAGCTACCCTAACTACCTTAATTACTATTAGATAAGTATATACTCCCATCACCAAAAATATAATTTTATACCCCTATTATGGTTTTCGCCTCGCCGAACGATTCACGGTGAATCTTAAATCCGTGTGAGTTGGGTTTTCGTATTATGGTTTTCGCCTTTATTTTGGCGAGTGCACATCTAGTAACACTAGCCGAATAATAATTTTTATAACAATTTTTTTTGACGTTTGTGGTTTTTTGTCAATAATTGTGTTGTTGTAATCATATATGATTCAGATTTTGTGTTTATAAATTACGTTTTTTTTTTTCAATTAATCTAAAATCAGTTTAAAATTATGTTATCTAGTGTCGCTCTATATTTTTCTAATAAACCAGATGAAAATATTAACATGGCACAGATGCAAAAATCGTTAAGGGGCCAATGCCAGCCGTTTACTCTGCCTGGTACATTATTTTATAAGAGGCCCCAAGTTATTCAACATTACGGTCAAATCCTTCCAAAACAGGATTACGAATTGTCTATTTTTTTAAAGCTGGGAATTCCCATTGCAATATCGGTATTTTTCTCCATCTCCCGTTAATTTCGAAAATTGGCTGGGGTTTATTGTTTTCTACATGTTGAAAAAATATAATTACTTACACGTGAACCTCCATTGTTTGATTTTGACTGAGAAATGAAAACAGAAAACCAATTTTATAAGATTCGCCTACAAAAATATGGCGAATCATTTTGACAGTTCAGCTCGTTTAGGTGAATATCATAATCCAAAAATGTGAGTTGGATTCGCCGGGAATGTCAAATGCGAAAACCATAATACCAAATTGTATATTTGACGAGTTGGATTCGCCGGGAATGTAAAATGCGAAAACCACAATAGGGGTATTAATAATCAAAGACAAATAAAAAAAATTTGAACCAGAAATTTATATAGAGTTTAAACTTAATATTACGTATTATAAAAAACATGACCTTAATTAAAGCAGGGTTGCGGCCGATATCCACTGTTTATAACCTTTTGTTTTATAATTATAAACGATCCGTTGAGTCCAATCATCGATACGTTATATTATTTGCTTTATAATTATTATTAGATTACAATATTGGGGTCGATTCCGGGATTTAAAATTTTATGTTATGTTATTTTTGTTTTTTCAATACAAATTCCAATAGGAAGCGGGGAAATAAAATAACATAACAGCAATTTTATGCCGCGAGAATCGGGCCCATTATCGTAAAAATTTATTATTTTTGTGGCACTTTTAATATCATTTATTCCAATATATGTATATGGTGAAAAATTCCTGAAATCACAAATTTTTGGCAGTCATGTTTGAATTTCATGTTTTTTAAAAAAAAAAGTTTGTGGAAAAAATTGTTTTTGTTGTTGTTGTTAAAGATACAGGGTGTCAAATTTTGATAAAAATGATGAACATGATGTTGTATATATGGCTATAAAAAGAAAACTAACTATCCAATACTTATAAACGAGGGCTCATTTTAAAGATAAATGAATAGGGATTCTAAAAAAATTATAAAATTGGTACCATGTTTCAACTCTTCCTATTCAAAATGGCCGCCAAAATAGTATTTTAGAATTTTCTCAAAAACCTATTTTTTTTTTTTTTAAATTTTTCCTTATTTAGTTTTATTGAACACACCAAAAAATTGTACTTGTGTTATTCTTTGTTTTCTTGCAAAAGGCATTTAAGTAAAGAGATCTACCTATTTTTGTATTTAAAATCAAATTTTAATGTGGTATTTTTTATTTTTTTTTTTGCAAGGAAACAAAATATCACAAGTCCAATTTAAAAAAAAAAATATAAAATTAATAATGTAACAAAACTCAAATAATTTATTTAATTCCAAATGGTTGGAAACAACTAATTTTGTATACGCTTCGTATGATAGTAGAAATAATTTCAAAAATAAACAACTTTTCTTAAAAAATCCAAAAAAATAAAAAAAGGCTGGACACAAAATTAGGGACACTAGAGTTACAAGCGAATAAAACTAATTCCATTCCAATTTCTAATATAAATATTAGTATTTGGTAGCCTGTCCTTTATTTTTAATCACTGCCTGGCATCGTCGTGGCATAGAATCTATAACCTTTGACATCGTTGGATAGGTATTGACTCCCAAGCTTCCTTAACAGCTTTCCACAGTTCTTCCTTATTTTTTGTTTTTTTCCCAGGCTACGGCAACTTTAAGGTCCTGCCACAAATGCTCAATTGAATTGAGATCGGGAGATTGTGCTGGCCAAGATAAAAGATTGATATTTTTGCTATCAAAATACTGTTTTGCCTTCCTAGACGTGTGCTTAGGGTCATTATCTTGCATGAAGACCCACCTTAAAGGCATGTTTTGTTCAGCATACGGGTGCATGACGTTCTGACGTATATCATCCACGTAAACGTGATGATCCATTATTTCTTTAATCCAGAAAGGTCCAACACCATTGTAAGAGAAGCATCCCCATACTTTAATATTTCCTCCGCCATGTTTCACCGTTTTTCTTGTCTGCTGAGGAAGAAATTCTTGGTTTTTTGGCCTACGGACATACTGTCTCCCATCAGAACCAAATAGATTAATTTTGGTTTCGTCGCTCCATAGTATGTTTCTCCATTTTTGGATCCCGCGGTCACCATTCCAACCAATATGGTCTTTGGCAAATCGGAGTCTATCGACGATATTTTTTTTTGCTAAGAAGTGGAACTTTTCGAGCTGATCTGCCATGCAGATTACACTCTGCTAGACGTCTTCGAATTGTGCGCGTATTAATCTCTAAATTTAGTTCCATTTTAACGTCAACAGATGCCTTAGGGGAATCTTTTTTCACTATTTTGGAAATATGACGATCCGTCTGAGGCGTTGTTTTCCTCTTCACACCGCGTTTATTGTGCGACTTTTTTCTTTTTATGACATTGGCAACCATATTCTTCGAACATTGAACGATGGCAGCAATTTCACGGTATGATTTACCTTGACTTGTCAATTTTAATATCACCCGTCTTTCATCCGGTGAACAATGCACACCACGGCCCATTATCGTTAAACGTGATATTTGATTTTTATTTTTTTGAGAATTTTTAATAAACTACAATATTATCTTGTTACTAAATAGAAAATTACAGTTTTTAAATATTAAAAATTAAAAAAAAAATACAGAAAAGTTACGTGTCCCTAATTATTTGACCACTTTTGTTTGACGTTTCCAACATTCTAGGGGAATTCCCGAAATATATCAAAAATAAAATACATTTTTATTATATTTTGTAGTACTAGAGCAAAGTAGAATTCTTTTAAAACAGATGTCAGATCAATGGGATAAAGTGAAATATTGAATGTAGAATTTTAGTTTCGTTACAAATAGCTGTCCCTAATTTTCTGTCCACCACAGTATATTTTTATTATTATTATTTTATTAAATGTATTACAAAATAAATAAAGAAATTGAAAATTATTTACACAATCAAAATTTACATGTTACATAATGTTCACTATTTGAATATTTTTTACATTTTAACTTGCCTTCTCCTGTGGCACTATTCTGGCTTTCCCTGGGAATAGGGAATTGAGAAAAATATTTTCATAGCATTTTTGTCTAAGTTGTATTTTTCTGGCCTACTGAAAGAATAAGTTTAGTGCAAAAATTTTCAAAACCAAGTGAATTGGGAAACTGTAGTTCCACAAAATTTGTATAGGGTAAAATGTTTTTCCATTTAACTTGGTTTCGAAAATATTAGCACCAAACATGTTCCCTAAGTAGGCCAGAATAATACAATTTAGACAAAAATGCTATGAAAATATTTTTCCCAATTCCCTATTCCCAGGGAAAACCAGAATAGGGCCACTGAAGGTATAATTGTGTGAAAATCGCGGGTTCCTTTTATTGTTTTCAAATTCACTAGTCTAGTCTCCAGTTGAATTTGTTTTAACTTATATTCAGCATCTGAGCAAAATTCAAAAATCATATCAATTTTCAAAGTTTGAGCCCATTTGAAAAATACTTCAGCATTAGTTATGGTATTATCATATTCTTTGGTGAGACTGGCTCTGGACGCCATTCTCTTCATAGTACCTCTAGTCCATCGCATTGTCCCTTCCCATGAGCAGTTGCATGAAAATGCCACTCACAATCTACTCCAAAATCTTTTTTGTGTTTAGTTTTATACACCCATCCCGCGCTTAACGAATTAATTCGTTCCAGATAACTTGTACGTAAATCGAAATTTCGTTAACCGAATTTTTAGTATATTTTTGTATTTGGGTCACATCTTAACTAAGAAAACTAACAAAATCGGTGAAGAATAAATACCCGAATGAATTAGAAGAGTTAGTAATAAATAAATATTATTTAATTCAAATTATTTACTATTTTCATATTTATTAAGAACAAAAATGATATTCGTAAATCGAATTTTTTCACGTAAACAAAGACTTTGGTTTATTTTTAAAATTACGCTATAGCGAAATTTCGTAAAAAAAAACTTCGTTAAGCGAGGGACTGCACCATCAGTAACATAATAAACTTTAGATAAATTCGGAATTTTTGTTTTCAAAAACTGCAATAATTTTTCTATGAACACGTAAACTGCTACGGCGTCATGATGGAGACAATCTGATATTATAATGTAGCTGGAATGCTGCAATTTATCTCCTTGATTTTTGTAAATTACAAACGGATGAATAATTGCTTGTTTGTTGTTCCAATGAAAACCCTGTGCTGCATTTTGCATTATAAACGCATAATTTTCTGCAGTCACACGGAACCAGTACCTCTGTGTGCTCCAGAGTTAACTTTTTATTTTTGATGAAACCAGATTGTTGCAGTGTTATAAAGCAATGGCGAATCAGATTTTTCAGCTTTATTATGAAAGTAATCCAGAAAATCATCTAATGGTTTTGAAAACTTTTCCAAATTGCATCGGTCAGTTGAAATCCACTGACTCAACGATAATTCAGCATCCAGACAATCATTGTCCAAAAATGCGTTTCTCAAATATTCGCTAAAAAATTATCCAATCCTGGGCAGTTCTCCATTGCAGAAGATAACATGTTGATGTTGGATCTTTACATAATATGGATGAAATGCAGTCCTGGTATTGCGAAATTTTTCCATTGGTGACAGTTACCATCCTGGTTCCATGAATAATTAATTTGACATTTTGGTGTATTATACAAACACAAACTGTATGTGTTCCGCTGCTTCCTGGTTGCACACAGTATTTAGGATTAGCCGTTTCTGAAGTTTAACTTTTCAATAGTTATACAATCGTTTTTCCCAGGCATTATACGACTAACATCATCATCATTATAATATTCTATCACTGAGTCTCTGAGCTCATCACTTATCCGTTTGCCCAGCTTTGGGTGCTGGAAGGCTCAGTGACCCATTCTTGTTTTGAATATTTTTCGCTGTTCGTACCATATACATACTGCGTTGTGTTAAATTCTTCCTGGATTTCATGTATTGTTAGTGATTTCGACAGTGTAGACAGCAACTGTATTTTATCACAATTTTTCTCCAACTGTTGAAATTTGGCTTTTAGTTGATCCATGAATTCATCATAAAGGCGTTCCTTATGATGATTTTCCGCTGAGTGAGTCAAAAGAGGCTCGATACCAGATACCGAAGATGTTGATGATGGCGTCAGTGAGGTAGTTAAATTTAGTAATTTTTGCTGCTCATGATATTGCCTGGATTCCAACTTACTCGGATATATAGGAGACATGCCAATGTCTGGTAATATTTTATTAAGTTTTTCACGAGCGATAGCACTTTTTATTTGGCACTCCTCACTTTCACTCCTACTCGAAATATTCTCGTCACTGCGTGTTGATAATCACGTCGATTATAGAACTCGCCGGATTTACTGCGGCGGGAGTCTAAACTCCATATAAAAAAAATTTAAATCATGAATTTCGATCAAGGTTGCATGTAAAACTGGTTTTATTTTTACGCAAATCAAACAAAAACATTCGTTCGAAATCCGCAGCTAAAACATTACGAATGGTTTGCGAATCGTAAAAACAGAATTATATGAAAATAAACCTGTTTTTCAACGCAACTTTGATTCAAATTAATGATTTTAATTTTTTTTATATGGAGTTTGGACTCCCGCCGCAGTAAATTCGGCGAGTTCTATAATCGACGTGAATGTCTCCGGGGTAACAGGTGAATTTGATGAATTAGTAACGGGTGACACTTCGCTTTCAATTTTCTGACGTTTAGAAGATATCAGGTAACATGTTGTACAAATCGATGAATCTTCATTTACTTCAGTCGAGCGCGGCAAATGACTTTTAATCGGTCCCATTTGAAACGTGATATTTTAAAACACTAATTGTCAAAACGCGATAATTCAAAACGCAATACGGTACAAAACGCGATATGGTACAAAACGCGATATGGTACAAAACGCGATATTTCAAAATGCGATATTTCAAAACGCGATAGAGTACAAAACGCGATATGGTACAAAACGCGATATTTCAAAACTTGATATTTCAAAACACGATATGGTATAAAACGTGATATGGTACAAAACTGGAGTTTAGGATCGGGTTATATCAGGCGGGTGAAGGGGAAATTTAATTTCAGTTTATAGGAATTTAACAATCGATAGGAGCGAGAGTATAAAGGATTGGTATCAATTGGGTCGTTGCACTCCCGTCGCTTTGCAATGCACATTCTATTGTACCATATCGCGTTTTGAAATATCGCGTTTTGAAATATCGCATTTTGAAATATCGCATTTTGAAATATTGCGTTTTGTACCATATCCCGTTTGGTCATATTTCATTTCGAAATATCGCGTTTTGAAATATCGCGTTTCGAGCGGATCCGACTTTTAATATAATCAGAAACGTTTCTTAAATTTTTCGAACATTTCGTCTCAGGAAACGGCTTACAACATTTGAGCCCAGACATTATTACACTTATTAATTGAACTACTTTAGAGTAATTTTTTGTTATTTAAACAAGCAAATGCTTCAAATAGAACTTCACAAGTTAAACTAACTGAAATATTATTTTAAACTCTAATTTATACAAAAATGTTAACAAAATCCACTGGTTATGTTATTTTACAGGTCTACTCCCCCTTCTATAGAATCTCAAAAAAATTATTTCAGGAATACAAATAAATTTTTAAAAATTCGATCCAAAAGGTTATATTCAGGTACAGAAAATAGTGATTAAACCTAACAAAATAAATGAGTCATGAAAAAATTTTATTATTCTACTAATTACTTTAGGGGCTATCCATAAACTACGTCACGCGTTCAGGTACAGAAAATACGCTTAATCCTAACAAAAAAATGACTCATGGCAAAATTTTATTGTTCTACTAATTGCTTTAGGGGCTATCCATAAACTAGCTCACATTTTTATAGGGGAAGGAGTATCGATTGTTGTGACGTGTGTCGCTGGAGGAGAGTTTTATAAAATGACAGATTGTGACGTGACGTCCCGTGACAACGTGTCTAATTATAATTACAGCAGTCACTTTGATAGGATAAACATTCAATATAACAATTTGCAATCAGAAGCTATTGCTCCATCTTTTGAACAAGATAGTGTTGAAAATCGCAAAAAAATTTAATCAAATGGAATAATTTTGCTAAATAAACACGCGTAGACGCAAAACGCTGAAAGGAAGTTAAAAATGATCAAACCTAGGGTGATGTAATTTATGAACGATTTGTGAACTGAATAATTCTAAACAGTTACTTCATCAAGTTGATCGTAAAAATAGTTGAAAATTAAAAATACCACATTGACTTTGATTTTATATACAAAAAATGGCTAGATCTTCATACTCAAACGTCTTTTGCAAGAAAATAAAAAAATAACACAAGTACATACAATTTTTTGGTGTGTTCAATAGAATTAAATGAGGAAAAATTTAAAAAAAAAAATAGGTTTTTGAGAAAATACTATTTTGGCGGCCATTTTGAATAGGAAGAGTTGAAACATGGTTTTCAATTTTATAATTTTTTTAGAATCCCTATTCATTTATCTTTAAAATGAGCCCTCGTTTATAAGTATTGGATAGTTAGTTTTCTTTTTATAGCCATATATACAACATCATGTTCATCATTTTTATCAAAATTTGCCACCCTGTAACTTTAACAACTACAAAAAAATTTTTTGTTCTACAGTTTTTTTTTTAACAATTACTACACATTCAAAACATAAAAAGTAAAAAATTTAAACACGACTTCCGGTTCTATATACCAAATTTCTGGTTTAATATAATATTCGCCATAATACAAGTTTGTATATCGTTATATCTTCACTACGCACACGTTGTTAGTTCATACAACTGGTCACCTCAAAACTACTTGCCATGTATTTACTTGTGTTTTTACGGTGTTCGTAGGCAAACCAGCGACAAGATACACATTATTTTTTTGCACTTGCACGAACATTTATTATGATTTAGGTTAAATCCGATTTTATGATATTAATTATTAATTTTTCAAATGAGGGGTTTTATTTTAAGTTTACTTTCATAGATTTTAAGATTAGTAACAACAGTAATAGCACTATATAGTAACAGGTTTAGTTAATCTAGCACATTATTTTATTTTATAATTAATTTTTGATTTTTCAATACCCAAGCCAACACAATAGTTTTATTAATTGTCACATACACTTTAAATAAATTAAAAGTATCCAAAGAAATTCCTTTATAGTTTTAATTTTATTTTTATCAAAAAGTTATTTATTTTCACTAAAGTGCATCCAACCAAACAAAAAAAAAATTAGCACAGTATTTTAATATTCTAGTTTAATATATTTTATATGCAAAAGAAAAAGGTGTTTAACAACGCGATGCTGTCCATCAACTGACTAGCATGCCAAAATTGTTCCTTTTTATCTATCGTCTGATAACAGTAGAAACATTTTATTATGGACCAACCGTGTGTTTTTTTTCAACGAGTGGTTTCGCAATCCAAAACAAGATTTTCCCGCGAAAATAATTTGTATGTATACATATATGTATATATTTGTATATATTTGTTTGACTAAACGTTATGTCAGGGGAGTAAACCATCCAACCTTGGAACGTCTGACGTTCAATAACGTTGGTCGACGTTTCACGTTCTTTAGGAATTAAATTCCAGTGCCACAAAATACTGTTAAAAAATGCTTAAACGAAATAAACATCACGCTAAGAAAAAGAAAAATTGTTGCTAAAGTGTCCGAAAAACAAATAAAGGTCCAGAAACAACGTTTAAGAAAACTTGTACAAAATTCTTTGCGAGCAAAAGATAATTTGATTGTGATTCAAGAGGACAAGACTTATTTTAATTTAAATGGCAACGAATGGCAACCCAAAGCCTAATTTGACAATGGCACATGTAATATCGACGAGAAGGTGAAGTTCATACCGAAAGTTACAAAGACAAAGTTTTACTGTGGTTGGTAATAAAACATAACGGAATGTCAGAACCTGCATTTTTTAAAGCTGGATTAACCATTAACATTGAAAGATACAAATGAAAGGTCGAATGTTTACCAAAAGTTAAAAAATTTATACGAAACCACCATGCAAACCAATAGACGCTGTTTTGGCCGGATTTGGCATCGGCCTATTACTCCAAAGCAAGCACAGGTGAAATGCGGCGCCTGGGTATTCATTTTGTACTAAAAGAGGAAAATCTACCAAATGTGCCTCAGTTGCATCCAAAAGAGGATTTTTGGGCAAATCGTAAGCGGAAAATGTATAGCAAAGGATATCAACCAAAAAACATAAATTGCCTTATCACTAAAATTAAAGCGACTCTCAGGGAACTCGATACATCGATATTTAAATCGGCAATGGAGAGTCCCTTTAAATTTACGAAAGACTCAATGAACCAACGTAAATCAATTTTTACATTAATGTAAAACCAATTTTTTAAAATGAATTTAAATACAGTTTCCTAAATTCCATTAAATACAGTTTCCTAAATGTGAAATATTGAATTTAAACAGTTTAAATTTGTCTAAATTTTCTTGCCCATACGTTACTTTTACGAATACTCGTATATACATAAGTATGTACTATTTAAAATAATATGTGTGCACGATCGATAATTTCTTGTCGTTTAGGTATATCCCTTTTTCTACCAAAAAATAAAATTGGCTCAATTTAAGTCCAAACCACACAAATGTATGAATAAAAAACATAGTATGTAATGGCGTTTTTTGATAAAAAATTTCGTTTCGCATGATTTGAAGTACAACCAACACAATTGTGTGTATAGTTAGTGTTTTTTTCGGACGAAATTAAGTTAAAACGGAATTCACAAATGTGTAAGTTGGTTCAAAACACATACAAAAATTAATTTTTTACATTCTTTGTGCTTACCCACACAATTGCGTGGGCATGCAGGAAAAGGGATATAAAATTTAAACAAGTGATACCTATGAAAAGGAAGGGAATCTATTTTAAATGTAAGTATGTAGCTATAAATGTAATTTAAAAAATAACAAATATTTGGAGAAAATGATACGAAACATCAAAATTTATGAACGAAAGGGAAAAACATTATAATTAAATTGCTGTTTAGTGATCACAGTAAACATTTACATATACCTATTACATATTTGTGTTTGGTTACACTATGTATATTTTATATATATACGTTTGTTTTAAATACATTCATGACTTAATTTTTCGTAAGTGTACTATAAGGATGATATATGATTTAAATTCGATAATATTAAAATAAATAACAATTTTATAAAAGATCTTATTTTTAAGAAAATGAATAAAATCAGCTTACACCTGAAAGATGTCTTTGGAAAAATGTACTATGTATTTGGATTTGCCTCCAAAAAATGGTCAAGCATTTGTTAACATTTTCCTCTTATTCCATATTATCTGAAGCATGGTAGTACTTGATGTTCCGATTAGCTATTGCACACATTTTAACCCTTCAATGCATCATTTTTTCTATTTTGACGAAAAAATTCCACATTAAAGTTTCTGTAATCCTTATTTATAATATCAAAATAAGAAATTTCAATTATTTGTAGTTTCTTCGGAAAATTGATTTTCGTGGTTGTATCATATATGATACGGCATGCATTTATGAGTAAAAACAAACATAAAAAAATATTTTCTCAAATTTATAGTTTAAATAACTAAAAATGTTACATAGTTTTTTCACAGCCTATGCTTTTTAAATTAACAAAACTACATAACATAATTTCTATCTTTGTTGCAACAAAGATGTATGTTGTATTTTGCACACTTTATAAAATCTTTATAAAAGTGAGTTTGGAACTTCTAGGTAACTTACACCGTAGTTATTTGATTCTCGAACGCAATCGCCATTTTAATTAGAATTGAAAAAATTATTGAAAATTTCAAGAGGCGCGTTTGTAATTCGAGAACTTCTGGTTGTAGAAATTCATCACCGTTAAATTTATTTTTATCTGATGAAACATTATTTAAATGTTTTACTTTCCAAATACTATTACCTGAGACACCTAAAAGAGATATTGGGTGTACAAATAAATTTCCGACCTTTTTTACTGAACTAAAAGACATTAGTTTTTGTAGAGAATGAAAGAATGTTTTATTCAAAGTATGCTCCTTCAGAAGCTATAACCTTCGCCCATCGTTCAGGCAATAAACGGATTCCCCGAAAGGAGAAGTCTGGTGGTTTCGAGGCGATCCAGTCATCGACCCATTTTTTGACGTTTTCATATGAAGTGAAGTGCTGCTGTGCCAGGGCTGATCGACCGGAACAAGTGGTAATCAGAGAGAGCAATGTCTGGTGAATACGGCGGGTGGAATAGAATTTCCCAGTTCTGCCTGTCCAAGTAATTTTTGACAGGTATAGCAACATGTGGCCTAGCGTTGTCATGTTGTAAAATAATCTTATTGTGCCTTTTATTTTGGTCGTTTTTCAGCTAGAGCTTGCTTTAAAGCCATCAGTTGTCGTCGATAAACTTGTCCCGTAATGGTTTCACGCTCTTTCAACAGCTCGTAATAGATGACACCCTTCATATCCCACCAAATACAAATCATTGCCTTCGAACCATGGATATTTGCTTTTGGTGTCGACGGGCCTGGTTCACCTGGCTTGACCCACGCTGGATTGCGCTTTGGATTGTCATAATGGATCCATTTTTCATCCCCAGTGATGATCCGATGCAAAAACCCCTTCCTTTGCTGTCGTTGAAGCAACAATTCGCACATAGTTTTCCGACATTCCATGTCCCTTTCTTTCAATTGGTGTGGCACCCAATTTCCCAGCTTCTGAACCAATCGCATTGCATGTATACGTTGCGAAACACATTGTTGGGTAATATTCAACTCTTCTGCCAATTGTTTTTCAGTCTGACAAGGGTCCACATCAAGCAATTCTCCCAATTCTGAATCTTCCAATTTTCTTGGTCTGCCGCCTTCACGTTCTTTGCCTCTTACGTCAAAATCATCAACTTTGAATAGTTGAAACCACTCTTTGCATGTTGCTTTGTTTTCGATGGCGCATGTTCACCGTAAACTTCCACAAGCAAACGATTTGTTTCCGTTGCACTTTTCTTCAATTAAAAAAAATTATGTAGTAAAACTTCCCGCAAATGTTGTTTTTTTGCCACAAAATTCGACATCTTCAATTACATGAAAATAATTGTTGTTTACGCTTTGAACAAATGTCACTAGTAATTATTCAAGCTTGACATCTAACCTCCAAAAAACATGTATTGCCTGATTGAATAATATGCAAGCAGTGATACTAACGACACCTATCTAAAAAGGTCGGAAATTTATTTGTACACCCAATATTTCATCCTATGTAAACGTAAAAATTTAAACTGCGATTTAATTTTCTGTAAATAGCCGCATACAATCAAATATATTTTGTTTTTTTGCGTATACGTACACGCAGTTTAACGAAAAATTATAGATACAACGATGACATTGGAATTATCAGAAGTTTGTTTTCATTTTTTATTTCTAATGAAAAATCTAATTTGAGTGTCTGTGCTATTACTATACAAATTTTTTAATTCCTTGACGTCGCTTGTTTCACTTGTCACATGAATTGCGTTGCCAATATCTACTATTTAGGTATATTTTGAATGTAGAATGGTACATCGTTATCAATTTCAGATGGTGGTTCGATTCGAAAGCCACACTTTGATGGAGTTTAAGTATAAAAATCATCGCCATCACTGTCTTCGTCATCACTGACAATAGAATTACATATTAATAAACTCCTCGATTTCCTTAGCATATAAAAGCTAGCGTTGATCAGTCATTTTTAACTACCAAAAATGTTAAATTTTATTATTAAAGAAGAGTTCCACCTAATCTTCAATTTATACGGTTGTATCATATTTGATACAACCAAGAATTGTGCCTAAATTGCATGACGTATCATATATGATACAACCCATGTTTTTCAATATTTACAATGATAATATAGACATACAGGTGGACAGAAAATTAGGGACAGCAAAAAAGAAAATATAAAATTAATAATGTAACAAAACTCAAATAATTTATTTAAATCCAAATGGTTGGTTTACAACTAATTTTGTATACGCTTCGTATGATAGTAGAAATAATTTAAAAAATAAACAGCTTTTCTTAAAAAATCCAAAAAAATAAAAAAAAGGCTAGACACAAAATTAGGGACACTAGAGTTACAAGCGAATAAAACTAATTCCATTCCCAATTTCTAATATAAATACATATTAGTATTTAGTAGCCTGTCCTTTATTTTTAATCACTGCCTGGCATCGTCGTGGCATAGAATCTATTAACCTTTGACATCGTTGGATAGGTATTGACTCCCAAGCTTCCTTAACGGCTTTCCACAGTTCTTCCTTATTTTTTGTTTTTTTGCCGGCTACGGCAACTTTAAGGTCCTGCCACAGATGCTCAATTGGATTGAGATCGGGAGATTGTGCTGACCAAGATAAAAGATTGATATTTTTGCTATCAAAATACTGTTTTGCAAAATTAGACGTGTGCTTAGGGTCATTATCTTGCATGAAGACCCACCTTAAAGGCATGTTTTCTTCAGCATACGGGTGCATGACGTTTTAAGTATATCATCTACGTAAACGTGCTGATCCATTATTTCTTTAATCCAGCCCCCCTATTCCTGAATACGAATACGAATCGAAAATGTACGAATTCGTATAATCGGTATTCCTGAATACGAATACGTATAATTCTAATACGTATACGAAAATGTACGATACGTTCAAAAATTTCCCCTATTCCGCAATACGAATTCGAACAGTTTTTGTACGTTCATGAAGGAATTTTTGTACGATGAATATTTAGTTAACGACTCCATAGAAAAATCGAAAATATAAAAGACATTGGGGTCGATTCAGGGATTCGACTTAATTTATTTAATTTAAATAATTTAAATAATTTAAATAATTTAATTAATTTAATTAATTTAATTTAATTAATGGGGCACTATCACACCATAAGAAATTATTCGGTGATTGAATTTTATTATCGATCCTAACAATTTTGTCGGCCACACAAAAATACAAAATCTTCTATTTAATGGATGCAACAATAATATTATTGTATCCATTTCAAGTAACCAAAACGTCAAAACTCAAAATAGTGTCCAAGTTGTACAATTTTATTGCAGGTAAATCCATTTAAAATAAATTTCCCTTATAGCTAGGACACACACCAAACAATTACGTACGTTCGTATTCAGGAATATCAAAGTATTTTCGTATCGTATTGAATTTTCGTATCGAATACATTTTCGTATCGTATTCAGGAATAGGGCCCCAGTATAAAGGTCCAACACCATTGTAAGAGAAGCATCCCCATACTTTAATATTTCCTCCGCCATGTTTCACCGTTTTTCTTGTGTGCTGAGGAAGAAATTCTTGGTTTTTGGCCTACGGACATACTGTCTCCCATCAGAACCAAATAGATTAATTTTGGTTTCATCGCTCCATAGTATGTTTCTCCATTTTTGGATCCCGCGGTCACCATTCCAACCAATATGGTCTTTGGCAAATCGGAGTCTATCGACGATATTTTTTTTGCTAAGAAGTGGAACTTTTCGAGCTGATCTGCCATGCAGATTACACTCTGCTAGACGTCTTTGAATTGTGCGCGTATTAATTTCTAAATTTAGTTCCATTTTAACGTCAACAGATGTCTTAAAAGGATCTTTTTTCACTATTTTGGAAATATGACGATCCGTCTGAGGCGTTGTTTTCCTCTTCACACCGCGTTTATTGTGCGACTTTTTTCTTTTTATGGCATTGGCAACCATATTCTTCGAACATTGAACGAAGGCAGCAATTTCACGGTATGATTTACCTTGACTTGTCAATTTTAATATCATCCGTCTTTCATCTGGTGAACAATGCACACCACGGCCCATTATCGTTAAACGTGATATTTGATTTTTATTTTTTTGAGAATTTTTAATAAACTACAATATTATCTTGTTACTAAATTCGAAATTACAGTTTTTAAATATTAAAAATTAAAAAAAAATACAGAAAAAATACGTGTCCCTAATTATTTGACCACTTTTGTTTGACGTTTCCAACATTCTAGGGGAATTCCCGAAATATATCAAAATAAAATACACTTTTATTATACTTTGTAGTACTAGAGCAAAGTAGAATTCTTTTAAAACAGATGTCAGATCAATGGGATAAAGTGAAATATTGAATACAGAGTTTTAGTTATGTTACAAATAGCTGTCCCTAATTTTCTGTCCACCACAGTTGTATATGTGCCAAAATGGTTGAAACACAATACAATTACAAATATTTAATAAAATACTTATGGACAAAGAAAAACGCATAATCTGTATTTTTGAAATTACGAGTAGCTTAATAATTGTTTTTGTAATTATTATGATAAAATCTATATAGTATTTAGTTCTCACTGAAATATGTACACATGCATTAAAAAAAATACTACCATTAGTTTTGTTGAATTCGAGTGTAGCACAAATTTGAGCATTTTGGCTGTTCAGTCTAAAAGTTTATTTACAGTGAATTGTTATTTAAATTTAAGATTTTTCATTAAAAACAAATAAAAATGAATAACTTGTCGGCAGGAAGAAATCATTTGAGTGTTGAGGATTGCGTGAGGGGCCATTACATTAATTGAAGAAGGAAGAACTCAGTCTTACGTTGCAAACTGTCTGTTAAGAGTGGACCAATCCACAATATCAAGAGTGATCAAACGATTCTAGGATAATGGACAGTATCATTGTCGTGCAGTGGGAGAAATCGATGTACAACACTCACTGAGGATAGGTATATTAAATTAATTTGCTTGAGAAAACGGTTCGAAACAGGCCGTAACATCAAATCAGACCTAATCGGATCCCGAGATACACCCATTAGTGAAAGGACCATGCGTCGACGAGTCAAGGAATCCAATTTTACTGCAAGAAGCAGCCTTGTGTCCAGAGCTACAGCTCACCGCAGAGCTCGTTTAACATTTGCTCTCGAACATGAAAACTGGGGGTCTATTATGAAATTTTCGACGCGTGTATTTTTTTCGACAACGTCGAAAATCGCTATTATGAATTTTTTTTTCGACGATGTCGAAAAATGAAATTAATTATTTTTTATGTCAAAAATTTAAATTAATCATTTTTATTAAATTTAAATTAATTAATTAATTTTTATTAATTAATTAATTTTTATTAATTAATTAATTTTTATTAATTAAAATTTTATAAGTTTAAAATATTAATTTATTTTTACTAATAAAGTTTTTTTATTTCTCAACAATTAACACATTTTTTTATTTAATCGACACCTCAAGAGCTGTCGTAAAATAGTCGACGTTATCTAACAAAAAACGCGTCGAATATTTCATAATACAAAAATTCGACAACGTCGAAAAAAAACGCGGTCGAAAATATTTCATAATACCAAATTTTCGACAACGTCGAAAAAAAAACGCGGTCGAAAATTTCATAATACCAAATTTTCGACAACGTCGAAAAAAATACGCGCGTCGAAAATTTCATAATAGACCCCCTGGACAATGGAACAATGGGCCAATGTTTTGTTCTCCGACGAGTGTAGATTTTGCCTTGGATCATCAGACCGTCGGATGAAAGTTTATCGTCGGCCTTCGTTTTCGATTAAATTTTATTTAATAATAGCTATTTCGTTGAGAATTCCCCTTATAAATGAAGCAAAAAATATTATGCGTTTTTTAGTCCATAAGTATATTTTTATGTGAGATAGTTTATAAATAAAATATATATAGAAAAATACGACCAAAAATCTACGTTGATTGCGACAAACCAATCATCACAGCAAGCGACACTCAACCGGCATTATTCTATAAAACTACGCGGGAAAACTAAATTTTGTGTTGGTATAGGTTTTCAAAATGTGTATAAGAAGATTCTTATAAGCAAATAGGAAATTTATACGTATATGTACATTAGGGTGGTCCACGTTTGTATGGGGAAAAAAAGTGTTGAGATATCTAACGGGACACCCCCTAGAAATGTTAGGTTATGCTAAAAACTTAAACAGAAACAATATTGGGTCGATCGAAGGTCGTTTAGAGGTTGCGACTTGAACGCAAATTTCGATAAAAACGGTTTTTTTCTTCAATTTTTCACTTTCAAACGAACAGAAAAATTATTTAAAATTGTTTCTCTGACTTAATATAAATTATAGTCAATCAGGAGATAATTACCTTTCCAAAACATCAAAGATAACGAAAATCGGTTAACAAATAGCGAGATTATTGCCAATTTTCGAAACTGGAATTTATATTCAAAACTACAAAACAAATAAATAAATAAATAAAAATGAGGTATAACGAATAAACAATGGAATGTTTTATGGTGTCATAACAAATCGTATGAGTCATTAGCAGTTACCATAGTTGTGTTTTATGATGCCATTATCATAAAACACAAATATGTTAAGTCCTTATGATTCGTTCGTCATTAGTTATTGTATTTAAAAAATTTAAATCCACCTACCGCATTACTTATGACCTGCTATGGTCAATATATTTCATTGTATCATATAATATATAATCAAAATAAATGCAAATTAATTTCAGTTTAAACCCAAATCTTTCGAGAAAAGGACACAAATTTGTAATAATTATATCTAGTCCGTTTGACAGTTTTATTAATATTTTTAAGAAAGTGTTACTACAGTTGATAAAATGGCAGCTAGTTTATGGTCAACTACAGAAATTGGTCTTCTTCGGCATGAGTACTGTCAAATTATTGGTGCTAAGTTACCCTCAAAAAATCAAGTCTTTTTTTTACAATCACCGTACTGTAAAATTAAATAATTAATCATGAAAGTGCAGCTGTGACAATCCAGGAAAAATCTATTCTTTTGTCAAAAGAACGAATGAAAAAGGGATAGCATTCCATTGAAAAATTGGAACAATAGCATGAGTGGAAAAATCTTCTAAAGAATAAAAATAAACCTTGAAAACTTAACCGTGAAAGCAAAATTGCCTTTAATAGTAAACTAGATGATATTTTCTTCGATATCGCACATACTAATGCCTTGTCCATGATGACCAGTGAGGACGATAAGCGCTTCCTCTTGTCACCGCGTGAGAAAGGGAGTTCCGGATATTTGGCTGGAGCCAGTCGATATGAAATTGAAAAGAAAAACGGAAATCGGAACGTATGAAGGCAGATAAAAATCGTAAACGAAGATATCTTGAAGAAAAACTTAAATCAATTACAATAGACTCACAAGCATTATTTTCGTCATCGGAGAGTGACAGCGAAAGGATATATATATATAAGTCCACGACTTTGGACATTCTATTGATGAACTCGTTTTGAATCGAACAACACTGAGGCGTCTTCGTGAAGCAGATAGATTAGAAATAGACTTTCAAATTTACAACAAGCGTAGTACATTGGGATGGAAAATCTCTTCCGGAGTTGTCTGGAACGGAGACCGTGAATCATTTAAAGGTGATTATTTCCCATATAGAAGGAGAACAGTTACTGGGCGTTCCCAAAATATCAAGATTAACTGGTTTGGAAATGGCGGAGGCTGTTTTCTAAAGCTTATTCGATTAGAAAGCAGCTGACGATGTCGTGGTGGCTTGCTTCGATACAACATATTCAAATACATACAGGAAGATAATATGGAGCAGCTATTATTTTAGAGCAGAAACTGGATTGAAACTTATTATATCATCCTTATCGACATCTCGACAGATTTTGTTACACCAAACACTGGTGATTTCAAAATGTCTACAGATTTAGTTAATCAAACGGTTCAAAATGTCTACAGATTTAGTTAATCAAAATCCATATATGTATGTGGCCTCAAGATGATAATTTCAAGAACGGAATGAAGATTATCAGTCAAGTAAAAGTCGCAAATGATATCGTAGAACGTGGTGTTAAGTTAATACAAGATTAAAATAAGAAATTAACGAAATGAAATGAAGATGACATGCAATATTTTACTACAAGTCGTAAAGGAGTACACACAGAAGTTTGCAACATACACCAAAACATCCTTAATGAGTCATCCTAGATTGATTATTTTCATCATAAAAATTAATTCGTAATATCATTGTGTAGAAGAAACATTATGCATTAATAAAAAAAAAATATAGTAATAATTGGTCTTGTTTATGTATTTTGGAAATTTAGCAATAATCTCGCTATATGTTAAGATTTTCGTTATCTTTGATGTTTTGGAAATTATCTGTTCTATTGACCACAATTTTTATTACGTCTGAGAAAAAATTTTATATAATTTTTCTGTTCGTTTCAAAGTGAAAAATTGAAAAAATACCGTTTATATCGAACTTCGCGCCCAAGTCGCGACCTCTAAATGACCTTCAATCGACCCAATATTCTTTCTGTTGTAGTTTTTAGCCAAACCTCACACTTCTAGGGGGTGTCCCGTTAGAAATTGGAACTTTCGAAAATTTGGTTAACTCTAATGTACATGTATTTTTTAGAATATGAAATGGTTGTATTATATATGATACAATATGCATGGAAGGGTTAAGACGTCGAATATAAAAGCTAATTATTTAGGGCTATTACACGGTCAGTAATAATAATTATGTAATGTGCGTTATTGAAAAGTGATGTTTAGTAATGATGTAAATCCAGATTTTCTGATTTCGAGAGATCATTACTTGTGTTTGACGTCAATACTGTCATTATTAATGATAGTGTAGGGTTTTCGTCATTACTAGTGTACATCATTACATACTTTTTGTTAGTTCTACACTATTTAAATATGTATATAAAATTGTTTTTCGGGATTGCTAATGGCAAAAGGAAAGATTTGTCGTCGGCTGGAGGAATTTTTATACATCATATATACGAGTATATTATTATTTATATCAAAATATTAATAGTTATGTTAAAAATATATTTTATAAGTGAAAATATATGTAGTATTTATTTAGGTACAGTAAACCCCCGATTTAACGGATACAAAAATATAATTTTAACATAAATATTAATATGTAAAATATTAATATAATATATTCTATCAACATTTTGATATACAGTCAAACTTTTATAAGTCGAATTATTCCTTAAATCGAATTTCAATTTATGGCAGAAATATCCTTGGAAAATTTTCATGTAAATAAATACCATATTATGTAAATACATAGTCGAATAACTCGAGTAAGTGGTTCTTCATTTCCTTCACTCGAATTTTCTCTAACTCAAACATATTTAGCGTATTTTTTTTATTAGCGCCCGATTGATTTATCCGGAGCAGCCAATTTTCTATGTCAAAACTTATATTTAGCGCGCTATTTTTGAATGTAATTAATTTATTTAACTCTAAACTAAGTTTTTTCATTCAACTTTTTAGTTAAAAATCGACATAAAAATATTTTGCTCTACCTATTTATCGGGAGCCGCTATCGGGAGCGCTATCCATTTCAATGCGAAATTTGAAAAGGTTTTTATTTTGTAATCCCCTGAAACCATTAGAAACTTAATCTTACAGTAAAAATTTAGAACGCAGCAAGATGAATTCTTGTTTATAACGTCATGTAAAAATAAATGTCAATTAGTATATTTCAGGTGATAAATGTTTGTTTTATTGATGAATTTAGTTTTAATTTTTATAGTACAGCGACACCAGTGAATAATAGCTGCAGTTTCAGTAGAAAATTGCCATTTGGCTTCGGATAGTGCTCGAATATTAAAACACGGCTATTATTATTTTGGCAACTAAGGATTCGACTTGTAGAAGTTCGACTGTACATAATATTATGTATACTCGGTTAAAAAGATTTTTTGGCCGATGACAATATTTTTTTTTGCTGTCGGCAACTCTTGAAAAACAGTTTTGTGTAGATAGAGTAGAACTAAATTTGTATACAAAACAATTAATAGAACTTGTAATGACGATCTTATTGACGTGTAGGAATCACCGTGTAATGGTACCAAAACCAGTTCAAGTTACCAAGTCCAGTAAATGAAGGGGTCAACCTGTAAGTTATTAGTTGCGATTTTCATTTTCTGGTGATAAGTGGCATTTGGTACCGCATCAAAAATGAGACCGTGTTTTCAAGAAAACATTCTGTTGTAGGGGGTGAAAATGGCCCCAAAAGACCTGGAAAATCGATTTTCCGCGAATATCTCCCAAAATATGGCAGTTAGAGATTTTTTGTTCGGATAAACATTGAAAATCAGTTAATTTTCTATAAAAATGGTCCTAATGACTTTTTCCAAAAAATTGACCGTTTTCGAGATAAACGGGCCCAAGCGCACTTAGAATATTGAGTTTCTGTGTTGTATGCCAGAAAACACAGTCCGTGCATTTACACATGAGCGGGCGGACAAATTATTCAATAACTTAGTTAAAAATGCATATTTTCTCATGATTCAAAGTTCATGTAAAAGAGGAAATCTACCGCTATAATACCCTGTGACTTGAAAGACGTTTGGACTCTTTGGTCATATTGGAAAAACGGGTCAAACTTTCTGTTCCCGCCTAATTTTAACCTCGCAAGGAATTTGTCGCTATTTTTTTGTATTGCACTAATTTGCTCCAAATTTTCTTGATTATGGGTCCTCAGAAGGTCTTTTGTCATCTGTGAAATTTGTATAATCTAATTTTCTTCCATTTTGATTAAAACTTTGTTTGTTGAATCCCAATTTTTTGCTGTTTTTAGAGCGCGGGGAAATTTTGTAAACAACCACCAATTAAAAATTTATACAAGATCGGATTGGTCTCTATGACATTTCATTTGAAAGCTGAGAACGTCTACTTTGCGGCTGGGCAATTATTTTTTTCACAAAATCAGCCATTTTCCAATACTAATTCGGAAATCGCGTGCTCATGGAAAAAGAGCACTTTTTCTTTTCGTGGCTTTCTTCTCCCGGCTCTTTATTTCTGACGGTTTGACACCTTGATTAGTGTAAAGTTGGAATTCTCACCTTTCCATCAATGTACTGTGGTGGCCAGAAAATTAGGGACAGCGGCTTTAATATATTTATAACCCTCTACTTAAAGATGCCTTTCGTTTTATTAACCTGACATCTATTGTTTACTAGTTATACTTAGCCCTATTATTAAAAAGTATCATTGTAAGGAACTTCATTAATCACATATTTATGTAATTCCCCTAAAAAGTTAAAAACGTCAAAATAACAGTGGACAAATAATTAGGGACACGTTGTAGTTCTTCAAATTTTCTTAAATCTTTATTCTTTAAAATACAAAATTCGTATTTATTAAATAGATAATACCGCTTTTTATCGAAATTTACCAATAAACAATTTTTATTTTATAAAAATGAGACAAGCTGCTGATTGTTCACCTGAAGAGAAACGATTAATTTTAAATGTGCGTAATGAAGGAAAATCGTACCGCGAAATTGCTTCAACAATGCAATGTTCGAAAAATATGGTCGCTTACGCGATAAAAGGAAAAAAATCTCAGAATAAACGAGGCGTAAAGCGAAAAACAACGCCTGAAACCGATCGTCGTATTTCAAAAATTGTCAAGAAAGACCCTTTTTTGACATCTGTGGCCATTAAGAAAGAGCTTAATCTAGAAATTAGTGCATGAACAATTCGTAGAAGACTCGTAGAGGACAATCTTTACGGCAGATCAGCTCGGCGAGTACCTCTGTTAAGTAAAAAGAATGTGAGAGATCGAATGAGTTTTGCAAAAAATCATTCAGATTGGAAAGGTGACCATGGCATACAAAAATGGCAAAACATTTTGTGGAGCGATGAAACTAAAATAAATCTTTTTGGTTTTGATGGCAAACAATACGTCCGAAAACCAAAAAATAAAGAATTTTGCCCGCAATATACAAAGAAAACGGTGAAGCATGGTGGAGGCAACATTGAATTATGGGGATGCTTTCCATATTATGGTGTTGAACCTATTTATTGGATTAAGGAGGTTATGGACCAGCCGTTGTTACGTTGATAATATCCTACAAAATGTAATGTACCCATATGCTGAATATAATATGCCTCTACGATGGGTGTATATGCAAGATAACGACCCTAAACATACTTCGAGGAAGGCTAAACAGTTTTTTTGGACAAAAAAATAAACGTCATGACTTGGCCAGCGCAGTCACCCGATCTCAATCCTATTGAGCATCTATGGAAAGACCCTCAAAGTTGCTGTGGCCTCCAAAAAAAACAAAAATCAGCGCGAATTATGGTTGGCAGTTCAGGAAGCCTGGAAGGCGATACCAACTGAAAGATGTCGGACCTTAATCGACTCTATGCCACGTAGATGCCAGGCAGTCATTGAAAATAAAGGGCAGGCTACTAAGTACTAAAGATTCCCTTATGAATTTTCTTATAAATAGCACATAATTTTTTTAACTTTATTGAATTGTCCCTAATTTTGTGACCAGCACTTTATTACATTTATGAATTACAAATAGAAACCAGTGGGTTAGAAATACGACCTCATTTATTTTTTATAACAAACTGCAAACGTACTAATCAAAATAGTACTCGAAATTAAATATAATATTATAAATATCTTAAATTATTGTTTTTCATGTTTTTTTCCGCTGTCCCTAATTTTCTGGCCACCACAGTATATAAAGTTATCTCATGGATACGTGGGGAAAACCTGAGTCCTAAACGTAATGCTATAATTTCATTACTATTATTTCTTCCGTCGTTCGTCGCGTGTGTGCTCTATGGTTTCGATTTTATTTTTTAAATTAGTTTTGTTGTTTTTCCTACTATTATACATATACATATAAGCATGCCATGTATAGTACAAAATTGTTTCTATTGAGGCGTACCGGAACCAACGAAAATGTATTCTACAAGCCGAACTGTACTCGAGTATACACCGATCCTATCAAATATTTCGGTCATCTATTCATTTGTATTAGTATAAAAATACAGGAAAAGTTCACAAAATTTTGTAATATATATACGACAACATGATATACGCACACATTAAATAGAAGTAAAAACAATAACAAATAGAAGAAAAATGTAAAATAGAAGTGGAAGAGGTGGAGCTAGATTTCATTATAATTTAAAATTTTATTTTTTATTTAGTTTAGTGTGGATATTGATGTGAAGGAGAAAGGTTATGCAATTTCTGTTTGGTGCTGTAATTTTTTAAAATGAAGAAATAAGCCCATATGTTTATAATGCTCAGCAATCTTGAAATAAATGTGGTGCATTTATTAATGAAATAAAATTATAAATGACTATTTTCCTTTTAAGTAACAATTTTAGTTCTAAATTTCTAATAAACGAAGAAACGATAGTATACTGTATAAGGATAATAATTGCAGAATTGTTAATGTAAAGCTTTACAAATTTTTATTTTATTTTTCGTTTACACATTGTTTCGTTTTTACTTACGAAATTTTTCTTTTTTATTTATACACAATACCATGATAAAGTCGACCGAAAATTGTGTATGTATTCACAACAATATGGCTTGTAATACATTCTCGTTGATTCCGGGCATACAGACAAATTTTAGTCGGGTCAACTTCATTGACATGACGATTGAACAAAACCTCATGAGAATAGTTAAAGTTAGCGGCGGATTAGTTAACCGTGGTTTCAATACGAGTGCCACTTTCAAGTTCATCGCATCCCTTCCTTTCATGGTGGATATTTGTAATCAAATGGAGTTTTGCGGGCTCCGTTTCAACTCCAGTGACCAGCATGTAGATGCCCGAGACAGCCGGATATATCGCGATTACGAAGACTTGGCTAAGTTAAAGGGGTGGATTGAAATAGGCAACCCGTTCCCACATACAGAAAAACTTATTTCCTTGTCCACCGGACTCGTTGCTGGGAAAGAAGTTAATTGTCACGAAGCTTTTGAGGTTGGAACAAATAGTATCCTTAATCAAGTGCAAGGCAAGAGGTTTCATGCTATTTCATTAACACGCAAGAATCGCGTAGTACCTCTAATAAAACGTCTTCAATAAAAGCTCAGGATGAAGTTATAACAGTAGATCCCTTGTTAATTTTCCAGAGAATTTGCCTTACTCAAGAAGAGTCCCCCCAGAACCTAGAAACCCATTTCGATTATGAACTAGCTCCATTTCCAATGAGCATATTTGACAATGGCATGTTACAGAAAACCGCTACATCGGCTCTAATAAAGATATTCTGGGCAGAAACCGCGAATATTGACAAGACTAAATGTATTGACGTTGTCGACGGGGGGAATGTTGATACATCGGGTACCTTGGACGGGAAAGAAATTATTTGTTGAAATTTTCGGCAGATATGTAAAACATTTGAGATAATTATTCCCGGGAAGTCACAGTGGTTTTCGATGGCTTTGATTGCAATCGCGATAGTATAAAAGGGTGTGAACGGTTGCGATGTGCAAACAACATGTCATGCCCTGACATAAGGTTCGAGCCTAACATGGTTTTACCATTTCCAAAGGAAACTTTTTTGCCCAATAATAACAATACAATTTGCTTCATTCAGTATTTGAGGGTGTTCTGGGAGAAATTGGCATTTCCGTTAGACAAGCAGTAGACGATGCAGACTCGTTGATCGTACATACGGCGTTGCAGAAATATGCTGTCAACGGCCCGCCAGATGTAGTGTTGGCAGAGGATATTGACATCCTTGTACTGATAACAGCCCTGACCCCAAAAGATCAAACAATTTATTTCTTGAAAAACGCCCATCAAATGTTTTCCTCCAAGAGCTTGGATACGCGGCCCGAATTTTATTTTTCCATGCGATTTCGGGAAGCGATACAACTTCCGCTTCGGGAAAGGAAAACCGTCAATAGTCGCCAAATTAGAGGGAAAGGTTACGAAGAACAAGAGATACGGGACTGGAAGCGGTATTTGAAAGTTTTAAAAACCATAATCTTCCCCGCGAGACCGTATTTCAGGACGGGAAAACTGTCATTGTGTCGATGTACAATGATGATGATACACAAACCCTGACAAAAATTAGATACGAGATCTTCAAGCGATTCACCAAATACAGAAACAGAAACCAAACCGCGCTCAAACTAACAACCTTGCCACCCACACCTGAAACTGCAAGGCAATATCTTAATTGGGTATATCTGCAAGTCCAGCAGTGGCTCGGAAACGAACTGTCACTACAAAAAATGATTATGGAAACGTGTAGGGGTATACTCGTGCCGGTCCAAACCACTAGAGAGCCAGCGGTTTCGGAACTCTTATAGATGATGTTTTGTCAATGTAAGAAAGAATGTAAGGGAACATGTTCATGCAAGAAAGCAGGGCTACTATGCTCATCTATTTGTAGTTCATGTGAGTCCCGTCCCTCCAGTGTTCGAATTATAAAGACAGCCAAGATACGTTATCCGAAGAGGTAGAACTAGAGGAAACTCTAGAACCACAAGGAGTTGTTGGCGAGGGCGACGTTGATGACCAAGAATTATTATTAGTCTTGTGACGGGGACTGGTGATTAACAGATTTATGTCATAATTTCAATGTATTTTTATATATTTTTCTATAATAAATGAAATTTAAAGAAACTTTATAACTCTTTATTCTAAAAACCTCGATCCGGATGGTTGCAAAAAATTTTGCAAAAATTTGCCAAGAATCTGCAAGAAATTGTTGTTGATTATTATGGGTAAATATTCCTCACTCTTTAGAGATTATAACCTCATTGGACAATAGTTTGTCAGATGGGCAAAACTGATTTTCGCTAGTTTTTCGCCAATTGGTGGGTCCATCCTGCTGTAATTAATCTTATGGCTTTCCTAATAGGTATAACTTGAACCCTCATCTCCGCGAAAAACAAGATGCTAGGGAACATAAAAATTCTGGAGAATTACATGGTTTACGGCGTTTCCCATTTATGGCCCCTATGATTTTGCCAGTGGATGGATTGTAGCGGTGCGATCTACAATTGGTTTCCACAGTCCAAAACATTGAAAATAATGTATTTGCAACACCCCCATCTCAAATTTTGTAAAAAACTTGCATATTTCATGAGTTTCAAAATTTTGGATTCTTCAACCCGACTTTTTACAAAAAATATTAGTGTTGTGAAAAAAATCATGGGTGCCATTTTTGTAGAAAATTAACTGATCTTCAATTCTTAGTTGAACAAAAAATTTTAACTGCCATATTTTGGGAGATATTCGCCGAAAACCGATTTTCCGAGTCTTGTGGGGCCATTTTCTCCCCCTACAATAAAGGGTTATCCAATTCGAGGTTGATAAAGTAGAAATCTGTATACCGACATCTGTCAAAGATAAACGTCAAGTACGCTGTCATTTATTTAGTTGACATTCTGCCATTTAAGAATATGGAGCATTTAACAATCGACCAACGCGTTAAAATTATTAAATCTGCTGATGCTGATTTTTCGAACAAAATTTTCTTCAGTGATGAAGCTCATTTTTCGCTTGGTGGATACGTTAATAAGCAAAACTGTAGAATTTGGGGCTCAGAAAATCCACAATTGATTGTAGAGAAGCCATTACACCCGGAAAAAGTCACTGTTTGGTGCGCATTGTGGTCTGGTGGTGTGATTGGGCCGTATTTTTTTGAGAACAACCATGGACGAACCGTTACCGTCAATTCTGAGCGCTATGGCCGCATGTTAACCGATTATTTTTTTACGAAAATCGAAGATTATGATCTTGACGATATGTGGTTCCAGCAGGATGGAGCAACCAGTCACGTAACACGAGCAAATCGAGATCTTTTGCAAGAGAAATTTCCTGGACGTTTGATTTCGCGATTGGCTGATGTCAATTGGCCTCCAAGATCCTGTGATTTAACGCCTTTGGATTTCTTTTTGTGGGGCTACGCGAAAGATCGTGTTTACGCAAACAATCCTCAAACTCTTGACGAATTGAAAACTAATATTCGTAAGGTAATGGCCGAGATACCGCCCGAAATGTGCCGAAAAGTCATTGAAAATTACCTCAAAAGAATCAAGGCCTGTAAGAAGTCCCGTGGAGGACATTTGAATGATATCTTGTTTAACTAAAAATGGCAGGATCAATCTGTAAAATGAAATAAAAATTACAATACATTCCGAATATTTTGTGTGTTTTTTTTAAGTTTACTTTATCAAGCTTGAATTGGATAACCCTTTAGAATGTTTTCTTGAAAACTCGGTTTAATTTTTAATGAGGTACACCAAATGCCACTTATCACCAGAAAATTAAAATTGTAACTAATAACTTACAGGTTGGCCCTTTTTTCCTCCTTCATTTACTGGACTATAAAGAGAGTAATGACGCAAGTAATGACATTATTACTGACCATGTAATGTCCCTAATTGATTTTAACCAAATTTGCAAAAACATTAATATGTATTTCAATGTCGGTTGTGGTATATAGAATTATGAGTATCCAAAATATCCTTGCAATTTCATTTTTAAACTGCAACCCTAAGTAAAAACCAACCTAAGGATTTACAATGACAATAAATCGATCATCCCAAGCGAAAACATGGTAACTGAATAGGATTCCTGTAGTAGTTACCATGTTTTGGCTTGGGATGATCGAAATAAATATTTCGTTGTTCATTGTTGTCAATTTAAAAGCTCACATTAAAAGTACACTGAAATTTTTCAGATACCAACCACCGCTTATCATGAGAACCATCCCAAATTTCTCTAGAATATATTACCCCTTCTTTGAAAATTATTTCAAAAACAGACAGTTCAATATCGGGTATATCCTTTTTCCTACCAAAAAAAAAAATTTTTGGCTCAATTAAAGTCCAACCACACAAATGTGTGAGTAAAAAAAAAAGTATGTAATGGCGTTTTTGATAAAAAAAAAATCGCTTGATTTGAAGTATGTCCAACCAACACAATTGTGTGTATAGTTAGTGTTTTTTCAGACACAAAACTTTAAAACGAATGCACAAATGTGTAGTTGGTTCAAAACACATACAAAAATAAATTTTGGCATGATTCTTTTGTATTACCCACACAATTGTGTGAGCAGGCAGGAAAAGGGTTATCGCTTTATAATCCTCATCAGGAAGTGCAATTCGATGTTTAAGTTTAACTTTAAATTATGGAAAGAAATTTACTTAGCCACCCATCTTTATTTATTAGGTGTATGACTTAATTTCTACAGATTTTTTCTTCGAGATTAAAATTATATTTAAAATAGAAATATTTTCACGGTATTTTGTGTTTTTTTCGATCCTGTATCGAACTCAAGATTTCAGAATAACGAACAAGTCTAAGTGAGTTACATAACCTCTCAGAATAGCAGAATTTACGATAGCAACTGATAAACAGCACATTCGGCACTGCATTCTATACGAACTCCAACAAGGAAAAAATGCTTCTGAAGCACGGGTTTCAATTTGTACCTTGGTGTTGACCTCGTGTCATGAAATGTGTAATTATTGATACAAACGTTTTAGAAGTGGTGATTTCGATCTTAGTAACAGCCTATGCATGAATTGTGGTGGCATATGTAGGAACGACTGGAAAATGATTACGCTTAACATTAATCGTCCGATTGTTGTTTCGATTAACAGTTAAGCTTTTTCTAGAAATGGGCACTAAACGTCGGTCGATATTCATTTGTAAATCCATCCAGAGTCGTTTAACATTTTTTACTGTTGACATTTTCATCGTTCTTGTTGTCCCGGTCAAGATGGCTGCATTCGATATACCTCAGACAGCCCATAGTTCCATTCGCCAGTCCATCTGTTGCGTCAATATTGGTTTTGAGAAAGTAAGACCGACCTATGATAAGTAGAAGTTCGTACGGGAAATTATTTGTGGACACTATGCTCATTTTATGGATCTTTTGACGGAATTGCTACTCCCGCAGCCCGCTAACCATCTCGCTTGAACTGAACGCATCATTCAAACGTAGGAATATTAACATGCTCGTCATTGCGCAACCAGGTATCGGAAAGCAAATGAATTGAACATCTCTGCGTGACCGTGACCTGAGACTCTGGCAGTTCAATGTTATAAAAGAGCCGTCATTATAACCCCATTTAGTAGAAGACATGATCATTGATAGCCGACGTGATGAAAAGCTCTTACTCGTGATAAAGCAACATACACAAGTTGTTGACTGTGTTTTTAATCGTAAGAGTATGTAATTTCGTAATCGTAATTCATATTTCATATTTTTTTTTTTTTTTTTTTTTTTTTTGATTTTTCTGATCGATGTAAATGTCGATGGTTTCTATTTCATTTTATGAATTACCCAAGTATCACTACTTCCAACTTATTTCGACTTTTATGGAACAATTGTTGGAACTAAGTTCCACGGTCAAGTTCCATTTTATTACAAGTTTTACTATGAACTGTGGAACAAAAACCCGTAACTCAACGAACTGGATATTATGCGAGTTCCATGTCTTCCATGAAATATCTCAATAATGTAACGAAAGTTGGAACTGTCAAAATGAGTTCCATTTTGTTATACTTAGTTTGTTTGTTTTCCCTACTATTATACAAATACATACAAGCAGCCATGTATAGTACAAAATTGTTTTTATTGAGTTTGTTGCTCTTTTTAAACGAAGTAGGTGCGTCATTTCCGTTCGTTTAATTTACAAGTTTACTCTAATACAAAAATTTTTGTTAGGCGCGGGTAAAGATGTTTACACATCAAAAATCATAATAACCCAAGTATAACAAGACGTAACTAAAAATTGAGCTACCGTTTTTTTATAAGTTCATATAGTACGTACTATTTGTTTTATTTTGTATATAGACAATTCTTACTAGTGTTAGTTAGTAAGAATTGTCTATATACAAAACAAAACGTATACCGTTGAGTTTATAATACATCCATATCAATTAATTTATTGACGTATTCTGAGCAGTATTAATTTTTTTATGGTTTAAATTTAATTTTATATTACTAATTACTTCATATATATTAAATTATAAGTTTTATTTGATATTAAATTAAGTGGTCTTTAAATTTACTTTAAAACAATAATAACATAGGTTCGTAATTGTGTTGTGCTTAAAATCAAAACAGAATGCGACGCCATTTTATTTTGTTTATTATTTTCATATTTATGATACTTATTTTTGAAAAGAAATAGATCTTATTTTTATTATAAAGTTTCTGTGCATACATGATTATAAATTCGATGTAAATTTTGAAAATGACAGACAAAAATTCAACGTCGAATAAAATCAACTGTTGCACGAAAGTTACCCCATTATTTTGCAAATGAATCACAACCAACTGGTACTTCTTCAACTTTATCCACTGAATTATATTCTATTGTTGATGTTTCTGAAAAAAATTCACATCCAGTTCAAAACGATTTGTGTGCTGATTATGAATATGCTAAGCCATGATAATGTTAGATCGCCATCACCTACAGAAATTCCAGATTACAATAATAGTGGTGCTCGTGATATTTACCAACTTCAGATTGATTTGCAGCGTATTGCCGTTGATACCACAATATGTGGATCAACTATGAATAAAATTTTAGTGGTTTTGAACCAATATTTTCCACGGCTCCCAAAGAATGTTAGGCTACTAAAAAACACCTCTCGAGTCAGTGACGTGGTAGATATTGGTGCCGGTGTATCTTATTTTTACTAACTATAGCAAGAGCGGTAGATTATTTTTTTTAAAAGTACAATATAGTTAATTTCGATGTGGTTGAAATAGATCTAGGTATTGACGGACTGCCTATTTCAAAAAGTTCTAACAGCCAACTTTGGCCGTTATTGATAAATATTGTTGGTTTTCCTGATACATTTGTAGTTTGCTCTTGTCATGGAAGTAGCAAAAATATAAATTTTCGAAAATGTATTAAAGACTTTTGTGAAGAAATGGAGATATTGGAAACCGTAAGTTTTGAACATAACAAAAAAAACATAAAAATAAAATTAAGATCAATGATTTGTGATGCTGATGCCAGAGCAAAAGTTTTATCAATTAAGTCACACTCTGATTACTTTTCATGTTCTAAGTGTACTTAAGGTTGAAAAGTTTAATAAGGGCCATATTATTTTCAAGAATTCTCAAATAAAAAACTATTGCTAGAACGGATGAGACTTTTAAAAATAGATTTGATTTACAGCACCATAAGATCGATGAACCAATTCCGCTTGAAAATTTAAATTTCGGTTGCGTATCCCAAGTACCAATAGATTATATGCACTGCGCATTATTAGGTGTCACCAAACAACTTATATCATCAATGATAAAGAAACGTAAATTCCCATTTTTACTATCTCAGGGTAAAATAAAATTAATTTCAGACAGCTTACAAAATATAAAATTAAAATCGGAGTTTGACAACCAAGAAGTTTTAAGGATTTTGGACGTTGGAAAGCAACACAATTTCGGCATTTTCTTTTGTACACTGGGCCCGTTGTTTTGAAAAATAAACTTTCCATAGAATATTATACACACTTTTTAATGTTGTCTTCTAGTATTTCTATTGTATTAAATCGCAAGTACTGTCAAACTCAGAACCATTTAGCAACAACACTGCTTCAAGCGTTTGTTAGAGACCAAGAAGAACTCTATAAGAAGCCTAGTGCTACTTTTAATGTTCATAGTTTCACTAAATGAGATAAGCGCTTTTAAATTTGAAAATTATCTTTCATCGGTCAAACACACAAAATTATCTTTCATCGGTCAATAAAAACGAGATACTTACCACTAGAGCAATTTTATAATCGAATTGTAGAAACATATTTGTTAGCACCAACCAAAGTAGATAAGCAATTCCCGATATTAAAATTTAACCTCGGAAATAAATATTATAAAACTGTTTTATTACAAAATTATAAATTATCCATCGAGTTCCCTAACAATTATATTTTAATTAAAAACGAAATTTTTAAAATCAACTCCAATTTTGAAAAATCAGGCACAATACAATTTAAAGGCTTTAAAATACTAAACTTAATGGACTTTTATGAAATTCCTATAAAATCATCTCTTTTAAATATTTACACTACAGCGGATTCTCCAACCGAATCCCTTAGCGCGGAACCTATGTTATTTAAAATCTCGCACAAGTCCTCAGGAAAACCATGATAGCTCAGAAGACTATACCATAATTGAAAGTAAGTATATTCAGACGCTCGTATAAATAAAACATGAACTGTAACTTATGTGATCCTTAAAATTTAAGTGTATCATACTGATATAAGGATCAAGAAAACGTCACAGATTTTAAGGAAGACAAGGCTACCCAAACAGAGCCAGCTACAGTGTGTTCAAAACACATACAAACACAAACACATACAATACAACACATACAATACAAAAATTAATTTTTGCATGGTACTTTTGCCCTACCCACACAATTGTGTTACCTGGCAGCAGAACGGATATGTCATGTTCGGAATGTCCCGAATAAAAAAAACACTATGTAAAAATGAACGAGTGAAATCCAAATCAAGTAAATCAACTGAAAAAATACTGCAACAAGTGTCCTCTCATTTGAATTATTTGCCTACCAGTTTAGCCACTACACTCACAAACATGTCTGGTAAGTTTTAAAGAACTAACAACTACGACTACATTTAATTTTGTTTTAGCTAATTCCTTTTGATTTTTATTATAGCTGCCAATTGAGAATCTTCTTTCAACTAGACCAGATAAATCACGTATCTAGTCGTCGAATATTTTGGTTAGAAGCGCTGAAATCTTAGAAAGTACATCGATTCCCCAACCGCTAATAAGAGACAATACAGTGGTGTGCAATATATTAGGTAATTTTATGAAATATTTAAATAATACATTTTTTGGCTAAAGTTTACTTTACGTATACATCGAGTCAGGTAAGGAGTATACATTTTGAAAATTTTTAAATGCAGGATTGTTTATCACCAGTTTTTAGGAGGGGGAAGCTAAATTTTTCCGGAAAATTACCCCATTTTCTGGGAAAATTTTCACTTTAAAAAACAAAAAATTGCGTATTATTTTACTTAAAATACGCACAAATGTATAATTTTTATAAAAGTTTTGATATTAGAATTGTATCTTAAGAGTTTTTCGACAGTACAAGTGATTTTTCCGGGAAAATTTTGCGATTTTTCCAGGAAAATTTTAAAATTTTTTCAATTTTTTTTTAACAAGTTTAAAATTATAAATTGAATTTAAAACTTGAAGAATTGTGCAAATTTCGGAAAAGCGGGGGTTTGGGGGGGGGGGGGGGGGGGGTTTGTAATTAAAATTACATTAGAAATATTTTATATTTACAAAAGTTGATTTTTTTAAACATTTGTGGCACTATCAGAAGAAGCGATACGAGCGATAAAAACTCTTTGATCTGTGTCTGCAAGGTTGACGAAGCAATTAGTATTAATAAAAAAAAATAAAATAAAAAGTGAAAAATTTTCCGGAGAATCAAAACATTTTCCAAAAATTTTATATTTACTAAAGTTGCTTTTTTTAACATTTGTGGCACTATCAGAAGAAGCGATAAGAGCGATAAAACTCTTTGATCTGTGTCTGCAAGGTTGACGAAGCAATTATTATTAATAAAATAAATGCATTTTCTTGGCAAATTTGGCTTGTACTTTATACAAATTTTAGATACACAATCCTAACGCCAAAATTATCTAAAATTAACATCTTACCTTAGTTGAAAAAATAAAAAAGTGAAAAATTTTCCGGGAACTCAGAAAATTCTCCTAAAAACTGGTGATAAACAATCAAAAATTTTCAAAATTTATACTCCTTACCTGGGAGTCAATTCGCGTTCCATGAAATAATGAAAATGAAAAGTTTTTTTCATTTGCAATCGAGTAGGTTTGGGTTACCCATACATAAGGCATTATGATTTCATACAGTGGAATTTAAAATTACGTGCAAATAATTCAAACTACTAGATTGCAAATGAAAAAACCTTTTCATTTCCATTATTTCATGGAACACGAATTGACCCCCTGATTTTCTCGATGTATACGTAAAGTAAAATAACGCCATTTTTTTAACAAAATCATCAATATCAAAAATTGAAACATGTTTTTTTTTTAATTGTCAGTCTCTTCTAGAAAACAAAACATTTATTACAATATAACTTCATTGTGATCACAGATCGAACTATCGAATTCATTTACGCCATCTGTGTAAATTAATAGGAAAATTTAAGCAATCTTGTTAAAAAAAATAGTTATTCGTTGGAATTTATTGATTTGCAAACAAAGATTTAATATTCCCGTTATTTTTAAGCACCATATTATATCGCCGCCCCATAGAATCAATCAGTGGGCCTATTTTTTAATTCAACCTGAGCAAACAGTGCGCTGTCAAAAAATACTGTTTTTTTATTCAACCTGAGTAATTTTGCTATGCACACTGCGTTTTTATTTGTGAACTGCGCTTACACCGACCTTACTCGGTTCTTCAAATTTTACTCTGAAATTAATGTCAGTGTATGAAGAGTGTGCAAAGTAAAAAACAATTTTTTACTCTATGCGCACCGGATAATTTTACCCAGTACAACCTTTGCTCGGTGTACATACCCGAGGTAAGCCTGCTTGCTCGGGTTAAATTAAAAAATAGACCCAGTGATTGACATCTTTCAACTGGAATGCTCCATCAACCGTTTTGAACGTTTTCTCAAAGCTCATTTATATTTTTTGGCCTCAGCAATTTACTAAAACCACGTTTTAACTCACCCCACAAGTTTTCTATTGGGTTTAGATCGGGAGACTGAGCTGGCTATTTCATTACATTAATTTTATTTGCAGCAAACCAGTCTATTACCACATTTACTGTGTGTTTCAGATCATTGTCCTGCTAAAACACCAAAAGAAGAGGCCTGCTTGCATCAGCATACGGAAGCATGGTATCTCTTATGTGTCCTATATAAAAAAATTTCATCAAGATTTTCGTGGATTCAGCATATAGGCCCTACACCACTATACGAGAAACACCCCCATAGCATAATATTTACTCCGCCATATTTGAGTTTTTACTGTACAGCGCGGGTCGAACTTTTTTAGTTTTGGGTCTTCGACGCCTTGTTCGGTGCAATTGGATCCGAAAAATGTAATTTTTGTTTCATAGGACCATAACACGTTCCGCTATTTTGTCATGGGCCAATCCAAATGGTCTTGTATGGTGTTGCAGGGCCTATATGCTGGGCCTATGGAAATCTTGGTAAAAAAAGTTATATGGAGAACATTTACGAGATACCATGCTTCCATATGCTGCTGAAAACATGCCCCTTCGCTGGGTGTTTTAGCAAGATAACGATCCGAAGCACACGGTGAAGGTGGTAAAATACCTGTTTGCTGCAAATAAAATTAATGTAATGGAATGGCCAGCTCAATCTCCCGATCAAAACCCATTAGAAAATCTGTGGAGTTAAAACGTGGTTTTAGTAAATTGCCGAGGCGAAAAAATATAAATGAGCTTGGAGAAAACGTTCAAAAAGTTTCATGGGGCATCCCAATTGAAAGATGTCAATCACTGATTGATTCTATGGGGCGGCGATGTAATGTGGTGCTTAAAAATAACGGGAACATCACCAAATATTAAATCCTTGTTTGCAAATCCATAAATTCCAACGAATAACTATTTTTTAACAAGATTGTTTAAATTTCCCTATTAATTTGCACAGATGGCATAAATGAATTATAAATGAATTCGATAGTTCGATCTGTGATCACAATGAAGTGATATTGTAATAAATGTTTTGTTTTCTAGAAGAGACTGACAATTAAAAAAAACATGTTTCAATTTTAGATATTGTAGACGGTAACTAATCATATTAAAATGGATTTTGTATTCAACTATGGCGTAAATTATTTTATTTACAGTTCTACAAATAAGCAACCTTTTTGATAAAAAAAACAAATTAAACCCGAAAAACAAAGTCAAACTGAACCAAAGAAACCCGAGGGATTTAATGATGAAAATTTAGAAGACATTGGACAAAACAGAATTGTGGTGGGCTCTATGTGCTACAAATGCACTTTTTCAATCAAAACAAAACCACCAGCCCCCCTATTCCTGAATACGAATACGAATCGAAAATGTACGAATTCGTATAATCGGTATTCCTGAATACGAATACGTATAATTTTAATACGTATACGAAAATGTACGATACGTTCAAAAATTTCCCCTATTCCGCAATACAAATTCGAACAGTTTTTGTACGTTCATGAACGAATTTTTGTACGATGAATATTTAGTTAACGACTCCATAGAAAAATCGAAAATATAACAGACATTGCGGTCGATTCAGGGATTCGACTTAATTTAATCAATTTAATTAATTTAATTGATTTAATTGATTTAATTGATTTAATTGATTTAATTGATTTAATTAATTTAATTAATTTAATTAATTTAATTAATTTAATTAATTTAATTAATTTAATTAATTTAATTAATTTAATTAATTTAATTAATTTAATTAATTTAATTAATTTAATTAATTTAATTAATTTAATTAATTTAATTAATTTAATTAATTTAATTAATTTAATTAATTTAATTAATTTAATTAATTTAATTAATTTAATTAATTTAATTAATTTAATTAATTTAATTAATTTAATTAATTTAATTAATTTAATTAATTTAATTAATTTAATTAATTTAATTAATTTAATTAATTTAATTAATTTAATTAATTTAATTAATTTAATTAATTTAATTAATTTAATTAATTTAATTAATTTAATTAATTTAATTAATTTAATTTAATTAATGGGGCACTATCACACCATAAGAAATTATTCGGTGATTGAATTTTATTATCGATCCTAACAATTTTGTCGGCCACAAAATCTTCTATTTAATGGATGCAACAATAATATTATTGTATCCATTTCAAGTAACCAAAACGTCAAAACTCAAAATAGTGTCCAAGTTGTACAATTTTATTGCGGGTAAATCCATTTAAAATAAATTTCCCTTATAGCTAGGACACACACCAAACAATTACGTACGTTCGTATTCAGGAATACCAAAGTATTTTCGTATCGTATTGAATTTTCGTATCGAATACATTTTCGTATCGTATTCAGGAATAGGGCCGGTATTACATGTAACCAATGCACTAGAGAATTTCACATTGCGTGTATTAAAAAAATAGATATGATATTCCGATATTCATATGCAACAAGTGTAAGGGAGTAGCACTTCCTATTTGAAATTATATAACCTGCAAATATTTCACCATAAGACTGTAATTTTAAATTTGAATTTATTTAATTTTTTATAGTTGTATTTATTTATTTTATTTACTTTATTATTTTATTTACTTTATTATTTTATTTGTGATTATCAATCTTTTGTGATAATGAATTAACTAGCTCTAGCTATTTATTTAAAATATTGAAATTAGGTAAATGTTCCTTAATAAACTAATTTACATAGCCAACACAAACTGAGGAGTTTTCATTTCAATAACTTCACCACTATAAAAATTGCCATACCAGTGGAAAGATGTCAATAATTAGCTGTGTTCCAATGGAAACAATTTGCTACTCACAAGTACTTGTGAGTAGATAACCAAAGAAACGGGCAAAATTATGACAGCAACATATTTTGTTGTACAAAATCAAATTTGTTTGAATATTTTCAGACAATTTGGTAATACATAATGTCAAAAATTGGACATACCATGAAGGCGAAGCCTTAATCTGTGCGTACGCTGGCAGGAAAGAGGAGTATTGAGGTTCTAATAGTGAAAATGTAAATAAAATTAATTTATATATATTTATTATAAAATCCACCGCTTTAATAGTCGAATCTAAAATAATTTTAAATATATATATTAGGATATTTATAATTGGATCAATTTAATAATTATAATTAGTAGCTAATTGTAATTTTACAAATTTTATTGCAATTTGATAAGTAATTTTCCACAAAAATCCCTTATTGTCAATCAATCGAATATAAACAAACAAAAAATTGTGGTGGATTTTTTGAAACTAATATACCTACCGTCAAATTTATGCGTAACTACTTTCAACATCTACACCACCATTTGAGCATGGGTAGCTGCGAGTAGTTACAGGTACTTGTGAGTAGTTTGCTTTCTCCATTGGAACACAGCTATTGTACTACAATAGAATGTCAATAATTATTTCGTGTCAATAATGTGATTTTGGTAATCGTATCGAAAATCAATAATATCCCTTTTTCAACCAAAAACAAACAAATGGCTCACTTAAGTCCAAACCACACAAATGTGTGAGTAAAAAAACATAGGAATAGTAATGGCGTTTTTGATAAAAAATTTCGCTTGATTAGTAGTACAACCAACACAATTGTGCACAATATAGTTAGTGTTTTTTTCGGACGAAAAGTTAGAAAGGAAGTCACAAATGTGTAACTATTATGAAATTTTCGACGCGCGTATTTTTTCGACAACGTCGAAAATCACTATTATGAATTTTTTTTTTCGACGATGTCGAAAAATGAAATTAATTATTTTTTATGTGAAAATTTAAATTAATTATTTTTTATTAAATTTAAATTAATTAATTATTTTTTATTAATTAAAATTTTTTAAGTTTAAATTATTAATTTATTTTTACTAACAAACTTTTTTTATTTCTCAACACTTAACACTTTTATGTACTCGACACCTCAACTTGAGCTGTCGTAAAATAGTCGACGTTATCTAAAAAGAAAACGCGTCGAGTATTTCATAAAAATTCGACAACGTCGAAAAAAACGCGGTCGAAAATATTTCATAATACCAAATTTTCGACGTCGAAAAAAAACGCGGTCTAATAATCCCCACGGGGAATTGGGAAAAATGTCTGAGGAATAGCTGCTACAAAAAAAATTATTCCCTTTTCCCGGGGAATCACCAGAATAAGGCCACAGGCAGCAAAAGGGGTATTTTAAAACTAAATAACTAACCATTTTCGAACTGTAATACTTAACAAAAATGTCTTTATCATGTAAAAAAAAAGCTTTAAATTTTACAAATTTCAAAAATTGGAATTAACAGAGCTCTCACAATAGAAAAAAAAATTGCCTTTACTTTTCGCCTTAAACTTTTAAATTAAGAGTATCTCCCACAATGAGCAAAACAAAATTAAATTGAAACAAACTTCGTTTATCTTTATTTATCTTCATATTAACCCATTCCCGCAAATGACGGCTATAGCCGTCATATTTTTGGTGATACATAGGCAAATGACGGCTATAGCCGTCCTGCATATTTTAATTAATAAAAAAAGGAACATCCTTACGAAGTGTACTGCATTATTTACATGCATTATTTTGTTAATTATTCAGTAATACATCAAAGAAAAAAAGATGTAACATTTCAGATAACATATCAATTGTTTTTTTGTGCGATTTTTCATGATTAGCAATTCGATATATTTTCGCCTACAGAAACAAATGACGGCTATAGCCGTCCTATTATGTCCGCGCAAATGACGGCTATAGCCATCATTTGTCTCTATCATCAAAAAATCGGACGGCTATAGCCGTCATTTGTTTCTGTAGGCAGAAATATATAGAAAAAATGATGTGATGAGCAAATGACGACTATAACCGTCGAGAGTTTTCATGGGTAAACTGTGAGAAAATGTGATAATTTTCACTTCCAAACATATAAATGACGCTCAATTTCAGATGGCAGTCATAAACAATTGAAAAACAAAGTGTGTTTCTGAACACGATCGTGTGCGGCAATGGGTTATTGATAATTTTAAAATTGTATTTTATATTATGTACTAATTATAATTTTTAGATATATGTTTAATATAAGATGTTTTAAGATACATGTTTAAAAACATGTTTTATCTGGAAAATGACAACGAAAATCTGTACATCGATTTTGTCTCAAAATGTGTGAAACAAAATGAGTGTAACCGGAATGATATAGTAGTAGAATATGTATGTTTCGTGCGTATGATTGTTTTTCTGGATATGCAAGTCACGTGTCATTCTTTTTTTGTTTATTCATATTAACTCTTTGAGTGCAAACATGATTTCGGCTAGTGTATTGAGGAACACGATTGTGCTTTTTGGCACTCAAACGGTTAACCATTGTAACGCCATATTTTTGTGTTGTTTATGTATTTTCGATTTGTTTTATAAGTAATATTTTATTTTTAAAATTTATGAAATTTAAAATAAATTTACTTATAAAGTTTTATTAATAGATGTAAAATTAATTTATGATAATAGAAAATATAATATATATTGGCATGTTAAATAATGACACTCCACAACTCGAGAGCAGACGTAATGTGCTGAGAAAAGGAAATAAGCACCATAAAAATTAAACCGATTCGCCCGGATCGCGTTATTTTGGTACTGTTCATCATACACATGACACAAATACGAACAAAAGAAAAATAGAAATACAAAGACATAATTGTGTATTATACACTGTGTACGTAATCGATTTTTTTTGCTTCACTCATTTTAAAGGAGTAACTCACGAGACAAAATCGATATATTGATTTTAAAATGTAGCTAACTTCATTAGTATTTTCTTAAGGCAGAAGTTTAGTTTGCTAACTTTTTTCTTAAGATACAAACGATTTTTTTTAAGTTTTATTTTCAAACAAACTTGGGAAAAGGAAAAGTTTTTCTATAGTGAGAGCTCTGTAACTCCAACAGATTGAATTCAAAATTCCCTTGCGAGTGTCAATAACTACGCAATAACTACGCAATAATTACGCTATGTGTAAGTGGCATCGCTTTTATGCCAATTAAAAAATTGTTTATTTTATACAAAAGCAAAATATTATTTTTTTCCAATATAAATTATTATTGGAAAATATGTTCTTTTTGTTTCGTACATAAAAGTCTATAAAATCAGTATGGAAGACTAGAAAAAACGCGAGTTTACAACGAAAATCCAACCAATTTAATTTTTTTGTTTAGGAATTTGGGTTTGGCAAGAAATATGGATTTCCGTGTATTTTAGATTGTTCTTTCCATAAAAAGTGTGGTTTTTGCAATCGACTGCGAATGAAATTCCGTTGGTATTGTATATAGGGATGACTATGGATGTTCCACTCGGACAAGAAAAAATATTGTCCAATCGACCGATTTTTGTTAATAAGAAAAATGCGAAATAGTCCAAAAATTTCATAAGATTACAAAAATGATTTAACTTACTTTGACATAAGGGCATTCAAATTCGGATTGTAAGATACCCTCTCGAGAATAGCAGGCCACATGAAAACGGTTTCCATGTGAGTCACCAATCAGAACGTCACCAGCATCTGATATATCAATTCCGTTAGGAAAACAAGTTATTTTCTCGCAACCGATTCGCGATTTAAATGTTCCATCATCTGAAAACACTACCACGCAATGTCCTTTAAAGTCACAAACGTAAAAATCATTTCCTGGAAATATAAAACTGTTATTATATGTCAAAATTAATTTAATTGGCTACAATTACCATTTATAGCAATATCAGACGGTTCTCTCATATAATCACTGCAATCAAACCAATGCACTAAATCTCCCTCCTCTGATATAATAAACACTGTTGGGGATACGCTGTCTACAGCAACTATGTTACCTTGTTGAGTAACTGCCAAACCAGCAACTATATCGATATACCTGGTCAATTAAAATCATTATCAGTATTAATTTATTTTTAATCCGTTTGCTTATAATTTACCGGATTGCAATTTTCTTTATGAAATGACCATTTTTGGTGAATATTTGCATACGAGAACGTTCATTACCACGATCACAAACTACGAACTTGCTACTTGGCCTCATAACTGCCACTTTTCTAGGATACCATAATTGACCTTCTTCTTTCCCCGGTACACCAAAATGAAATTTAAAAGAGCCGGTTTTCTCGAAAACCTAAAAACAGATTTAATATAATTTGCATGTTATACTAATTTGACAAGTATACCTCGATTCTATGATTATTTGTATCTGCTACAATAATTTCCTCGTCCACTCCCAAACAAAATCCATGTGGAGAATTAAATTGAGATTTAGATGCACCCAACGAACCAAATTTGCACCGAATTTGCATGGGGGTTGCTTTTCCTCGACCTGGTACACCAATGCTGGCTTGGAAATTCTGTAAACTTAGTTCTTCATTAATACCAGATCCATTTGATATTATCGGTGAGGTTGCTGATGAAATTCCAGTGTAATCGTTAAGCAGATCTATTCCTGATGAAGGGCAACTTGTCAAAAGTGATCCAGAACCAATTTCTTTAAATTGTATGTAATAATTATGAAATGACTATGACAATGATTTAATGATAAAAAATATTAACTCTTACCTGGATTATTTAATCCTAGTTTGGCGAGAGCCTGTAAATTGTTCAATGCATGTTGATCACCAGATAACAAATCTGCTAACGTGAATTGGGGTGTCGCATTTGGAGTTGATGGGACAATGGATTCAGTAAATTCCGAAGTTTCAGCCAAATTTGCTAAACGATGTAAATTGTATTCGGCAATGCTTGTTAAAGGCAATCCAGGAGGTCCTCCGACATTTGATACGATGGGTACTGTATTTGGTTGAGGCGATTCCGGTGCCAATACGTTGGACGGGAGCATGAAACCTGTTCCTAATGCAGATATATCGCCATCAAATGACGATTGCATTGATGTTGGTAGTGATATTGGGCTGCTTGCTGTAACTGATCCGGTAAGTGTGCCTTGCGAACTGTTTGAATTTCCATGGGGGATGTGGTTTTTGCTAATTAAAATCGGTGGCATTCCAGGTAATGTGGGTGGAGGTGTGCTTTCTTTAGGCGTGGTAGATTCAGTACGAAATTTACCAAATGTCTCCTGGATTAGAAGCTCAAATTTCTCGTATTTTGTATCAAACTCGATTGAATAATTAACATCTGCCTTAGGGGTATCGTTAATTAAATTTAAAAATTGTGATGTAATAATTTTTTTTAGGCTTAAAATTTCTGGACCATTAGCCTGATCTAATACTTTTTTAGTAAAATTGCAAGCATTTTCAAATTTTTCTGATGATTTTTCAACATTATGTAATATATCCATTATTTTTAAAACCCTATCTGAATGTAATTTTTTTAATTCTCTCAAAGATTGATCGCGGCGTTTTTCCAATAATGCTTTAAAACTTTGAAATGTTTCTTCAATCAAACCACGTGCCGCATCATGCTGAGTTTGAAGTTCTTGCAAAGCGGAATCTAGATTGCCTGTTGATAGATCACAATATTCCATTTTCATGCTCGCTTCCTTCTTTAGACCCTCGATTTCATTCCTTGTTCTTTTTTCAGCATCGATTATTAGTTCATAATGATGCTCGGTGCCTTTATGATCTGCAATTAAGCAATCGTTGCAAACAGGAATTTGGCAATTAAAGCAATAATACTTTAAATTTTCGCTGGTGTGAATATTGCAATAAAGTGGTTTATGTATGGCAACTTTTTCTGTTGAGTTCTGCATAGCTTCTAGCTTCACAACCTCATGATTTTCGAAACATCGCATGTATTGATGAGCATTATCACAACCAGCACATAGAAAATTGGCACAATCATTACAACGCGATATTGCGTTTTCTTTACTTTTACATGAAGTACAAATAATCATTCCAGGTTCAATTGTCGATAAATCTAATATATTTGTTAATATATAATCAGAATGCAGAGAGGCAGCTCCCTTGTTGCCAACCTGTATATAAATTATAATGAAACGTTAAACCAATTTCCTAATTAGTAGGTATCTATTCTAAATTAGTAATTTTACCTTGGTAGTTTGCATGCAAATCGGACACTCTAATATGCCATTTAATTTTCCAGCATCACCAGATTCATCGATTAGTCTTTTATCGAGGCATGATTCACAAAATACATGAAGGCATGTTAATACTTTTGGCGAGTTAAATTTGTTACTAAAACAAAAACTTTTAATTAATAAATTTGATTTTTTTTACGGAACATAAGATACACTTACTGACATATTTTACAGTCTTGTTCTTTACCAATGCCATCAGTCAATGAACCATTTTCCTCCAAACCACCTCCACGATTATCGCCGTTTAAATCGAATGCCTCGTCAAACATAATTCTAATGGAAGTTTCACTTGTTTCGTTATTATTGCAAAACAATTCAGCGGTTTTAACACAATTCGTAATTTTGAACACTTCAGCAGAAGCCATAAGTTGAGTACAACTGGATGTTTTTAAAAGGTGTAAAATTTAAAATGTACAATATGTTTCGAGTATATATAAAATTAATATTAACAGAATTCCTTCTATTGTTTTTTTTAATTAATAAAATGTAGATATTAATTTAAAAATTATATAAAGCAAAAATAAAATTTTTATATTTTAAACAAATTAAAAACGACGTAGAATATCTCACTATTGTAATTATATCTTTATTTTATTATTAATATTATGTATATTATGTTTGTATATATTTAGGCCTTTTAACAGAAAAAATATTTGCCCGAAGTCTGGAAAAAACAAATGCATATATAAATTTAAGAAACAAAAAAGGATGAGGGGTAGCTAAACGAGTTTCAAATATTTTAATTGTGGTGTGGCGTTTAGTTTTAACTGATACGTAATACTGAGTTCAATTGTTTAAAATAAAAGAAATTCAATATAGTCCAAGTAGAAATAAAATATTTTGTGGTTCTGGATAGCTAGTTTGCAAAAAATAAAACACAAAAATATTTTCGATTGAAGAAAACTGCGCAATGCAGATGGAGAAGAAATGTGTCCTTGGAATATCTTATTTAAACAATCAGCTTTTTCGTATCAATTAACCAACTTGTTCTTCAAATTTATGTTTAATATATCAGTAACAATAACAGTAACATTATAAAAATAAATAGGTATGTGCTTATTTACAACTTAACAACATAATTAACATTTTCGATTTTACTTTTTTGCAAAACTTGTAAGGTCACAATCTAAGTTAGATCACACATAAACACTTAAAATATTTATTTGATAAGTAATAAGCTAGAATTATTTAGCACCATTTTTAGAATAATTTGAAACAAATTTTAACATTAATGTACACATTTTAAACAATTTTTGTAAAAATATACTCACCTTTGCCATAATGAAATGTTTAATGAAAAAAGAAATGGCGAAGACTACCAAAGTCAAATGAACATCTTTTATTGAGGACAGGGTGTCGATCATCGTAAAACTTTTGCGCATTTTTCAAAAATGTGTACTAAAACCTGTTTGATAAAACAAACTTTGTTTTGAAGCACAAAATTTTCAAAACAAATATGTCTATTATTAATACAAATAAAAGATTAAACAATAATACACAGTAAATGCTTTGTTAAATATATATTTAATTCAATAAAACAAGTTTGAAATTTAGGCGCAATTTTGGGTGTTCTAAAATTAAATTAAATTCCGCACACCCTACACTTACAAGAGTGCGTTCACGAGAGTTCCCTCCCAATCCGTGGTTCCACACTTTAATTCTTTCAGCGTGATTCTTTCTTCGTTTCTTTCCCCTTCACCTATAAACTAATTTTTTGGCGAGGAAATTGTTGATTCTTTTTTCGTCAATATTTTTTTTGATTCACTGATTTCTTCGCCATGGATAACATTTGCTGACAGCAGTTTTTTTGCTGATAATATGGAAAAAAAAAAATTTTTAAATTTCATGAGAGTGACAAAGAACAGAAATATTTTTTATTTCATTTTATAGTAAAATTGTATGGTTTTACATTTTGGCATAACATAGAAATTTCATAAAATATTTAATTTATACATTTTCGTACAATTCGAATTTCAATATATATATATACCACAAAAAACCAATAACGTTAATAAATTTCAACCCAAAAAGACAAAAAAATCGACATTTGAGTATAAAAATGGCGAACAACTTATTTTATATGAGTGTGAGAAAAATTTCTTATCTACACACATTTTTTGTAAATGTGTGAAAAATGCTGCCATAAAAAATACTCCAATTTACATTTTTTATGGCAGCATTATGGCAGTAAACTTCCCCTATCACACTTCCCCTCTCAGTAAAATTTTACTGACAACATGTTTTGTTTCGTACACAACCAGTAATATCTATATTTTTTCTCTATATTTCTATATTTATTACGTTGATAGATAAACATCTTGTTTATTTGTCGTTTTTGGGTTTAGTTTAATGTTTGCTTCGATTGCAAAAAATATATTTTTTCAACCAAGGAAGCAATTTTCGCAGCAAATAATAAATATTTTTTACTATACGAATAAATCGAAAAACACAATTTTACGCACATACATAAAAAAAGAAAGGCTATAGTAAAAAAAGGGTGTACTAAAAAAATCGTTCGGATTGTTTTGTTTGCTCATAATAAAAAATAGAAATAAAAATGATTAATTTAAAATATAATTGATATTTAATTTAAAATAAAAAATATATTAATAAAATATTACAGTTTTAAATTAATTATTTTTATTTTTATTTTTAATATGTTTAATATAAGCAAACAAAACAATCCGAACGAATTTTTTGGTCCCCTACAAATGCGCAAAGAAATCAAATGTGGACGTCGATTGATTTTTTGAAATCAGAGAATCACGCTGAAAGAATTAAAGTGTGGCGAGACCCAATAAACGAATCGCACGGACAAAGAAGTTAAAAGTACAGAATGAGCCTAAGCAACTGTCAAGTGTCACAAATTCGGAGGGTAAAAGTGAAAGCATCTAAATCAACGGCATTACAACAACAAAAAATCTATAAGAACCCCACGCCAACAACCAAAATTGTTTTTTTAAGTTTTTCTGATTTATAACTTAAATTAAGGATAAATTTACCACAAATTACTAACTTCTTAACATAATTTACATTTTATTTTATTTAAACACTTGGTAAACTTACTGATGGTAAGATATTCCTTCTTGTATTTTTGAAGCGTATTTTGGCATTTTTGTTTGTTATCATATAATGCACCACTACATAAACAAATAACTATTTGATAAAGTTTTTATGTATTATAATTAAAAATTTTAAATTTATAATTTTAAAGCGCAAAATTAAAACATCACTTCGTACAACAACAAAAACTGGTTTGACGGGTTCTTATAGCGAGATATGAGTAAACCATATTGATTTTTTATATAACCATCCTATTCTGGCTTGTGACAGACGAAATAGCAAATTTTATATGCGTAAAATATTGCCACCTATACTCCAGTATTTTAACTTCTATGCGCACGGAATTCCGTAATAAAATCTATACGAAATATTCAGCGCACCTCCAATAGAATTCCATTATCTTTTCCCTTACAGAAAAGTATGAAAATAAACGAGTAAAAAAAATTCTCAAGTTTTTTTTTCATAATGTTCTGTAAGGAAAAAGTTAAAGGAATGCTATAGTCACTCGGAATGTGTATTCCATTAATATTCTTACACGGAATTCCGTGCTGTTAGCCCAAGAAAAGTGGCACAAAAATTCCATGTATGTCAATGTGTTAGTGATGGAAAATGAGAGGAATAGTATGTAGATTTCCGAGTAAATCGCACAGTTTTATATTAGGAAATCGTACTGCGATTTCTGTGTGAAAATTACACGGATTTCCTTAGACATTTCAAACAAATTTTTTTGTAGATGTATAAGATTTCCTTACGAATTACAGAAAAATTATTGAATGTTTATTTTATATGTTAAAAACATTTAGACTTGATTTATTTGATAAAACATTTCAGTATAAATAATATAATATTATTATGGTAACATTAAAAAGAAATTCATTTAAACTTAGAAAATTAACTTTGATATTTTGTTTCTTGTACTATCGTTATCTTAAGATAAAATTTAATCAGTATCATAAACAAGGCTACGTAAACACTTTGAATATTTAAAAAAAGGAAATTTCAGTACAAATTAAATATACCTATCATATACATAATATAATTATTATATAATTAGCACTACAGGTATTGGTCATTAACAATAAAAATTCAGTTCAACTTACTTAGTGTTAAGTAAAATTTAGTATGATATGTTGATTTCTAATTAAAAAAATTAAAAACTAAAATTGATTGCTTTTTGCTCGCTTTCTAATCCGATCCTTCGCCAACTGAAACCATCTTTTAATGATCTGTATTACTTCTTCATCATTAGAATTTTTAAAATGTTGCAAAGCGGAAACCATGAAAAATGATTCAAACTTAAGAGATAAAGATTATATATTATGTTTTGTTTATGCAATATACCTTTCAATATTTTAATTATTAGATAATTTTTAATCGACTCATTTTTTTGATGGCCAAACCAGGATAGGAACCAAGCACAAAAATCTACATAAAAATCTATAAAGAAAAATATTTTTGTAATTTTAATTTTAATTTTAGTTTTAGTTTTAGTTTTAGTTTTAGTTTTAGTTTTTGTTTTAGTTTTAGTTTTAATTTTAATTTTAATTTTAATTTTAATTTTAATTTTAGTTTTAGTTTTAATTTTAATTTTAATTTTAATTTTATATTATTTTATTAAAATGTGTAAATAAGTTAAGAATGAATTGTAAAGGTTGATATAAAAAAAAAAAAAAAAAAAATTTGATGTGTATGTATATGAAAATTATTAAAAATTGTGCTTTTTCACCTGTTATGGCAGCCTTGTTGCTGCGCTGGTGTATTTATGTGAAATAAATAAATAAAAACTCTGTTAAATTGTCCACTTCACTTTTTATTTTTCTAAATTAAGTTCTCTTTGGCATTATTACAATAATTATATAATTACCTGATAAAGAAAACTGTACATATATATCGGCTATTTATAAATATTTATTTATTTAATATGGTATTTTATATATTATTAATTACAATACAATTAATTAATTGATCGATACATAAAAAATGGCGCCCTATGTGCTTTCAGTCATTATACCCAAGTATAACAAGACGAAACTCAAAATTGAGCTATCGTATTTGCCTTGGATATTAGAAAAAAATCGAAGAATCAATACTTTAGTGTTGGTGCGAATATGTATACTGTCCCAAGTATAACAAGACGAAACAAAATAGAGCTACGTATCGTATTTATTTTACATGTTCACGACATTAGTTTGGTAATTTTATAAAAATGATTTTCTTAAAAAAATTTAAAGATGTGCGTTAATTTGTTAATTTAAATAAAATTACACCAAAATATATTTTTATATCTATTCAAAATGTTTTTTTATAAATTAATTAATTTCTAGTTCAGTTTTAAATTATTAAGTGGAAAACAAATGCGAAATAATAAACTTGATATGAGCTATATGGAAAATATTTAAAATTTTAATATTACAATCAAGGAATAATATCAAATCATTGTTTAATAATAAAAAATAATAAAAAAATTAATTATAATATAATTTAGATGTGTATACTGCCGTCCTAGAATCAAACGCGGTATCTACAAAAAATCGGAAATTGAGTTTATGGTGTTTTTAGTAACCTCGCATGTTATTCTACCAATGGAAAACGTGGTGTTTACATTATTTCTTCCAAAAAACACACATCATTTTATCGTATCTTTCTAAAATATCTACCTTTCCTAAGCACAAATGGGGTATCTACATACTACTATTGTACATACCGCATTTGTTTTTAGTATTAGTACGATTTTGACAATTTTTATGATGCGGTTGCAGAAGCCCAAAAATCAAACGTTGAAATTAGGAAAATGGAACACTATGAATTTTTTCAGTGGAACAATTACAAATCTCAAGTTACTAGACGCAGGTAAACGCTGTTATCTACGTCAAACTCGAAGTATCTAGTAGATACCGCAATGTAACTTAGCATGTGAAAATATTTCTTTTTACGATAAATGCCGTATGTGACTTTTTAGTGGAAAGATTAATTTTTTATTTAAATTTAACATTTCAATTAAACTGTTTACCCTAATTTATCTAAAAGATCACATTTATTAGATAGCAAACATTCCAATTGACAAAGGGCTCTTACCAAAACTTTAAAGTGTAATTTCTCAATTTCATGCCACCAGTAGATACCGCGTTTGATACTAGGACGGCAGTATATATGTATAAATTTTTTTATACAATAAAATATTCATTGTTCTAATCCTAAATTTTTTGTTTTGCTTTACATTTGGACGCCATCTTTTTCCTCTAATATGTATTTTCAAATATAGCCTTTTACATAGGTCGTTGCACAAGATCGTTCCCGCCATATTGTTTTTTGTTGTTATTGTTCACACATACATGTATACAATTCTATTTATTGAGTTTCGTCCAGTTTCGAATAATCGCGACACTTTTCATACAGGATCTTATTCTAAGTCGAAAGCAAAACTATGTCAAACTCGAAACTAAATATAAGTTTTTACTTCGAAAAATGACGAAAAAGTCGAATTTGTGTTATACTTGGGTACGTAAATAGCAGTAGTTTAGGTATAATATACATACATATTTATATGAAATTTTTTGTTCTGCTATACAATCATATGAATTGGTGCATATTGACGATTTCAAATTGGATTTCCGTGTTAAAATCGTAATATTATTTGCCAGTTGGAAATTATGCATATTGGGCTCCCGGCGCAAAAATGTGTACATTAATGCACGGTTTACACGAGAAAATTGTTTTCTTCTGCAAATTTTTGCAGGTAAATAAGAAAGAATTCGCTATATAAAAATATTCAATATGCGAGAAAGAAATAAACATATATAGTAATGGCGTAATTTTTTTTATAGGATCATTATTACTTTATTTTTAATGAATTCAAATGAGAAATTTAGATTTTTATCTATGGCGTCTGTTTTTATTATGAATGCTCAACATTTATAAATGCGAAATAATTTTTTTTCTTGTTGATTTTAAAAATGTTGCCATAAAAATACTCGGATCGAATATATTTTATGGCGACATTTTCATTTTTATGGTCATTTTTGCTCAAAAATTCTTCTGCAAAATTTTGTCGTGATATATTGCTTTTTTTGTCTCTCATGTGCAAAAAGTGAATGTTATATCTTATTCATTTTGCAGGAGAAAAATGTTGGTCTTGTGTAAACCGGGCATAAAAGCTGACCGTTTACGAACGCTTTTTTAGTACTACCAAATATTATATAGTATCAATATACGACACTGCCTTGTAAAATCGTGTTCCAAAATATTTTTCTATAAGCTAAGAGTGAAGTTAGGTGTTTTAGTATAAGTTCGAAAAAAATTCGAAAATCAACACAGCTAGGGCAAAAAACTATGTGTAGAGTGTAGGTAAAAAAAAAAGTAAATAAGTATACTGTCATTGTAATGTCAAAAACGTTCTCAATTAAATTTTAATGGTCTCATAGTCTGTGAAAATGCCGTGTTATATAATGCCGTGTTATGCTGAAGTTTATTTAGTACAAAAGTATATGTTGCGACGGAAGGGTGTACATTATGTTGAATTTTAAACAAAAAATTTTTAGGAATCAAATTGAATTAAAATTTCCCTAATTAAATTTATTAAATTTACGAAAATGCATTTTAATAAATTTAATATATTATTTCAATTGTTTATTTAACTAATTGATTAGTATTCTATTATATAAATTGGAAAAAATTCTTACAGTAGTTAAATGTAAACATGAGTACAGTAAGGAAAACAAAAACGGAATTGATTGAATGTTATTTCAATTTGTTTTTGTCTATTGTCTTTCCCCACACTGTACCTCAATGTATAAAACCAAAAACAAAAACCAAAGAAAATAGTAAAATGAACCACAAAACTAACAAAAAATTTTTGTTTTCGTAAAGAGCACGAGGTTTATTGAAAATGGGTTGTTGTTCTAATTGTTAAATTAATTAATGAAAATTTTCTTAACAAGAATTTTTTGTTTGTTTATAAATGTTACTAAAGGAGCTAAGATTAGACAGAAAGGGTAATAGTTCACATTTCTAGCTCATTTAAAAGATATAAATGATTTAGTGGACGTAAACAAGGATTTTTAAAGTTTTTTCATAATAAGTATTTTCATTTGTATGCCGATAAGTTAATTTTAAAATATTACTCATACTAACTCAGAATTTTTATTTATTTATTTATTTATACAATACGGCCTGTATTGGTTGCAATTAAAACCCGTATTATAGGTAAACGGGGAAAGAAACGAAGAAAAATACGGTTTCTGTGATTCCTAATGTGTCATCAGCCAACGGCCCGTTGTATACACGGCTTCAGCTTCTAGCTTCGAACTAAGTGGAATTAGATTTTTTATTGCTAATTTAAACCCTTATTTTATATTAAAACACCAATTTTTTTATATTGTTTTATTGTGCTCTATCGAAAATAAAATTTAAACAAAAATCTACATTTCAAAAATGGCCTTAATTTTTTTTATTTTCATTTCTATTTGTGTTAGTTCGGCTTCACCGAAAATTTTATGTCGCAGTTATCATCAATTTTATTGGTAACACAGCTCTCTCGCAATAGAAACACTTTTAGTTTTATCTTACAAGTTTGTTTGAAAATAAAACTTGGGAAATTTTTTATTTTCGTTTTTACCTTCGTCTGTATTTCTTGTATGTATGTCGAGGCAAAATAAATTTACGCACAAATTGTCTGGAATTAGACGTGTATGTAACAATGCTTTTATAAGGTAAAAATTTAAAACAAAAGGTAAAGGCAATTTGTTTCTATTCTGAGAGCTCTGTAAAAGGGAAAGAGACGAAGGTGAAGCCGGTCTTTTGAACCCGAGTATCGAAGGGTCCAGCAAGTTACAGCGCATCCCCAATAGAATTCCTTTAACTTTTTTCTTACAGAAAAGTATGAAAAAAAAACTTGAGAATTTTTTTCTCAAGTTTTTTTTTTCATACATTTCTGTAAGGAAAAAGTTAAAGGAATTCTATTGGGGATGCGCTGTTAATTTTTTTGCAGTCAGATCCACTTAATGTGGTCTTTTTTGAGAAATTTACAACAACAATCCCATATATGTAATTCCAAATTTGAATAATTTTAAACCAACTTTTCTGCTGGATTAGAATAATTCTATTCTAGACGAGAAATTAGTTTCGATTTGTAATAATAGATGTATTTTGTTGAGAAATAAAACATTTTTGCTTTAGCTAAATCAGCGCTATTCAGCTATTTTAACTAATGCAAATCTGCATTATCATTCAGCCAAAGCAAAATTCTAAAATGCTTTAGTTTTTGCTTTAGCCATGGTGGTGTTGTTGTAATTGTCTCAACAAAATACAGCTAATATTCAATGAGTAAGTTTACATCGTCACATTTGGTCCAGGACTATACACTATATCTGACCTAAACACATGATGTAAACGATAGTTATTCAAATTAGGTTGGGTAACTTTTTTGTGTGGACCGACCCAAATTAGGTCGATCAAAAATGTGATGTAAACGATACCGACCTAAAGGGTTTTCGCATCATGAAATAGATGTCGGTAGTGGCGTTGTTGTTAACTAAACATATCAGCATAAAATTTAGTTTTACAGTTATTAAATGAGTCAAATTTAAAAATTTAATTGAATTATTTTAATTTCGAAAATGTTACAAGAATTATTTATGAGAAAAATATGAACGCGATGAGAACATAAGCAATAAAAATAAAATCATAAGCAAATTCACTTTATCGCCCTCGATAGCATAGTAAGTAGAGCGCCTTCTATGTAATTCCGGGGTCCTGTGGTGACATGTTGTAACTATCACATTTTTCGTTTCGATAAAACACATCACATCGAAAACAACGACAAATGGTATGTTATAACAACACAGGCAACACTTTTTTGGAATGTTTTCGGAATTAAAATGACATTTATGGCGAGTTTTTTCCAACCAAAAAGTAGATCAAATCGAAAAAAGATCAAATCTTGTGACGTTCTTTCCAACAAAAAGATTTGATTTTGATCAAAAAGATTTGATTTTTTTACGTTCTATCCAACACAAAAATGACAGAGATTTGATCTAAATCAAATCTATATTTTTTGATAGATTTGATCTTTTTTCGATTTGATCTACTTTTTGGTTGGAAAAAACTCGCTATTAGAATCCATTTGTTTACTTGTCAAAGATATATAATAATTGATAAAAATAAAGAGCAATTTGGTGGTTTTGCCAGCTCATAAAAAAAAAAAATAAAATAAATACTTGTCAAAGAAATAACAGAAATTTAAGTGCTTTGCATTTTTATAATTTAATAATGGACTGTAGCTGTTTTTTTCTGCTATAGCTTCATCTCGCGATGTTGTTGAAGACGAGGATAAGGTAAATTTGGAATATGTTGTTGAAAGAAGGTATCTTAGAGATAGATACGACATAATGGATATGGAAGACAAAAAGTGAGTCAATTAAATTGTTCATTTTTTTATAGTCTAATGGAATTTTATGTTTATTTTAGATTTATTGAATCGTTCAGAATTAATAAAGAGGTATTTAAATATTTATTTAATGAATTAAGGCCCCAAGGCGAACGGATAACCAAAATCCCACTGGAAACCAAATTAGCGGTAGTTTTTAATTTTTTGGCAACTGGATCATACCAGCGAACAGTTGGTGATATCATGCTTCACACGATGGATCATCTGTTGTGTCACGAGCTATAACTTGAATTATCGAAATTTTAGAAAATCCAATATGTCGAAAATTTATAAAATTTCCGGACGCTAGGGAAAAACAAGAATACAAACTAGAATTCTTTGAAAAAAATGAGTTACTCTGGCACAATTGGATGCGTTGATTGTACGCACGTACTACTAATTGCACCGCACAACGAGGAGCACATATTCATCAATCGGAAAGGTAACCATTCACTGAATGTACAATTGGTAAATTAATTATATTCGACTAATTAACCATTATTTTTAATGTATACTAATTATTTTTCTAGATTAGCAATTACAATCTCCAAATGTTATCGGCTTGTGTAACCTATCCCTGGATCCGCGCATGATTCTGCAAATTGAACGCTAAGCACGGATATACAAGTAGTAATGTATCGAAATTACGTGAATGGACAACGAAACACTTGGCTCTTAGGTAATTCGGGGTACCCGTTAGAGCCATGGCTTTTGACACCTTATCGGAATCCAAACCCAACTCAACAAAGATATAATTATCTACACGCGCAGACTCGGAAACCAATCGAACGGTGTAATGGGGTACTGAAAAACACGTTTAGATGTGTTCTAGGTGAACGAGTTTTAAGATACGAGCCTCTAAAAGCAATTCAAATTGTTAACGTTTGTTGCGCCTTATTCAAAGTTTCTCTACTACATAAAATTGATATGGCAGCCGAAACATTATCTACAAATTCAACAGATCAAATGGAAGCAGAGTTTGAATATAATTTGAAAGAAACTGATACCGCTACACTTATTAGAAATGGCCTTAAGAATTGTTTTAATAAACGCAAAATTGTATTTAAATATATTTAATTATATTATAAGTGCAAAAAAAAATATTTCATATTTTTAATTCAATAAAAAAATTAAAATAACATCACAATTTCATTTTTTGTTATGTCAAAATTTGTGCATCACTGAGTATCGATGAGAAAAAAATATAGTGATAAAATATCGAGCAAAATGATGGTCGAAAATGATGTAACATACCAATTTAACGATACTATCGAAATGTTCGATAGTATCGAAAATTCCGAAGTTACAACATGCCACCACTGAATTCGATTCCTGGTGGTGACAAAAAAGTTACGACTGGGCGTTTTTAATGTTTTATGTGTTATATTGTGCATTGTCTTATATATCTCAAGCCATAATTATCGCGTTTTCTCCATAAATATTTTATTTTTTATTTTATTTTAAATACTTTTAGTATTATTCACTAGATGGTGCACATAAATCTTGTTGTGACCCGAATGTAACCTATAATTCGTGCGATGTAAAGGTTGCGAAGTGGACCAAAATAGATCACAATTTAGATCATACCACTAAATTTTCTCACGATGAAAACTAGCTCAATAATTTTCTAGCTCATTACTATTTAATTGAATATATTTAGTTGCATTTTTACGTTGTTTTGAAATTCAAAATGTAATTGTCACCAACGAATAAAAGTAAATTAAAAAATATCTTTGGTTATTTCTTTGAGCACAATATATTAGCCGAGTTTTCGAGCACTATCCGGAGCATGTTCACGAGATTTACATTGTTACAATATCGTAACAACTGGCATTGTAGAAATGACGTAATAGTTAACTATGAGATTGTCCCAAGTGTCAAAACATTGTTAAAAACATAACCACAGAATTAAGATAAAAAAAATTATTGTTAAAACTGAGATTGCAGTAAAATTTGTTAGATTTGTGTAGACAAAATAAATTATGAACTGTCTGACAATGCAATGTTTTATTGTGGTACGAAGGAGTTAATTGTGAATTTTCAATATAAGTTTCAAACGGAGAAGCAATTCTGGGGCAGATTCTATTAATTATTCACGTCGATTATAGAACTCGCCGGATTTACTGCGGCGGGAGTCCAAACTCCATATAAAAAAAAACATGAATTTCAATCAAGGTTGCATGTAAAACTGGTTTTATATTCACACAAATCAAACAAAAACATTCGTTCGAAATCCGCAGCTAAAACATTGCGAATGGTTTGCGAATCGTAAAAACTGAATTATATGAAAATATACCCATTTTTCAACGCAACTTTGATTGAAATTAGGATTTTAATTTTTTTTTATATAGAGTTTGGACTCCCGCCGCAGTAAATCCGGCGAGTTCTATAATCGACGTGATTATTTTGAATTGCAATATTTTTAAAAAATTAGTAATATTTAATTAAATTAATCTCGAGGGAATCGAAACTGGAGACTAACTTTAAATATTGTTTTTCAGACATTACCCGCCAGTCGTTTAGCTCATTTACCACCTGTCTTATCATCTGACAAACCATATGCACAGGAATATGTTCTTGCATTAGCCATACTCCCAGCCGATGCAGACGACAAGACTAAGGCATGTCGTTCGTTTGCCCAAGAGGTTGTAAACAAGATATTAAACTTAAATGTTGAGTTTAAAATTGCTGCTTTGGTCTACGCTACGCTATCCGATCTTGCCACTAATGTCGATGGTGGCAAAGCACTTATTACAGATGGCATAATCCGTGCTGAGAGACGACGTGACCGCAAACTCACCAAACCGGTAAGACCGAGCGGCCTTTATAAAATACAAGACTAGAATAAAAATTGTATTTATAGATTGAAGAATATCAAGCAGCCGAGGCAGCTGCCAAAAAATCTCGTGCCGCAGTTTAATACTGTGACATCACAGAAGATGATGCGGCATTCGTTCAAGATACTATTAGACTTCTTAAGATTCCTAACGATCTATTGTGCACGTTTTATGATTTTGTAAAGTTCGATTTGCCTAGATGACAATTTTTCAATTTTTTTTTTCAATAAAGTACGAATCGTAACTAAAAAATAAACCAATAGTACGAACTAATCATAGTATTATGGAGCATCAAAATAATCAGTGTATCCGTAAAACACAAATTTATTTAAAATAAATATATTAAAAATTGAATTTTGTTCTTTATTTTTCAAACCTACACAATCATCATGTTGCTTCTGATACCTACACAATTAAAAATGACATTTGTAGAGGCAGTCTCGAGTTGGGTTGAAAATGACGTTTGTAACAATGTATAGTTCGTGAACGAAAAAGGCACGTGTTCATTGTTACAATGTAGTTTCATGAACGGTGTTGAGCTGTCATTGTTAACAATATTGTTACGGTGACACCTAGAATAGAATAGAATAAGTTAATTTCATTAATTGTTCAATTACATTTATAATTTATAAACAACATTTAGGCGTCATTTCTATACTAACATATTTGCTGCGCATTTAGGATTATTCTAGAAACAAATATTTTGGTATATAAGGGCGCGCGTTGACGTGGAATGCTGAGTATTATTTTAAACGTGATACAGTGAAGGTTAAATAGAAAGATTATTAAAGTGATTATTAAAGCGATTATTAAAGTGATAATTAAAAAGTGTGTTATAACTATAATAATTAATTGTGAATTTTGTGTTGTATAATAAATTGTGTTGTGTAAATAAATTGTGTGAGTTCAAATTTGAAGCAGTGTATTTATTCACAATCCAGTGATTCGAACCTTGATTGACAAGGCAAAATCGTAACAATTGGTGACAGCGGTGGGATTGTGAATAATAAGGAAAATGATTCTCTACGAATTAAAGCTTGCGCAATTAAAGGAGCAACTGAAACAGCGAGCTTTGGCCAGTGAAGGCACGAAAGCTAGTTTGATGGAGCGACTACGTGAGGCCATGGAGAAGGAATGTTTAAATCCAGACAAGTATGATTTCGAGGAGGAAAAAACGGATGAGATCGGTGTGGACAAAAAAGAAGGCGACGTACAAATGGTGGTCGGAACAACACAAAACCCATCTGGAAGTTTCGATTTATCGCAGTTGATGGCTGCTATGAATCAAATGATGGGACAACAGTTGGAGCTACAAGGGGCGGACATTAAAAAATCGAACCAGGAAATTAAACAGCAGATGGAGCAACAAGGAGCGGACATTTAAAACCAAATAGAAGTTGGTCAAAAGAAAATAGACAAGATGTTTCTGGAGTTATCTTCTACACTACACGGTAAAGTGGAAAAACTGCAAACAGAAGTACACGCAGAAATTCAAAATGTTAAACAAGATCTACAAACGGAAGTTAAACGTCTCGAGAAGGAGCTCCAAGATGTCAAGTCAAATGGAACAACAGGTCAAGTGATCCAGACAGTTAACGCAGTTAAGATAAAACCACCAACATTTGATGGAACAACATCCTTCAGTATTTTTAAGTTCCAATTCGAAACTGCGATTAAGCAAAATCAGTGGACTGAAGAACAATGTGTTGCAGCATTAATTGTGGCTCTTAAAGGCGAAGCGGCAGAAACACTACAAATCATTCCCGAGCAAGAACGGAACGTTTACATGGAAATTATGAAGGCGTTAGATCGAAAATACGGAAGTGACCACAAACGAGAAATCTATCGCATGGAATTGAAGGGTCGATACCAAAGAGGAGGAGAATCGCTACAGGAATTTTCATCGGCAATTGAGCGGCTCGCACATTTAGCACATTCAAATATGTCGGCCGATTACATGGAGCGAATTAAAATAGATGCATTCATTGACGGTATTCGAGATCCTGAGACGCGCAGAGCGGTGATGTTGTCACCTAAGGCAACTTTCACGGAAACCATCGCTTGTGCGTTAACAAACGAAACTGCGCAAACCATCATCAAACCAGCAATGAAAATTCGTCGAGTGGAGATTGATTCCAGAATAGACACTGCGAGGGCTACGCCAAGGTTTAGAGATGGAAGTGGCAGGATTAAATGCTGGGTATGTGATAGAATGGGTCACATCTCACGGGACTGTTGGGAGATTAAGAAGAAACGAGCAAGGTCGCCATCTCCTATGAAGCGTAGATCAAACGAGGGGCAGATAGAATCCAGAAAGGAGAGTCAGACGACAGCAGAGTCGTTAAACTAAAAAGAGTCAGTTTGAAGGGGCAGAAGCTGACTCCCACAACCGATTGCCCCATAACCTCCATCCATGTTTCGAGAATAGCAAGGAGCGGTGACAGCTTAACAATTGAAGCCGATATTGATGGGAAGAAATGCATGATCACGCTGGATACGGGAGCAACTCATACGATTGTTCGTGAGGATATTATCGATGGAATTATAGAACCAGCTAATGGAATGAAATTACGAACGGCGACTGGAGAAAATTCAGCAATAAAAGGAAAAAAGGTCGTAAAAATAAGGATTGGGCGAAATCACTTTCAACACGAGGTGCTGGTTGCAGATATTGTAGACGAAGTCATCTTGGGAATGGACTTCATGAGAACGAATGGCTTCGTGGTGGATGTTGGACGGGGTGTTTTAACCTACGATAATATCGAGTTGCCACTTCACGTCAGCGCTATAGGAGAAACGACCAGGCAAATTATAATGGATCATCGGGAGAAGCTGCCACCAAATTCGGAGACAATAGTATGGGCAAAATTGGAGGGAGATTCTGGGTCACCCAGGTTGTGGGTTGTGGAAGCCAATGAAACGGAGAGTGGAGCCAGAGAAATTATGATCGGGAAAGTTCTGGTGAAACCAGACAGCGATAATAGAGTACCAGTTAGGACTCTAAATCTCTCGGATAAGACGAAAACCATCAAGAAAGGGACAATAATCGGAAAATGCGAAGAAATATCTGCGATTGTGAAGTGCGAGCAGAAAAATCCGATTAATACGACTAACTCGCAAGGGCAGAAAGAGGTTGTAGAACAACTCATGGAGAAATGGACCGAGGATCTTACTAAGGAACAGAAAAATTTGGCAAAACAATTGCTCGAGCGGTACATGCCAATATTCTGCAGTACATCGGACAATAATGAGAGAACCACAATGGTAAAACATCGAATAGATATAGGAGCAGAAATGCCGATTCGCCAACCACCCAGGAGATTACCTTTGGCAAAGCAAGGAGAAGTGGATCAAATGGTAAAAGATATGCAAGCAGCAGGGGTAATCGAAACATCAAGCAGTCCATGGAGTTCACCAGTGGTGTTAGTCGAGAAAAAGGATGGTACCATGAGATTCTGCGTGGATTACCGAAAATTAAATGCTGTGACGAAAAAGGATAGTTACCCATTGCCAAGGATCGATGACACGTTAGACACATTATCGGGAGCTCGAATATTTTCAACATTAGATCTGCAAAGCGGCTATTGGCAAGTGGAAGTCCAGGAGGAAGATCGCGAGAAAACGGCATTCAGTGTGGGTAACGGATTATGGCAATTTAACGTTATGCCATTCGGATTATGTAACGCCCCTGCGACTTTTGAACGGCTAATGGAGCGCGTGCTAAAGGGATTACATTGGAGGACGTGCCTCGTATATTTGGATGACATCATCGTTATGGGTAAGGATTTCGACGAGCATTTAAGGAATTTGGCAGAGGTTTTGGATCGGATGCAAGCCGCCGCATTGAAGCTAAGCCCAAAGAAATGCAAACTATTTAGAACGGAAGTAAAATATTTGGGTCATAAGGTAACAACCGATGGAATCCATACCGATGAAGACAAGATCGCAGCAGTGAAGGAATGGCCACGACCTAAAAACTTACATGAATTACGGAGCTTCCTTGGATTGTGTACCTATTATAGACGATTCGTGCCAGGATTCGCCAATATTGCAAAGAGTTTACACGAGTTAACCAGGAAGAACAAGGCATTCGAATGGAAGGATGATCAAGAAGAGGCATTTGTGGAACTAAGACGACGATTATGCGAAGCACCAAACCTCGCATACCCTATACCCAACGTTAAATTCATTTTGGACACCGATGCAAGTAATGATGGTATAGGAGGAGTATTATCACAGGCAACAAATGGTGAGGAGCGGTTTATTGCATATTACTCCAAGATGTTATCAAAACCGGAACGGAATTATTGTGTAACACGGAAAGAGTTGTTGGCTATTGTGGAATGTGTTAAGCACTTCCATAAATACCTCTATGGTCAAAATTTTTTTCTACGGACGGATCATGGAGCTTTGCGCTGGTTGTTACAATTCAAAAATCCAGAGGGACAAGTAGCACGTTGGATCGAACGTTTGCAAAGCTACGATTTCCAAATTGAACATCGGAAGGGAAGCGCACATGGAAATGCCGACGCATTATCAAGAAGGCCATGTCCCGTGGAATGCAAGCATTGTGGGCGTGTGGAGGGTAAGGAAAACATCATCGATATTCGGCTTATGCAAGTGCTACCTGATGAGGAATGGACTGATGAAATGATCAAGAAGGAGCAATTACGGGATGCTGACCTGTCATTCATCATGGAACATAAGGAAAAGGAACACCGTCCCACATGGAGTGAGATAGCTGACAAAACTCCGATTGTAAAAGCATATTGGGCTCAATGGGATAGCCTCCACATAGAAAATGGATGTTTAAAACGAAAGTGGGAAAGCACGGATGGTAAAGTAAAACAATTGTTGGTAGTGGTGCCAAAAGATCGGATAGCGGAAATCCTCAAGGAGTATCATGGAGGAGCAAGTGGAGGTCACCTAGGGATTAATAAAACATTAGCCAAAATTCGCCAACGTTTCTACTGGTCCGGATGTAGACAGTCAATAGTAGAATGGTGTCGAAGATGTGACCAATGTGCGGCAGTGAAGGGACCAGCACGAAAAAGCCGTGGAACCATGAAACAATATAATGTCGGGGCACCATTTGAGAGAATTGCAATGGACGTGGCGGGGCCATTTCCGACCACCGAGAGCGGAAATAAATATGTGCTAGTAATAATGGATTATTTCAGCAAATGGCCGGAAGTGTAGCCCATACCCAATCAGGAAACAACTACAATAGCTGATGCCGTGGTCAACAATTGGATTAGCAGATTTGGTGTACCGATGGAAATTCACACGGATCAAGGAAGGAATTTCGAATCGGTGGTATTTCAGGAGATATGTCAGATGCTTGGAATCAATAAAACAAGAACGACGCCTTTACACCCACAATCGGACGGTATGGTGGAAAGATTCAATGGTACATTGGAGGAATATCTAGCAAAAGTTGTGGAAAGAAACCAACGCAACTGGGATCGACATATACCAATGTTCCTGATGGCCTACCGATCAGCGGTACATGACACAACAGGAGTGACACCAGCTAAAACCATATTTGGGAACAATCTGCGATTACCGGGAGATTTAAAATTTGGGGCTGTTCCATCAGCAGCTCTATGCGGACAGGATTATGTCGACCGAATGAAAGAGGAACTCAATGAAATACATCAATTTGTACGGGAGAAAATTCGGATAACAAGTGATCGAATGAAAGCTCGATATGACATACGAGCAAACAATCAAGGCTTCGAGGAAGGGCAATTGGTATGGCTTAACAACCCGCAACGGCAGAAGGGATTATCACCGAAGTTGCAACCCACATGGGAAGGCCCTTACACTGTCATTAAAAGGTTGAACGACGTGGTTTATCGCATACAGAAAGGACGGAAAGGTAAACCAAAGGTGGTGCATTTGGAGCGTTTGGCGCTCTACAGAGGAGGTGATCTGGATCCTGTTCGAACCTTGATTGACAAGGCAAAATCGTAACAATATTGTAACAATGTAAATATCGTGAACATACTCCCGGCGCCAAATGACAATTTTCTACTGAAACTGCAGCTATTATTCACTGGTGTCGCTATATTATAAAAATTAAAACTAAATTCATCAATAAAACAAACGTTTTCACCCCTGAAATATACTAATTGTACCATGCCAGACGAGCATTTTTTGTATTTTGGCATTTTTTTTCTACCAATGTTTTGTTCTGCTCTCTCTTAAATAAAATTTTAACTAAAATGAGTCAAAAATGTCCTTGAAATATTTTTTATTTCATTTATGTTTGAGTTGTGTGGTAGGATAGAAAATTAGTTAAGTCGCAATTAAAACTTGTATCATAGGTAAACGGGGAAAGAAACGAAGAAAAAAGCCGCATTTTTTTACGTGTGGCATGGGCCTGACATTTATTTTGACATGACATTATGGTGTTATGATACTGACTAGTTTTCAAGTGCTGTAATTGGATGTAAAACTATTAAAGTGAAAAAGAGAAACAACTAATTTAAACAGTAGACAACACTATGCGCATTTATTTTGACGTTATGAAAATAAAATAATATATCTGTGCAGCGTGCGCTGCAATATTTTGTTTTGAAATATGTTTATACTATACACGTACACACAAAATCACATTAGTACTAATAAATGATTATGTATACGTCAAAAAAAATAATTAAAGTTGATTTATTTTTTATAGATTTGCCCAATTTAAACTGCTGCAAAAGTAAGCTATATCATTTGTTGCTGAATTTATTTTTATTTTTTGTTTATATATTGTATACACTCTTTCTTTCATGTGATTTGTACTAGCATTACTTGTCCTACTCTATTTTCATTTTTAATCACATGAACCATTTGAAAAACTAGTCAGTGTCATAACACCATTATAAACAAGAATTTGTCTTGCTGCGTTTTAAGGCGCACGCATGAAATGTGCTCGACTCTCGAGCCGAGCCAACAAAGTTAAAAATGTGTGTTATAATAACGCAAATTGTTGTTGTTATAATGCAATTGTTGTTTTACTTCGTCATTTTGAGATCACACATTTTTAGTTTTGAGATAACACATTTTTAACTTTGTTGGCTCGGCTCGAGAGTCGAGCACATTTAATGCGGCTGCCTTTAAATTTGTATTGTAAGATTAAGATTATAATGGTTTCTAGATTAACCCTGAAATATAAATAAAGGTCTTTTCAAATTTCCCATTGAAATGGATAGCGCTCCCGATAGCGGCTCCCGATAAATACATAGGTAGAGCAAAATATTTTTATGTCGATTTTTAACTAAATAGTTGAATGAAAAATCTTGGTTTAGAGTTAAATGTTTTAGTTATATCCCTTTTTCAACCAAGAGGGGAAAAATTGGCTCAATTTTAGTCCCCCCCCCCCACTCAAATGTGTGAGTAAAAAACCATAGTATGTAATGGCGTTGTTGATAAAAAATTTCGCTTGATTTGAAGTAAAACTAACACAATTGTGTGTATAGATATAGTTTTTTTTCGGACGAATATAAGTTAAAAAGGAATTCACAAATATGTAAGTTGGTTCAAAACACATACAAAACTAAATTTTTGACATGGTACTTTTGCACTACCCACACAATTGTGTTAGTATAACACAAAAGGGATATAATGGCGTTGTTGATAAAAAATTTCGCTTGATTTGAAGTAAAATCAACAAAATTGTTTGTATAGATATAGTGTTTTTTCGGACGAAAATAAGTTAAAAAGGAATTCACAAATGTGTAAGTTGGAACAATAAGCATACAAAAAATTTTTAACATGGTACTTTTGCCCTACCCGCACAATTCTAGTAAAACACAAAAGGGATATGTAAAAATGGTGCACTAAATAAAGGACTAGACACACCAAGACCGGCGCGTCAAATTCCAAAAGTTCCATACAACTCGACGCGCATATCCGTTCACACCAAGAGCGGCGCGATGACTTTTTCGTTTTGGATAATTTTGAGAATTTTAGACTTTTGTTTTATTAATCTTTCATATTGGTAAATAATAATAATGCATACATGAATAACGAATGAGAAATATATGAACCACAATTGAAGTATCATTATTTTTAGGTTATGTTCGGCGGCGATGGACGATTTTTTTTGGCCGCTTGGTGTGGGACATAATTTCGCGGCGGCGGATGCAACTTCACTCGATACAATTTCTTAAAATTACAATTTTTCTATTAAAAATCCAAAATTTGTAATTTTTTTATAAATAATTTGTATATAATTGTTTATAGTATCGTTTCTATATAATACATAAAAATAAAATAATGCATATTTAAATTCGCCGCTCACCGCCGACGCTTGGTGTGGCTAGTCCTTTAAAGTTTTAAGGTCGACCCTCCCGGCACAAAAACGATATGCGTCGAAAACGCACCGAGAACGGTGAGTTTACGTAGTTTTTTTACAAGACACTAACACACTCAAATTTTATAACTACTACGTTTTCTATGATATGTCATTCTCTTCTTTTCACATAAATTCTAAACGTTTTACAGTTATTAACCAGTCAACAATTTTTTCATTTAGTCGTGTTACAGTTTAATTTCCGTCTTAATAAAATATATAGTTAGTTACATAAATTATTAATTATTGTGAATCAAATTACCTTTCATTGTAGTAAGTACGTATTATGGTAAATTCAAATTTTGTGATAACGAGAAGACCTTTAAGTATAACAGTTTATGAAGATAAGCTGTGATTTTATTTAACTGTTTGCTTTAATTTAAAATATAACAACAATATTGTTACGATTTTGCCTTGTCAATCAAGGTTCGAATCACTGGATTGTGAATAAATACATTGCTTCAATTTTAACTCACACAATTTTATTTACACAACACAATTTATTATACAACACAAAATTCACAATTAATTATTACAATTATAACACACTTTTTAATTATCACTTTAATAATCGCTTTAATAATCACTTTAATAATCTTTCTATTTAACCTTCACTGTATCACGTTTAAAATAATACTCAGCATTCCACGTCAACGCGCGCCTTTATATACCAAAATATTTGTTTCTAGAATAATCCTAAATGCGCAGCAAATATGTTAGTATAGAAATGACGCCTAAATGTTGTTTATAAATTATAAATGTAATTGAACAGTTAATGAAATTAACTTATTCTATTCTATTCTAGGTGTCACCGTAACACTACCCCCCACCTAAGCCTGTTCGTCCCGAACAGGATCCAGATCACCTCCTCTGTAGAGCGCCAAACGCTCCAAATGCACCACCTTTGGTTTACCTTTCCGTCCTTTCTGTATGCGATAAACCACGTCGTTCAACCTTTTAATGACAGTGTAAGGGCCTTCCCATGTTGGTTGCAACTTCGGTGATAATCCCTTCTGCCGTTGCGGGTTGTGAAGCCATACCAATTGCCCTTCCTCGAAGCCTTGATTGTTTGCTCGTATGTCATATCGAGCTTTCATTCGATCACTTGTTATCCGAATTTTCTCCCGTACAAATTGATGTATTTCATTGAGTTCCTCTTTCATTCGGTCGACATAATCCTGTCCGCATAGAGCTGCTGATGGAACAGCCCCAAATTTTAAATCTCCCGGTAATCGCAGATTGTTCCCAAATATGGTTTTAGCTGGTGTCACTCCTGTTGTGTCATGTACCGCTGATCGGTAGGCCATCAGGAACATCGGTATATGTCGATCCCAGTTACGTTGGTTCTTTTCCACAACCTTTGCTAGATATTCCTCCAATGTGCCATTGAATCTTTCCACCATACCGTCCGACTGTGGGTGTAAAGGCGTCGTTCTCGTTTTATTGATTCCAAGCATCTGACATATCTCCTGAAATACCACCGATTCGAAATTCCTTCCTTGATCCGTGTGAATTTCCATCGGTACACCAAATCTGCTAATCCAATTGTTGACCACGGCATCAGCTATTGTAGTTGTCTCCTGATTGGGTATGGGGTACACTTCCGGCCATTTGCTGAAATAATCCATTATTACTAGCACATATTTATTTCCGCTCTCGGTGGTCGGAAATGGCCCCGCCACGTCCATTGCAATTCTCTCAAATGGTGCCCCGACATTATATTGTTTCATGGGTCTACGGCTTTTTCGTGCTGGTCCCTTTACTGCAGCACATTGGTCACATCTTCGACACCATTCTACTATTGACTGTCTACATCCAGACCAGTAGAAACGTTGTCGAATTTTGGCTAATGTTTTATTAATCCCTAGGTGACCTCCACTTGCTCCTCCATGATACTCCTTGAGGATTTCCGCTATCCGATCTTTTGGCACCACTACCAACAATTGTTTTACTTTACCATCCGTGCTTTCCCACTTTCGTTTTAAACAACCATTTTCTATGTGGAGGCTATCCCATTGAGCCCAATATGCTTTTACAATGGGAGTTTTGTCAGCTATCTCACTCCATGTGGGACGGTGTTCCTTTTTCTTATGTTCCATGATGAATGACAGGTCCGCATCCCGTAATTGCTCCTTCTTGATCATTCCATCAGTCCATTCCTCATCAGGTAGCACTTGCATAAGTCGAATATCGATGATGTTTTCCTTACCCTCCACACGCCCACAATGCTTGCATTCCACGGGACATGGCCTTCTTGATAATGCGTCGGCATTTCCATGTGCGCTTCCCTTCCGATGTTCAATTTGGAAATCGTAGCTTTGCAAACGTTCGATCCAACGTGCTACTTGTCCCTCTGGATTTTTGAATTGTAACAACCAGCGCAAAGCTCCATGATCCGTCCGTAGAAGAAATTTTTGGCCATAGAGGTACTTATGGAAGTGCTTAACACATTCCACTATAGCCAACAACTCTTTCCGTGTCACACAATAATTCCGTTCCGGTTTTGATAACATCTTGGAGTAATATGCAATAACTCGCTCCTCACCATTTGTTGCCTGTGATAATACTCCTCCTATACCATCATTACTTGCATCGGTGTCCAAAATGAATTTAATGTTGGGTATAGGGTATGCGAGGTTTGGTGCTTCGCATAATCGACGTCTTAGTTCCACAAATGCCTCTTCCTGATCATCCTTCCAATCGAATGCCTTGTTCTTCCTGGTTAACTCGTGTAAACTCTTTGCAATATTGGCGAATCCTGGCACGAATCGTCTATAATAAGTGCACAATCCAAGGAAGCTCCGTAAATCATGTAAGTTTTTAGGTCGTGGCCATTCCTTCACTGCTGCGATCTTGTCTTCATCGGTATGGATTCCATTGGTTGTTACCTTATGACCCAAATATTTTACTTCCGTTCTAAATAGTTTGCATTTCTTTGGGCTTAGCTTCAATCCGGCGGCTTGTATCCGATCCAAAACCTCTGCCAAATTCCTTAAATGCTCGTCAAAATCCTTGCCCATAACGATGATGTCATCCAAATATACGAGGCGCGTCCTCCAATGTAATCCATTTAGCACGCGCTCCATTAGCCGTTCAAAAGTCGCAGGGGCGTTACATAATCCGAATGGCATAACGTTAAATTGCCATAATCCGTTACCCACACTGAATGCCGTTTTCTCACGATCTTCCTCCTGGACTTCCACTTGCCAATAGCCGCTTTGCAGATCTAATGTTGAAAATATTCGAGCACCCGATAATGTGTCTAACGTGTCATCGATCCTTGGCAATGGGTAACTATCCTTTTTCGTCACAGCATTTAATTTCCGGTAATCCACGCAGAATCTCATGGTACCATCCTTTTTCTCGACTAACACCACTGGTGAACTCCATGGACTGCTTGATGTTTCGATTACCCCTGCTGCTTGCATATCTTTTACCATTCGATCCACTTCTCCTTGCTTTGCCAATGGTAATCTCCTGGGTGGTTGGCGAATCGGCATTTCTGCTCCTGTATCTATTCGATGTTTTACCATTGTGGTTCTTCCATTATTGTCCGGTGTACTGCAGAATATTGGCATGTACAGCTCGAGCAATTGTTTTGCCAAATTTTTCTGTTCCTTAGTAAGATCTTCGGTCCATTTCTCCATGAGTTGTTCTACAACCTCTTTCTGCCCTTGCGAGTTAGTCGTATTAATCGGATTTTTCTGCTCGCACTTCACAATCGCAGATATTTCTTCGCATTTTCCGATTATTGTCCCTTTCTTGATGGTTTTCGTCTTATCCGAGAGATTTAGAGTCCTAATTGGTATTTTATTATCGTTGTCTGGTTTCACTTAAACTTTCCCGATCATAATTTCTCTGGCTCCGCTCTCCGCTTCATTGGCTTCCACAACCCACAACCTGGGTGGCCCAGAACCTCCCTCCAATCTTGCCCATACTATTGTTTCCGAGTTCGGTGGCAGCTTCTCCCGATGATCCATTATAATTTGCCTGCTCGTTTCTCCTATAACGGCGCTAACGTGAAGTGGCAACTCGATATTATCGTAGGTTAATACACCCCGTCCAACATCCACCACGAAGCCATTCGTTCTCATAAAGTCCATCCCCAAGATGACTTCGTCTACAATATCTGCAACCAGCACCTCGTGTTGAAAGTGATTTCGCCCAATCCTTATTTTTACGACCTTTTTCCCTTTTATTGCTGAATTTTCTCCAGTCGCCGTTCGTTACTTTATTCCATTAGCTGGTTCCATAATTCCATCGATAATATCCTCACGGACAATCGTATGAGTTGCTCCCGTATCCAGCGTGATCATGCATTTCTTCCCATCAATATTGGCTTCAATTGTTAAGCTGTCACCGCTCCTTGCTATTCTCGAAACATCGATGGAGGTTATGGGGCAATCGGTTGTGGGAGTCAGCTTCTGCCCCTTCAAACTGACTCTTTTTAGTTTAACGACTCTGCTGTCGTCTGACTCTCCTTTCTGGATTCTATCTGCCCCTCGTTTGATCTACGCTTCATAGGAGATGGCGACCTTGCTCGTTTCTTCTTAATCTCCCAACAGTCCCGTGAGATGTGACCCATTCTATCACATACCCAGCATTTAATCCTGCCACTTCCATCTCTAAACCTTGGCGTAGCCCTCGCAGTGTCTATTCTGGAATCAATCTCCACTCGACGAATTTTCATTGCTGGTTTGATGATGGTTTGCGCAGTTTCGTTTGTTAACGCACAAGCGATGGTTTCCGTGAAAGTTGCCTTAGGTGACAACATCACCGCTCTGCGCGTCTCAGGATCTCGAATACCGTCAATAAACGCATCTATTTTAATTCGCTCCATGTAATCGGCCGACATATTTGAATGTGCTAAATGCGCGAGCCGCTCAATTGCCGATGAAAATTCCTGTAGCGATTCTCCTCCTTTTTGGTATCGACCCTTCAATTCCATGCGATAGATTTCTCGTTTGTGGTCACTTCCGTATTTTCGATGTAACGCCTTCATAATTCCCATGTAAACGTTCCGTTCCTGCTCGGGAATGATTTGTAGTGTTTCTGCCGCTTCGCCTTTAAGAGCCACAATTAATGCTGCAACACATTGTTCTTCAGTCCACTGATTTTGTTTAATCGCCGTTTCGAATTGGAACTTAAAAATACTGAAGGATGTTGTTCCATCAAATGTTGGTGGTTTTATCTTAACTGCGTTAACCGTTTGAATCACTTGATGTGTCGTTCCATTCACTTTTACATCTTGGAGCTCCTTCTCGAGACGTTTAACTTCCGTTTGAAAATCTTGTTTAACCGATTCAAATTTTTGTTGAACCGTCCCTTTAACATTTTGAATTTCTGCGTGTACTTCTGTTTGCAGTTTTTCCACTTTACCGTGTAGTGTAGAAGATAACTCCAGAAACTTCTCGTCCATTTTCTTTTGACCAACTTCTATTTGGTTTTTAATGTCCGCTCCTTGTTGCTCCATTTGTACCATCTTCTGTTTAATGTCCACTCCTTGTTGCTCCACTTGAAACATCTGTTGTTTCATATCCTGGTTCGATTGTTTAATTCCCTCCAACTGTTGTCCCATCATTTGATTCATAGCAGCCATCAACTGCGAAAAATTGAAACTTCCAGATGGGTTTTGCGTTGTTTCGACCACCGTTTGTACGTCCTTTTGTTTCTTATCCATACTGATCTCATCCGTTTTTTCCTCCTCGAAATCATACACGTCTGGATCTAAACCTTCCTTCTCCATGGCCTCACGTAGTCGCTCCACCAAACTAGCTTTTGTGCCTTCACTGGTCAAACCTCGCCGTGTCAGTTGCTCCTTTAATTGCGCAAGCTTTAATCCGTAGAGAATCATTTTCCTTATTATTCACAATCCCACCGCTGTCACCAATTGTTACGATTTTGCCTTGTCAATCAAGGTTCGAATCACTGGATTGTGAATAAATACACTGCTGCAATTTTAACTCACACAATTTTATTTACACAACGCAATTTATTATACAACACAAAATTCACAATTAGTTATTACAATTATAACACACTTTTTAATTATCACTTTAATAATCGCTTTAATAATCACTTTAATAATCTTTCTATTTAACCTTCACTGTATCACGTTTAAAATAATACTCAGCATTCCACGTCAACGCGCGCCTTTATATACCAAAATATTTGTTTCTAGAATAATCCTAAATGCGCAGCAAATATGTTAGTATAGAAATGACGCCTAAATGTTGTTTATAAATTATAAATGTAATTGAATAATTAATGAAATTAACTTATTCTATTCTATTCTAGGTGTCACCGTAACAATATTATTGAGGGAGAAGTTAAACTCCTTGCATAAGTTATTAGTGCAAATAAACGACTGATTTAGTATTAAATTTGATTATTTAAACTCACACAGGAGCTTGTACAATGAACGAACTGATTAACCTTTTTAATTTTATAATCATTTTTATAAATGTTATGTTATTTCAATCATTACAATAAACTACAAAATAAAAAATATTATTTGTTTTATTTATTTAATAATATATGAATATTTATTTACGTTAAGTTCTAAAAGGAACAGCACTTAAATTTTTTCACGTAAACGTAGCGCTTAAATTACTTAAAAACGTTATTTTTATTCGGAGCCGTAAACCTTACGTTTTCGTGACGTCAAATACGACCAACTTTATACACACTAATACATACGAAACACTGCGTAAATTTGTCCACTTCTCTTGTGACAAAAGTGCGGTATACGTACCGTAATCGTAGCGTCAAAACTTACCGTTTACGACATTTTTAGTGTAACAAAAATGTCGTAAACGTTACGTTTATGATGCGGCGGGTTGGGAGGGGAGGCACATAGTTTCCGTTCCGTTCCGACCTTTAAAATGAATATGTCAAAATGTATGGAAAACCGAAAACATGCTCACAATGTTAAGTTTAAGGCGGACTCGAACCGAAACAGTTGATCAAATTTCAATAAAAACTTAAACAATAACCTCAAATTATTTATTTTGGCGTTTATCGTTATCGTTTTTTTGTCAATGTGTATATCTTCACTTATTATTAAATCAATTGATATGATATTATAAATAATTGATTGAATTGAAACAATATTGTGAGAAATAAAAAAAATCGAATTATCAAACAATACAAAAACAACTAAAAACGAAACGAAAGCTATGTGCGTGCGAATTTATAAAAACGTATTGAAAACGAATCGGAACGAAACGAAAACTATGTGCCTCGACCTTTAACATAGAAAATTGGGTACTTTGGATAAATCTATCGGGCGCAAATAAAAAAACACAGCTATTAATTCCTATGCAGAATGGGAATTGCTTGTACGAAAGACTACATAAGTTGTCTATTGCTATGTTCATTCTATATATGTAATTTTTTTCTATGATTTCTATGTTTAAAACGCCAAAATTTTATTTATGAAATGTTTGAAGTTTGAAGCTTTGAAGTTAATGAGGGAAAATGTCCAATTTTTATGCTATTAAACAAATCAGTGCTAGAAATGTGGGATATACAATTGAAATTATGGAATGGAGCAATAAAATGGACCTAATAGCTGTTAGTAATGATAAAGGTAAGATGCAAACAAAACAGAATTTAGCTTTGCAGTTTGCGTTAAATCAATCCTTTCTTCAGGTGATGTAATTGTTTATAGATTAAACTGGCAAAAAATATGGGTCCATCCACCGCCTCATGATAATACAAAAGTTCGCGCAATTGCATGGCGACCTGAAGAGAAAATCATAGCCATTGGTTACAGTTCTGGCGAAATTGTCCTGCTGGATGTTGAAAATAAAGAAGAAATATATTCCTTTTCTTTAAATTGTGATATTGCTAAGATGAGTTGGACCCAGAATTATACAGAAATGAATCTAAATTATAATGAAACCCGAAGAAATGTCTTGGTAGGGATTCGGTTATAATGAAACACTTCTCGTCTAATTTTCTTTGCATTTCAGACAAACAATCAAACATTTTTACCAGCTCTATCCAATTTAAATTCTCTTTCTTCCACGCCACGAAAAACTGACTATCTCGGTTTAAAATCATGTACAAAATATATTTTGAATTTGTTAATTGTATGCTTAGAGAATGGTTGTATACACTTGTCTGTGTTTGGGATATTACCGTGTGGTTTTATTGATCTATCGAAGCATTTGAACATTCCTTCTAACGATATTTACATTTTGGATGCAAAATTAAGTTATAATTTTAAAAATTTATACATAATAGCAAACATTCAAAACGAAATTCAAATGATATGTTTAGAGAACTCTATTCTCTTTCAATATTCAGAACCTCTTTTAAATATGGCCATAAAACATTTTCACATTATAAATACTATGACGTAAGAATATTTAGAATATAAAATTTATGTAGTCAATTTAAAATTTACTATTTTATGACGTCTAATAGGTATATCAATGATACGATTCAAAGTATAACTGAAGCATGGGAAGCAGTATTACTCGAAATGGACAATAAACTAACGAAATATGCTGAATCACAACCGGATGATAAAGTTTCAGCCGATTTTTTGGAGCTTTTGATGTTTGGATACCCATCAAGTGCTTTAGAAATATTTTTAACAAGAGATTTAACTGAAAAAGGTTTAAAAAAATTAGGTAATTCAATTGAGTTGAGTTATTCGTCAATTCAAAAATTGGTGGTAAAACATCTACATAGTGCAATTCTCCATGTGTGCTATCATTTGAACTGTGTAAAAGGAATGAGCAACAACTATTATTATTATGAGGTAAGTAAGCATGAGGTGTTCTAATAAATAAAGAATATATTTGATAATTCAAGCATATGTTAATGATTATCATATGATAACGAGTATTCATCATATGATAATGATTATCTGTGCTTAGATCTTAAGTACTCCTGTACTGATAGTGGTGTCTTTTTTGTCTCCAAAATTTGTGCGGGTCTCAATTTGTTTTACTGCCATTATAGTTAGGTACCATTGCATAGTTATTGTTGTAAAGCCTATGTATTCTATCTCGGCCCAGACTTTTTTTATGAATCTTATACCGTGGTCAGACAAAAAATATCGCGAGTACACTGCAAATAAATATAATCGCTATTTAAATCTTACGGTGACATATGTAGTTAAATATGATTTTTTAACTCTCATACCCCGTTTACACCAGTAGAATGAAAGTATGTAGCAAAAAAGTATGTTGGTGTAAACTCAAACTAAAATACGTTAATACTTTATCACGTACTATTTTGCTATTAAAGTATAATCATATAGAAAGTACATAAGAGTAATTATTCCAGTACAATAAATTGTCATACGAAATTTAAAATCGAAATATTTGAGTTAATTTTGCGGCTGTCGAACTGAAATAGGACGAACATATATACTTCAATATAGATCTTTCCTTTTTTCTCATTTTTCTAAAATCAAAACAACACACAACCACAAAAAATCGAAACATTGGCTGATGACACACGAGAGTTTTTTGTATTTTGGCATTTTTTTCTACCAATGTTTTGTTCTGCTCTCTCTTAACCCTTTCCTGACCCGCATACACAATTGTGTATGTAAACGACAACCGAATATGTCAAACATAGAATTAGGTGACAATTGAAGACCAGCATACACAATTGTGTATACCGTTTAATTTTGTTTTCGTCCGAAAAATAACAGTAACTATAATAATGATAAAATAATTAATATGTTATCAAAAACTATTCATTAATATGTTATATAATTAATTTGTTATCAAATTATTATGCTTTTTTCAAAAAGAATTCCGATTTAATTAAGATCCGTTAAAATACGGAAGACATTACAACCTGTCATTATTTACATACACATTTGTGTATGGTGAACTTTAATTGTTTGTAGTTGTACTTGTAGTTGTGTGGTTGAACAGAAAATTTGTTTAAGTCGCAATTAAAACTTGTATCATAGGTAAACGGGACAGAAACGAAGATTAATGCGGCATTTTTTTTTACGTGTGGCATGGGCCATTGTATATTTTCTATTTAGGCATACCCCTTTCGAGTTCAAATTTTTTTTTTTTTGCTTCAATTTAAGTTCGCCATACACAAATGTGTATGTAAGTAATGACAGGCTGTAATGTCTTCCGTATTTTAACGGATCTTAGTTAAATCGGAATTCTTTTTGAAAAAAGCATAATAATTTGATAACAAATTAATTATACATATAACATTTTAATAATTAGTTTTTGATAACATATTAATTATTTTATCATTATTATAGTTACTGTTATTTTTCGAACGAACACAAAATTAAATGGTATGCACAAATGTGTATGTTGGTCTTGAATTACCACATAATTCTATGTTTGACATATTCGGTTGTCGTTGACATACACAATTGTGTATGCAGGTCAGGAAAGGGATACATATGTGTGTGTAGAAAATCAAAACAAAATTCGAATAAATTTTTTAAAGCTATTGTAGTTGTATTGTTAACGTGTTGCAACGTTGACGTAACCCAGAATCTACTTAAATATAAGTCCTGCTTACTCTTCTCATTGACAGATACCTATTTATAGAAAACTAACAAAGAGTGTGTTGGTTACACAAACAATGCAACGTAAATTTGATTTTTTTTTTGCTCATTTTTTTTGTTTATGCACCAACACATTTATACTTAGGACCTGTCCGAATACTGTAATAATTATTTCTATTGTAATAATTGTGACAGGATTCTGAATGCAACCAAATTATTACAACAGCTATGCGTAATAATTTTTGTATTATTTCATTGTTGTTGTTGGAAATGCGCCATTTTTAGAATTACGAAATTATATTTGCTTAAGTTATGAATGTAACAAATTATGGTTTGTTCAACTAAATTATATAATTATTGAAATATTGGATCCAAAATAAGTTTCAGTTATCTTGTTTTCTGTATGCAATAACGATTATTACAATTATTTAATAATGTCAAAAATATTTCAGTATTCGGACAGAAATCGAACTCTAACAAATTATGGAAGAGAAAATTATTTCAGTAATGTCAAAATTATTACAGAAAATTAAATTATTACAGTATACGGACAGGTCCTTAGTTATTTAAAAAAAAATTACTATGGAAAAAAAAATTCCAATACATCTTTACTTAGTTATTGTTTATTTTATATGTGTGGAGTTAGCAGGACTTATATTTAGGGCTGTATGGTACTCATTTTATCAAAATAAGGGTTACGCGCAAATCACCTAGTGGCTACAAAAATTTAGCTAATGGCATAATTTTTGGTTTAACGCAAAGCTAAAGGTATTTTTGAGGGATTAATACATGATTATTTTAAAATTCCTTATATTTAATCCGCAATTATTATTTAAAGTTGGCGAATTTTAAAAAAATGTTGATATCTTACGAATCGTTTTATTCTATTTTTTTCCACTAAATTTTGTTTGTTTTTTATATTGACATGTACAGGATGATATTTTCGAGGGATTAATTCATGATTATAAAGATTAACATTAAAATAACAAAGATATAATTAACCCATTCCCGCAAATGACGGCTATAGCCGTCATATTTTTGTTGATGTAAATGCAAATGACGGCTATAGCCGTCATGCATATTTTAATTAATAAAAAAAGGAACATCATTCTTACGAAGTGTACTAATGTAATTATTTGTTAATTATTCAGTGATACATCTAAGAAAAAAAGATGAAATCTTTTCTATATCGGTCAAAGAATTCTATATCGGTCAAACCGGTAGATCGTTCACACTGAGATTCAATGAGCACACAAAAGAAATAAAAAATGCAACCAAAAACACGATCTTCAAATCCAATTACGCTCGCCATTTATTTACGAACAATCACACATACACGGACGTAAACACAAACTTAATAATAATGCACACAATGAGAAAATGCAGGATGATGGATCTTTTGGAAGAATTTGAAATATATAAACACCGACATAGCCCACACATACTAAACGACAAGTTAATTTTCAAAACGAATAAAATTTATGACTTAGCTATATATACAACAAATAATAAAAGCTGTTAACAGACAAGTGCATTATATATAAGGCGAAATTTCCTACGTTCACACCATTAATAGTAAAAAAGCTGACTGAAGAAGGAGGAACTCCGAAACCGGTCTCAAACAAACAAATTACAATATTGTCACATAAATGAAAATAAGTATTTTACTATATGGAACCATTAAAATCATAATTTATTTTAAATTGTTGTAAAAAAATAAAGTTTTTACGTTATATGTTAAAATAAAATATTTTTTAAATAGTGTTAATAAAATACTTTAAAACCAAGCGACAATTTACATTTTTGAGCTACTTGCAATATAAGAGCGCATAATCCAATGGCCACATTCCAGAACTTTTTCTAAAAATTATTTCATAATATCATTTCATCCACAATGCCCAATTTCTGTCCTAGGAGGTCATATCCCAGAACTTCTTCCAAAAATCATTTAAGAATCCCATTTCAATCCAACATACCCAATCCCATCATAATCGGTTAAGAAACTACTGAGTTCCGTCCCAGAAGGCCATATTCCAGAACTTCTTCCAAAAATCATTTAAGAATCCCATTTCAATCCAACATACCCAATCCCATCATAATCGGTTAAAAATTGCACAAGTTCTGTCCTAGATGGCCATATTCCAGAACTTCTTCTAAAAATCATTTAAGAATCCCATTTCAATCCAACATACCCAATCCCACCATAATCGGTTAAGAATTGAACGAGTTCCGTCCCAGATGGCCATATTCCAGAACTTCTTCCAAAAATAATTTAAGAATCCCATTTCAATTCAACATACAATGAAAGACGGCCGTATACACATACATAGGCACTGATAGTATGTAAGTATTCACTTCTTGCAGTGTTCTCTGTAACAAATGAGCTTGAGCTCAATACGGAGGGTACTAGCATGGAGTGGATTTGTTTTTTGAAAAAATCTGAGGTTTTTATGCCTAATGGAAGTATTTTTTAATTTTTTTTTAGTGGTTGTTTTTCATTTATATTGCTTCCATATGTGCTTTTCCTTTACCAAAATTGTAATGTCAATGAACAAATAAATAAATAAAATAAATAAATTCTTTTTTGCTGGCCAACATTTTTTCATCATGTAAATCGCGCTTTACTACTCTCATTTTTCGCTCATGACGTCAATTCATGTCTAAACCGAGACTGCGCAATAATAATTTTAAGACATTTACACCACAGAATATAGAATACATACAGAAGGGACATTACCCGATTTTACTATGAAAAAATTTCGACCGTTTTTTTTATCTTGATTTGTATGGAAAAGGGTAGAATATAGTGCTGAAAAAAATTGTGCACTGAACTTTTTTACATTCAATAAAGGTAGAGTCAAATTTTGTTTTGGTCCACTTAGTTGCGTATATATACAGTGCAATCAATTAGTCTCCGTACATTGAAAATATACAAGGAAATCGGTTAGATAAACGTTCCTAACTTTGTTATTACCGATTGAATATTATTCATGTTTGGGTTTTAAAATAAAAAAACTTATTCTTTAAAACTACGTAAAGAAAAAATTCAAAATTCACCTTTAAAAACAATAATTAAATAATTCATTATAAACTCAACAAAAAAATTGAAACCATTTAATCTTCGTACACTGTATTAAAAATTTCAATAAAATAACAACTTGGTTTAGTCAATGATCGGGTTTTTTTAATAATCCGTAGGACCACCTTTGACTTTTATAACTGCCTCCAGTCCCCTTTGCATTGATTCTACCAATTTTTTTGTTAATTTTATTCGGTTCCATTCATCTTTCACAACTTCAGCGAGATCTTTGTTATTTTTCACAATTCGATTTTTATTCCTTTTTTTGAGTTCGACCCAGAGATGCTCAATCGGGTTTATATCTGGACTCTGTGGTGGCGTATGTAATGGCTTTGGACAATTATAGAGCAGCCATTCCTTCACCACAAATGCCGTATGCTTTGGATCGTTATCTTGCTGGAAGATAAAAGATCCACTCATGCAAAATTTCTCCGCACTAGCGGGTAAGTTTTTCTTAAGGATGTCTAAATAAAGATGCTTGTTCATAATAGACTCTATGATGCGGAGCTGTCCAACTCCAGATGCATTTATACACCCCCATAACATTAGGCCACCTACACCATGCTTTACAGCCCCACATAAATTCTTAGTTTTCAGGTGCTGAAATGGTTTTCGCCACACTGTAACGCGTCCATCTGACCCATGTATGTGAATTTTTGGCTCGTCACTAAAAATAACATTATTCCAGAAACTGCTTGGTTTATTTAAATGGGTTTTTGCGAAAGCTTATCTTTTCGCTCTATTTATTTTGTTTATGAACGGCTTCTTCCGCGCTATTCGGCCATTGTACCCAGCTCTATTTAGCATATTCCGAACTGTTTGTGGGCATACTTTAATATTATAGTCCGATTGTAGATTTTGAACTATTTTAGGAGCACACAATTTTGGATTTTCCCGAACATTTATCAAAATACTGCGTTTTGCAGTGCTCTTTAATTGTTGGTGGCTGTCCAGATCTAGGTTTGTTGGCTATGGATCCAGTAGAATTATATTTTTGACAAACATATCGGAAAGACGAACGACTTCTTCCAACTATATCACCAATATCCTTATAAGATTTGCCTTCATTTTTTAATTTATTCATCAATTCTCGAGTTGCGAGTGGTATATCTTTATTAAACGCCATTTAATTTAATTTTGACGACTCAAGAGCCACTTTACTTTTCAAATATATATATTATACTATAACGGTGCTACGAATGCAAAATAAAAAAGAATCACAGAAAATGAAACAATATTTTCCGTTATTGAGAATTTTAATACAGTGTACGGAGATTAAATTGTTTCAATTTTTGTTGTTGAGTTTATAATGAATTATTTTATTATTGTTTTTAAAAATATATTTTGATTTTTTTTCTTTACGTAGTTTTAAAGAATAAGTTTTTAATAATATCCAGTAATATCCAATCGGCAATAACAAAGTTAGGAACGTTTATCTAACCAATTTCCTTGTATATTTTCAATGTACGGAGACTAATTGGTTGCACTGTATATACTTTATAATAAATGTTTACACTCACAAAACAACTAGAGAAAGCAGCAAAAACGTCGACATAGCGTGTCGTCATCAAGCGGCCTGTAGTTTAGCCCTACAATGCATGATTTTTTTATTTTTAACGAAAAAAATCCACATAACATATTTAGTGCCACCTTTTCGGAAAACGAAAACCAAATCCCATTTTTTTAAATAGTTTTTCTGAAAAATAGATTTTCATGGTTATATCATATATGATACATCATGCATTTAGAGTAATAAAAATAACCAAATTTTAAATTATTTTAATACAAATTTATTTCATTAAAATATAGTTAATAAAAAGACACATAGTTTTATTTCACAGCCTATGTTCAGACAATTAAAAATTCACAGTCAGACAACAAATTAAAGTAAAACACAATTTAATAAATATAATAAAAAAATATATAGATCAGTCGTGCAAGTGAAACGCTCTGAAACAGTTTCGATCTTTGTTGAAACAAAGATACACTTGGCATAGTAGTACATTGTACAAAAGTTAATTTTGAGCAACCAGGCAATTTACATCTCAAACTCTCAGCAAGTTGAACCCGAAAATCCACTAGACTGAGATAATTTGTGCCTTTCTCTTTGGCAATTCTTTTTGAGAGCAGCCACGAATTAACCACTTTAATGTCTAAAAGATGGTAAAAAATTTGAACATACCACTTCTAAATCTCAATTTAATGTTATGGCAACCGATAAGGCTATCTAGTAGGTCCACCCCACCCATGTGTTTATTATATTCGGTTATAATGTTAGGAAAATCCACTTCGATCGTTTGTTTTTTGCTACGAATGTGCCGTTTGTCATCTATTGAAAGATTTTGTTCTAGTGGAACTTTTTTGAAACTCGCGATGAGTGCATTAATCACTCGTCGTATTTTAAATAATCGATCGTGGTTAGCACTTGTTCGTGGTAAACAATTATTATTTCAATTAAAATGAAGAAACTTTCGGATTTTTTCGAATTTGTTGATTGAAATGGTATCTCGAATAATATTGTTTCCCACTTTGACGGACCAATATCGTCGCAAGCTTGTTACGTGGTGCACAGACGTTACTATACATACTCCGATACATTTTTCCAAATCTCGTACAATATAATTTGTACAATATAATCAATAATTTGTACAATATAATCTTGTACAATATGTTGTTTTAATTTCGAATCAAACAAATATTTGAAAATTTGTAGCGGGGTCTGTAGTTCAAGTATTTCCAATGGCAATGTTTCATCGACCGAAAATTTATATTTTTCTGGACAAACATCTATATTTTTCGTTTTCAAACAACGTTGCTGAACTTTTTTTTAGTTTCTTAACTTTACTGGGCTCATTGGGAACCACATCAAGGTTTTGATCTTCCGTAAGTTGCAGATTATTTAATTCATTTTCATTATTAACTATTATAAAAGGTAAATTTTCGATATCAAATTGACGTTCGTCGTTAATTTCATCGAATGGTTCTATAACGAAGCGGCAATTTATTCGATCTAAATTTAAATCTTCATCGTTATCAATACTACTTTCCAGATCATCTTCACTTTCGCTAAAGTTAACAATATTTGCAATTTGATCAGCGTTCAAATACTTCCTTCTGTTTTCCATTTTCACCTGCCTCAAGTATAAAAATATGACTTAGGAGTGCGAAAATCATTAATTTTCCAAGTATAAGAATTGGTTGTATCATATATGATACCACCAAAAAATGATGAGTTATTGCATGTTGTATCATATATGATACAACCAATGTTTTCCAATATTTACATGGATATATTGCAATTTATTTATAAAAATTAATAAAAATGATAATAATACATATAAATGAATGACAATAATATTTTTATATATACAATATTTAATAATTACCTGCAAATTTAAGATTTGTAATCAGCCTTGACAGAAACAAACACTTTACCTCAGCAAGCTACAAACAACTACTAGTGTTATTTACAATTTACGCGCGATAAAATAGATATGCATTGGTATGCGTGAGTAAATGAGCATATAAGCGATATACATAGAAAAATATAACAGAAAACATGTATAACCATAATATTTTTAAGTTTGAATTGGTTGTATCATATATGAGATACAGTATGCATTGTAGGGTTAGGAGGCATTGATTTCGATCACGATTTTTTATTTAATTTCTATTTTTCATTATTGTTTTAGTCTTTTTTATGCATGAATGAGGCGTGGCTACACATATTTGATCTTCAAATCTATTTTGTTTTTTGTTGTTTGTAAAAACATAAACGAGAAATCTAGAACAAATGTGTCATATTTGATTTCTATTGGCCGTATACAAATACTATCAAATAGAAGTTAAAAATATACACCAATACTATCAAATAGGAGCTAAAAAGTGACATTATTGGCGTGTATAGCCGATTATTGTACGGCTTATAGAATATGATTGTGTTTGGTTTTGAGTTTATTATATCACATACATTCATAGTAAAAATTAAAATTTATTTTCATAACATTGATCTCTAAAAAGCAAAAAAAAATTATTATAATGATGTAATGAAAAAAAAAATGTCTGTTTTACTGTTGGTATGCATATTAAAAATAAATTAAAGCAAAATAAAAAATTGTTCATTCCTTTCTATTTCAAAACTTTTTCCTTCAAGCAAAACCAAACACAATCATATTCTATAAGCCGTCAATAATCGGCTATACACGCGGTAATATCATTTTTTTAACTCCTATTTGATAGTATTGGTGTATATTTTTAACTTCTATTTGATAGTATTTGTATACGGCCAATAAAAATCAAATATGACACATTTGTTCTAGATTTCTCGTTTATGTTTTTACAAACAACAAAAAACAAAGTAGATTTGAAGATCAACGCCTCTATTCTCATAGTCGCATCACTTCATGTGATGTGATAGCTATCACATCACATGAAGTGATGTGACTATGAAATTGCTATTCTCTTAGTCGATTAAGCTTTAATTCCATGAATAACATTTGCTGACAGCAGTTTTTTTGCTGATAATACGCAAAAAAAATTTTTTTTTTAAATTTCATGAGAGTGACAAAGAACAGATATATTTTTTATTTCATTTTATAGTAAAATTTTATGGTTTTACATTTTGGAATAACATAAAAATTTCATAAAATATTTAATTTGTACATTTTCGTACAATTCGAATTTTAATATATACACCACAAAAAACCACTAACGTTAATAAATTTCGGCCCAAAAAAAAAAAATAAATCGACATTTGAGTATAAAAATGGCGAACAACTTATTTTATATGAGTGTTAGAAAAATTTCTTATCTTTACACACATGTTTTGTAGTTGTGTGAAAAATGCTGCCATAAAAAATACTCCAATTTACATTTTTTATGGCAGCATTATGGCAGCAAACTTCCCCTATCACACTTCCCCTCTCAGCAGAATTTTACTGACAACATGTTTTGTTTCGTACACAACCAGTAATATCTATATGTTTTTCTCGCTTTTATTTTTGCTGACAGCAGTTTATTTCCATGGAATAGAGCCATTAATGTGACGTGTATACGACGAACAGATGTGATGCGACGCTTAACGAATCCATGCAATATACGTGTATACATATTTAAAATGAATATTTTTTTAAAATGTTTTTACGTTTTATTAAATATTTTTATTCATATTTTTAATTATTAATATTTTTAAATAACATAAATATTAATAATTAAAAATATATAAAAAAAAAAAATATTTGATAAAATTAAATATGTATATAATAATATATTATTATCACCCAATTGTCGAAGTCGTCTCACGTTATTTTAGACGACTATAGTCACGTCACTTCATTTTTGCTATTATCGAAGTCGTCTGCTACGGCTCTAGTCACATGATACGACAACAGTCACCTACTTTTTTCAAGTGACAATAATATTTTATGCGACGTTCATTAATGAAACACATTTATGATTTTTTTTGTAATACAATTTATATTCATTTTGCAAATATTTTACTGCTTTAGTAAATATATAAGATAAATTTATCATTCAATAATCGAAGGGTTTTGTTGAAAATATCGGTGGCCCAAAGCATCCATTCGCAATTTTTAATTACGATAAAAATTACAAATTTTTACGTGAAAGATATTTTGTCTTCACAATAAATTATGGTACGGTTCCTGGAAATTAATTTAATCATTAAATAATTAGATTTTACTTACCTATTTTCAATTTTCGTGTATTTTACAATAAAATATTCGTAAATATTTTGATTTTTGATATCGAATGGCTTGTCAAATTTGAGGAAATTATTAGTGCTGCCCGATACTTCTATTGTAGTATGCGTGTCGTTTAAAACGACTTCAACAATACCAATTTTGGTGCGACGTGACACGACTGTAGTCACGTCACTTGAAGCAGTGCATCTAGAATACTACAGGCCACACTGCTTTAAAAATTTTGCTATATGACGTCAATTTATGTCGACAGTTCTCTCTTTGGCTATTATAGGCACTAAATTAAAAAGATTGTTTTGATTCTTTTTTGTGTTTACTGTCATATTGATAAGAAAAAAATTGTAAACAAACAACAAGAAAAATATTTTAATAATATGTTTTAAAATTTAATCAAAAGCTATTGGTAAAAGTATTAATTCATGATATTATTATAAAATTATGCATTCTACATTGTGTTAAATATGTAAACATGTATAAAATGTGTACACATTTCGTATAATTTACGAAAAGACATAACCTAACTTTTAGCACTCGTATAAATTTTTTTTTCTTCTGTATTTTGGTTTTTTCTATTTATGAACATGACTGCCGTCTACAGTTCAAAGAATAAATTGTAGACATTGACATAGCAAGCAGTGTGGCCTGTAGTATTCTAGGTGCGCTGCTTGAAGTGAGACGACTTCGACAATTGGGGTGTATTTTATTTAATAAAATAATATATATGTATTTAATTTAATCAAATGTTTTTTTAAATAATAATAAAATAAAATAATAAATATACATATACATTAATATACATATATAATTATTCGTAATTTTACGTTTTAGTAACAGCTACCTTGCCTGATATTCGTATCACTTAAAAATAGTAGATGATGAATAATATATCATTTCAAGTGATACTTATCACTTCATACGACTAAGAGAATATGGCGACAAGTGATAGTTATCACACCAAACGATAAACATCACTTCAATCGACTGAGAGAATACCAAAATGCGATTATCACATCATGTGATAGTTATCACTTGTATGAGAATAGAGCTGCAAATATGTGTAGCATCGCCTCATTCATGCATAAAAAGACTAAACAATAATGAAAAATTGAAATTAAATAAAAAATCGTGATCGAAATCAATGCCTCCTAAACTACAGGCCGCTTGATGACGATACGCTATGTCGACGTTTTTGTTGCTTTCTCTAGTTGTTTTGTTAGTGTAAATATCTTAAGCTGTGTTGCTTTCAAAAGATTACAACAACAATTGCATTGTTATTCAAGCCGATTGTTTTATGGCGAGTTTTTTCCAACCAAAAAGTAGATCAAATCGAAAAAAGATCAAATCTATCAAAAAATATAGATTTGATTTAGATCAAATCTCTGTCATTTTTGTGTTGGATAGAACGTAAAGAAATCAAATCTTTTTGATCTAAATCAAATCTTTTTGTTAGAAAGAACGTCACAAGATTTGATCTTTTTTCGATTTGATCTACTTTTTGGTTGGAAAAAACTCGCTATTAGAATGTTAAGAAATTTTTTTTTAGGATTAGGGGAAATAAAATCATATTATGGTTATGGTGTTTACCGCAAGGCGTTATTTTTTCTATTTTTCTAGAAAAATTTATCTTATAGAATAATTTAGCATTTGTTATTTGATAGCAAAATACCGAATTTAATTTGTTCTATTTCATAAAATAAAAAAAATTAAAATAAATATTAAGAAAATGAACCAACACAGAAAAATTAAAACGCATTAAAAATTTAAAGCCAAAAGTTGTTGCTTTCACATTTCTTAGCTAAGCTAAGCGGATTTGCGAAAGCAACACTACTCTAAAATTATTATTGCGCAGTCTCGGTTTAAACATAAATTGACGTCATGAGCGAAAAATGAGAGTACCCAGCAAACGTGTCTTGCAAGACAATTAAAAAACGACTCAGCAACAAGACTTGATAACAAGCTCAAGACAGTGAAAAGACAACTATTTGAGACAACTCGTTTCAAAAGACTTGTGTTCGTGGTGTTCGTTGGAAACCTATATGATGGGTGTCATTAGTAACTTGTGGGTATGTAGTCTTTGGTAACAAATATAGCAGTGGTCTTTGGTGACATGTCTGATGGTTGTCGTTAGTAATATGTATGGTGGTGGTCTGTGATAAACAAATATGACAATGGTCTTTTGCAACATGTCTGATTGTCGTCTTTGTGTTGGTTTAATATAGAGAAATAAAACGTACAATAATATTATATTGTTTTAAATTTTAATTTGTTTATTTAAAGTAAATCTAACATTAACTAATTATATTCATTATTTAGAATATATAAAAGAATTCATTTTATAAACTAATTCAAACATAAATAATTAAGTGTTACACATAACACATAAACACATAAACATAAACATTATTAGTTTGAAAACCGTAATCGACTGTTACGTCTATTTTCACGATTATGGGAATCAAATATTTGTTTTTTAATGTTTTTTTCAAAATCGGCGTAGGATGAGAATTTATCCTTCCAAGCATCTGTAATTAAAATGGAATTGATTAATATAAGACATTTAGTTGTAATTAAATAATTGTCGAAGTACCAAAGAGAATCTTATTAAAAAGCGAAATGCTTTTTAATGTTAATTTTGAATTTATCCCCTCCCAATTATAATCTTTTAATAATCTATCGCTGATTATTTTGCTAAGACCGGTAGAATGATGTTTAACATCTACCGGTACATAAGGTGTTAAATATTTAACCTGGAAATAAAAGAATAAATAAAACGTTTTAAAATAATTGTGTGTAAACAAATGGTGAGTTAGCGTATGACAGCGTGAATTATCTTAATTAATTCAGTAATATTACACGGTGATTCCCACGTGTCTTGAGTAACACATGCAAAACAAATCAAAAACAAGTGATAGTAACAAGCCTCAGACGGTCAAAAGACAACTACATGTATTTGGGACGAGGAGTCCTCAAAGACATGTCTGGTGGATATAGAAATAATTCAATACCGTTGGGTCCTGGATGGATTCATTATTTCTAACTCTTAATATTTTGTGGAACAACTAAGCCTACACAACTCAAAATTCACAATTCCGAAGAAAAAGATAAAGCACGCGCAACAATAATTTAGGAATTTAATATAAACTTAAACACCAATAAAAAAATACATATAAAACTAAAATAATATTTTACTCACAGATATATTGTTAATAAATCTTTGTTTTAATGTTTGTTTTAATTTATTTACACAAAAAAAAATCACCTGTATGAAAATTGAACTACACCAAACGCCTAATGAAATGGAATGATGCGAACACAACACCGAAACACAAAATTCAAAATGGCGATTTCATTAAATCAGGCGCGGCCTCAACCGAAGATTTTATTTTAAATGATTGTCGCCAGTAACAGGTGCAAGACAACCACAAAACATGTTAAATTTATTTTAAAATTCCACCGATTGGAACGCTGTATGTCATGCTAGGACATGTTGTTAGATTATTACCAAAGACTACCTAAAGTCATGTTGCATTTATGTTATTAATGTTGTTTGTCCCTTTTGCACATCAGAAAAATCGTATGTTTTTGTTTTTCCGAGACAATGGCAAGACAAGTTACTAAAGACAAAAAATTTGCTGGGTAGTAAGAGACCTGCATTGTCGAAATGCACTTTTGAATTATATAATAACAAACAAAACACACCCACTAGTTTTTGTTTTTTCTATTTTTCCCTTTAAACTTTTTTTTACGTAAATGTATTTCCGAAACATGTGCACTAAAATTTCATGTTCGTATTCGTATACGCACAATACAATTAAACAGAAGTGAAAAATTACATGCGTGTCGCAACAATACGACTTATAAAATATAATTGTGTTTGGTTTTGAATAAACTTTTATTTAGTACGTACACACATTCAAATATTTTTCTTTTGAAAATGACGTAGAATACATAAAATGTATTGTTGTTTCTACGAAACTATTTTTCCTCGCCCTTTAAATATTATGAACAGGGAAACGAAATAATCCCTATTTTGTTTCTTTATTTACATTGATCGTGTAGTTTTGACTGCAAAGTATTCTAATGATAATATAGATTATTATTAATATGATTTAACTATGAACTGAAATATGGGCAAATTAAATTTAATTTCTGTTTATAATTTTATTTGTGATTAAAATCAATGTAACTATTCTTAAACGAAGTTCGAAAATACGACTCCAAATTAAAAAGAAACGAGTATTTATTAGCGAGATTAAATGAAATTTGTTATGACCTGCGGAAATTTGATTCTAAAATTAAATTGTTTTGAAGTCGTAGCATTGGAACTAGGCATTTCTAAACCGATTTCTATCAAATTCGATTATACTTCAGATCAAATTCATTTTTGTTGATGACAAAATATCTTACGTTCGGATGAAATCTAAATAAATTTATTTGACTTAGGCTGGTCGTATAGAAAAATGACTAACGGCCAACGCAAATTTGAGTAAATATATTTTATTCCATGGAAATATTTAGCTTGCGTATAAAAATTTAAATGGTCTATTTTGATTGAATAACTTTTTAACTAACAAATATTTACCTAATCAAATATTTCCATGAAATAAAAGACATATATTATGTATATTTAATCAAGTTTGCGTTGACTTTTTTCTGATTGTGGAAACAGATTTCATATGAAAAATTTAGCTGGCGCACAACTAACAGGCCGTTAGTCATTTTTCTGTATAAACGGGCATTAGACAATACCTACAAATATAAATAAGCTTCCCAAAGACTAACAACACGATACACAATATACTGAAAAACCCGTAAACCATGACCGTGCTAATATTATGATCTAAATACAGTCGTTTTAGTATTGAGGGTACAAATAAGTTTCGAGGTTTTTTTATAAATTCGAATCTTTATTCAGAGAAATTGACACAATGTATTTTATTCAAAGTATTGTCCATCGACTTTTTCCCATCTTTCAGGCAGCATACGGACTTCGCGTCGAAAAAATCCTTAAGTTTTAAGGCGATCCAAGAATCGACCCAATTTATGGCTTCTTCGTAAGCAGTGAAGTGTTGCTTTGTCATGAATTATCGACCGGAACAAGTGATAGTCGGAAGGAGCAATGTCTGGTGAACACGGCGGGTGGGTAGAACACCTCTTGTAACATGTGGTCGAGCGTTAATGTGCTGAAAGACCACGGTAGCCATGTCTTTTGGCATATTGTGGATGTTTGAGCTTCAATGATCGGCTTAATTGCATCAATTGTTGTTGATAACGTTCTCCAGTTATGGTTTCGTTAGGCTGGAGTAGCTCATAGTATATCACTCCGAACTGATCCCACCAGATGCACAGCATTGGCTTCTTGCCATGAATATTCGGTTTGGCGGTTGAAGTTGATGGTCACGGTTCGGTACAAAAAACCCTTCCGATTTTGTCGGAACCAGAACTCACATGGCGGAACCAGTACACACATCTTTTTATTGATGGAGCATGTTTCACATATGCTTCACACAGCAATCGATGTTCATCAGCTGCAATTATCTTCAAATAAAAACAAAAAAAGCGCTTTCTGCAAATTGTGTTTTGTTGGCACAAAGATTGACATGGTTAGAGCACAAAAATAAATTTTGTTTACACTTCAGCGAAATGAAACATACTGATTTTTTCAGGAAAATGAGGGAAGGTTTCAGTGGTTAACATTTAGGCCAATTTTGGCTCTTTGTTATACCACGTATTCACGCCACATCATTAACCCATTCACCTAATCACCTACTTACACACCTGCACATTGCCATCTCCATGCCAACCTGTATATTGACGTGGAAGGTGGGTCGGCGCTGAATTCTGCACTCCATCAGGGGTCTTAGTTGTGTTTATTAACCGATGCCGATTGTAATCGATGATGAAAATTCGATTTGCATCTAGCCTCTGATGGGATTCGAACCCAGTACCTCCCGGTCCAGGTACCGAAGCTTTAACCACTGCACCACTTGCCCGGTGAGGGAAAGATCCCAGTAGTTTCTAGTCGTCCGGAAGTGGCATAGGAGCTTTCCGTTTTTACAAATATTTTGAAAAGTGTACTATTAATGAGAAAACGATTATGAAGTGAAAGATTCTAAATTAAATCTGCAACAATATCGGTAAAAATCAGTTTTCATGGAAATGATAATTTTGGCAAAAAACTGTTTTTCAACAAAAAATTGGTCTTTTGTACAGCCCAGACTGATTGATTGGTCGGGATGAAACTTCATACTTAAGCTTTTCCATAATTTAGGAGATTCCAGTGAAATAGCAGCTCCATAGGAGCTTGTGCAAATATTTTGAGAAAAATAAAAAAATATTAAGGTTAGTCGTAACTACTATGTCTTGAAAAATCTGAAAATGGACGCGAACATATATAAATAACATATAACACGTTAAAAACACCCAGTCGCAACTTTTTGCTGGTCACCACCAGGAATCGAACCCGGGACCCCCGAATAACACAGCAAGCACTCTACTTACTAAGCTATCGAGGGCGAGAAGTATATCATTTATTAGAAAAACGACCATTAAAAGATTCTAAATTAATTTTGCAACAATAAATACCGGTACAGATCAGCTTTTCGATCTTTAAGCATAAATTACGATTTTTGACACAAAATTGTTTTCAACAAAAATTCAACCTTTGTTTAGCCCAGATAGATTGATTGATCGGGATGATCATCCTTAAGATTTTAGAATAAATTAAGAGATGTATGTGAATTGTGGTCGAAATCGATCCACGAGAAGTGGCAGCAATATTTTCAAAATTATTGAAAACGAAGAAAAAATGGTTTTAAAAAATCTCTGTGTATATGTGCATATGCTGTTCCATGCAGACGAACAGACAAGCTTCTCTACAGCCCAGAATGACAAGACGGATTGACTGATCGGGATGAAACTTCATACATAAACTGTTGTTATAATTTGAGAGAACTATATGATTTTTGACTGAAATTGGTCATCCGGAAGTGGCAGCCTCCATAGAAGCTAACGGATAAAAAACGTTTACTTAAATTTTGATCGATGTATATTAAGGACAAAATGCATCGTCGTTGGAAAGCAGAGACTTTATAAAAAATTAGTTGTGTCATTAACTTTTATTGTATGTAATGTGATTTTTTTACAAAAAGGATATACTAATTAATTTAATTTTAAAGAATATACAAATAATAACTCGCAATTAAAGGAATTATATAGTGACATATTTCCGATGGTATATGGTATATAATAAAACGGGCTATGACGTTCACGTTAAATGGAGCCGTTACTAACATACGGTTTTTGTACAGACAGCCACATCCGAAGGTCCCATTCTTATAATTTACTAGAGATTTGGTTCGCTTAATACTTGCAGAGAGTCTTGTACATAAACCCCGTTTCAAATTTTTTAAGCGATTTTTCAAATACTTTCTTATTGTGTTAAAATTTCTTATTTTTTCAATTTTAAATGAAATGTAATATGTTTTATTTATATTATTATTTGTTAAATTTATCATTAGAAACAGGAATAAATAAATACAAAAGGTGAAACAATATAAAAAAAAATATACCGTTTCTGCCCATTGTATGATATATCAAAACAGCTCGAGAGCCCCGCCCCATTAACATGACTTTTTGAATTTTTTCTCCCAATTACATTTTTCGACTTGAAATATACGTGAATTGTGATTTTCAGAGAAATCGGGCCATAAGAACATAGTTCGGGTTTTAATGGGTTAAAGGGCGAGGAAAAATAATTATGTAGAAACAACAATAATTATGTATGTATTCTACTTTTACGTCATTTTCAAAAGAAAAAAATATTTGAATGAGTACGTACTAAATAAAAGTATATGTACATATATTATATCACATACATTCATAGAACAAAATAAAAAATTATTAAAGCAAAAATAATTTTTTTATATACATATTTGTTCGTCCTTCAACTCCCCTTTCTATATTTCTACTAAACAACTAACAAAACCATATATCCCTTTGCCGACCAAAAAAAAAATTTGGCTCAATTGAAGTCCAAACCACACAATGTGTGAGTAAAAACCATAGTATGTAATGGCGTTTTTGATAAAAAATTTCGCTTGATTTGAAGTACAACCAACACAATTGTGTGTATAGTTATAGTATTTTTTCGGACGAAAATAACGTGGAGTTCTATCGTACCAAAAAATAAATCAAATTTTGCCAGTTCCCAAAGAACGTAAAATTTCTTTTTGTTGTTTTTGTTGTCAGTGTGTAGGTAATAGCGCGTAAGTGACCAACTTTTGTTGTTTGTGTTTTATGCATAGATCAAGTTTTGACAATTCTCAAAGCACGTGAAGAAATATATTTTGTTTACATGCATTTGTGCAACACAGCAACTACGCGTTTGTTGAAAAAAAAAATATGGCATAAACAAGTTTATATAAAATAAATAATACTAAATATGGTTATTAATTTGTTTAATATATTAATTTACACAAATCACATTTGGACACAGCAAAAAAAAAATACATAAATAACAAATTATAAAAATGGCGCACAATAATGTTTGGTGGTGGTAGTGTCGATCAAATCGAAAAAATATCAAATCTTTCAAAAAATAACAATTTCATTGCAACTAAATTTTTCTGTCATTTTTGTGTTGCAAAGAACGTAAAAAATTGAGTTGAATCAAATCTTTTTGATCTAAATGAAATCTTTTTGTTGGAAAGAACGTCACGTAATATGATTGGTTGGTTTGGTTTAAAAAAAAATTGAAGTAGCAGAAATGAGAATGCGATATATAGAAGTGTTAATATGTACATACATATATGAATGCTCCTTTCCACACATGGTTTCTGGTTTTTGGATACTTTTTTCAAGGCCAACTAGTCGTAATAGATAATGTATATGTATGTGTAACAAAATTGACAAAAAAAAAATCATTTTTGGAATGTCTTCGCATAGTTCGCATCGTATGCAATATAGTTTGTTGAAAAAAATTATCACAAATATGTTGATTTTTACACATATTATAAATAAAAGTAATTAATTGTTAATTTATACATTATTTATATTATAAACCTGTGCTGTGAAACGATTCAAAATTAATTTCTTTACAGTTTGTTATTTCATAATTTAAAATAATGGTTTTGGTTCCAGTTATTGTTTCACCGATTTGTTTTGGTTACGTTTTCCATTATCTTACTGTTACGTTTCGGATACAGTTACAATTTGGTTATCTCTCATAAATCATTACTGGGAAATAAGTTATAATCAATATTAATGATATTGAACAAGTAAAATTTATTCAAAATAAATTCAGTATTGTATTGTTAGTTTATAAAATAAATAAAACATACATATTAAATTTTTTTTTTTCAAGAAATGAAAGCCAATATAATACGAGAATAAATAATAAATATGTAACTTAATAACTTTAAAAATAATTCGGGTTTTTATTACGTTTTTCGTTACACTTAATAAACACATTTTTACTTAATAAATACATTTTTATTAATCACTTGTTTTTTGTTTCGCAGAATTATTTTGAATAATTTTCAAAAAGTTTAAAAAATCTCTCGATCGATTTCGACTTGTTAGGTCATCATCAGGAGTATCTACTGATTTGTATTAGTAAAAATTTTGTTATATAGTAGAAAAAAGCAAAATATAAATAAAAGAAGTAGGGACAAAAAATAAGCAATAAAAATTAATCTACGGATCGCGCAGGTAGGCGATGAGTCATAGGTTGAGTAACAAAATTCAAGGTATATTATTGCGTACGTGCGAATAGAAAAGGGCGGGGTCTGTAATTGGTGAGAACCGGATTTCCCTCTGTTCGTTAAGGATATTTTGATTAAGAAATATTGAGATTCTAATTTCGTAAGATTCTAAGGTATCTAAACGTCTGCCTTTGGGTTGTATATGTAATATGTCTAAATTGTTAAGCTAGCAGTATGATTTTCTGAAGTTAAATGGTTATGGAAAGTTGATTGATTGCAACCAGATAAATGTTCTTTTGCTCTAACTCCAAAATTGCACCCAGTCTGACCAATATAGGAGAAACTACAATCATTGCAATTGATCCTATAGACACCAGATGTGGAAAGGCGATCAACTCTAGGTTTATTGTTAAAAACCATTTTCTTTATTGTGCTATTATTATAAAAAGCAAAACTAATATTGGTATAATTGGACACGATGTTGCTAATCCGTTGGCTCGTTTTTCCTATATACTCTAAGCGATGCCAATTTTCCTGCGTTGGACTATCCGGTGGATAAATACCCGTTAGAGTTTTATGCTTTAGCTTTTTATTCAATAACTTTAATATAGTTCTAGTTGCATATCCGTTATTCGTTGTTATTTGAAGAATTATGTTAAATTCAGTGTTATAATTTGAATTTGACAGAGGGATGTTTATTAGTCTATCTATAAGTGAGTGGAAAGCTGACATTTTAATATTATGGGGATGGTTTGAAGAACTAAGGGTAACAGCGTCTGTATACGTGGGTTTCCGATAAATTTTGAAGTCTAAAGTAGAATTAATCCTGGTTATTGTTTATCTAGAAAATTAATACATTTATTTTCTTCTTTTTCTAACGTAAAATCAATGGTGGGATATTGAGAATTTAACCAAGTAAGGAAAGAGTCTAACAGTCTCTCAGTTCCATATTCCATAGACATAATATGTCATCAACATATCTATACCAAAAGATTATATGACGAAAATAAGGATTGTTATTTGATATGATCATTTGTTCGCAGAAATTCATGAAAATTTCAGCCAACAAAGGTGACAGAGGGGAGCCCATGGGTAGACCATCAGCGAATTTGAAATATGTATTATCAAAACAGAAATAATTTTGTTTAATACAAGTCTCAAAAACCAACTTCAGTTCACGACGTAAGCTCTCATCTACAACATCCCTATCTAAGTAATTACAAACTATAACTAACTAAACAAGTCGAAATCGATCGAGTGATTTTTTAAACTTTTTGAAAATTATTCAAAATAATTCAGCGAAACAAACAACAAATGATTAATAAAAATGTGTTTATTAAGTATAAATGTGTTTCGCCAAGTGCCTACGGCAAATAGCGTAAAAAGTTTTTCGTTACAGTTGAAATAAATTTTCCGTTTCGGTTTTTCGTTACGATACGAAAATTAAATTCCGGTGTTCCGGTTTTGCGTTACGTAAAAAAACGGTTCACAGCACTGTTATAAATAAAAATATTTAATTATTTAATTATAATATAGATAAGCCAAAAATGCACACCAGAATTTTTTCTTCTTTCATTTCGTTTCAACGTTTATTTTATACATATCACACCAAACTTTGTTGCATAATGGCTGATGCCACATTAGGTCTCACAGAAACTGTATTTTTCTTCGATTCTTTCCCCGTTTACATACAAATTTTCGATGCAACCACACGAACACAAACATAAATTAAATAAAAAATATTTCAAAGCCATTTTTGACTTGTACACTTTAGTTTAAATTTTATTTTTGAGAGAGCAATAACAAAACAATACAAAAAATTTTTGTGTGTAAATATAAAATAAGGTCCTAAAGTGTAATAAAAAAACTTCAATCTATTTTCGAATGCGTTTTTTAATTTTTCGAGTGTGTTGTATAGTGATAAAGCAATAAAATAAATTTGGGGTGATATCCGTTTCACAGTAGTAATAAAAAAAATGTCGTTCGTTTTCGCATGTGTTTTTAATATGCTTTTATTTTCGTATGTACGATTAGTATAAAATGAAACAAAATTTTGTGGGATATGTATAAAATAAACGTTGAAACGAAATGAAAGAAGAAAAAATTCTGGTGTACATTTTTGGTTTATCTACATATATTATAATTAAATAATTAATTATTTTTATTTATAATTTAGATAATGTATAAATTAATAATTAATTATTTTTATTTATAATATGTGTAAAAATCAACATTTTTGTGTTAATTATTTTCAACAAATTATATTGCATACGATGTGAACTATGCGAAGACATTCCAAAAATAATTTTTTTTTTTCAATTTTGTTGCACATACATATATATTATCTGTTACTAGTAGTTGGCCTAGAAAAAATTACTAGTTACCAAAAACCCTGTGTAGAATTGGGCCTCGCCACACTTTAATTCTATCGTCGTGATTCTCTGATTTCAAAAAAATCAATCGACGTTCATATTTGATTTCTTTGTTTATATTTATGTTTAATTTTTTTTAGGCGCATTCGTTTTGTATAGTAAGTAACATTCGTTTTGTATAGTAACATATGCGTACAATATTTTTCCACTGAAAACTCGAAACTAATAGTATGTTCGAAATGTCAGGCAAAAAAAACTTACCTGGATTCAGCTGTCAGGGTAAAAAAACTTACACGGGTTGAGCAAAAAAATATAAAAATGTTGTTCAAAATATAAAAACTCCGCCTACTTTTTTCATACTCGAGTTGAAATATTTCTTACTTCAATACCATGGTTCAATACCATGCTATTTTTCCGATGTTATGAACAAAGCATTACACGTTCATTAGCAGAAAAAAATTTACCCGGACAAGTTACCCATTGTAATTTTAAAAAATCGCGTTTTTTTGTCAGATTTTATACGCATACATATATACTACCATGATAGAAATATTACAGAGGTATGTTCCAAAAAAGGAACCAATCGTCATGTTTTTTGTGACGTCATTCTGAGTTATGACCAGAACACTAATGTTTGGAATTTCGTGAGTTTAGTTGAGTTTTGTGTATTTTATTATTTCATTTTATTCCCAAAACATAAAAAATTAATTAAAAATAATTTACTGAACCCATTTCGCACTATAAATATCAAAGTAATTTCTTTATAACTCATAATGACGTCACAAGTCACGTGCTCTCAGCTGTCAAACATACCTTGTAATATTTCATTCATGCATACAAAAGTAAACGTCACAACATAAATATCAAAACAAAAGTAGTGTTGCTTTCGCAAATCCGCTTAGCTTAGCTAAGAAATGTGAAAGCAACAACTTTTGGATTTAATTTTTTAATGTGTTTTAATTTTTCTGTGTTGGTTCATTTTCTTAAAATTTATTTTATTTTTTTTTTATTTTAAGAAATAGAATAAATTAAATTCGGTATTTTGCTATCAAGTAACAAATGCTAAATTATTATTCAAAATAAATTCTTCTAGAAAAATAGAAAAAATAATGCCTTGCGGTAAACACCATAACCATAAAATGATTTTATTTCCCCTAATCCTAAATTTTTTTTTCTCAACATTCTAAAACAATCGGCTTGAATACAATGCAATTGTTGTTGTAATATTTTGAAAGCAACACAGTGTCGCGGTGATTTATCCGCATTTCCGAAACACAAATAAAAATACACAAATTACATATTTTTGATTAAAAACATTTTTTATACTTTATTTCTATTTCAAACTTTTCCACTTGAATGCTTAATTTTGACTGTGTATTTTTATATATCTTTTTACCTTTTTTCTTATTTCTACTCAGCAGTTTTTTGTACGTTGCACTCAGGTCGTGCACGTTTGCATTCTTGCACTTTTCCAAAAATCGAAATTAAATACTTTATTGTATTACTTTGTATTCAATTTTTGTAAAGTGCAATGTACTTTTTAATATGTTAAAGCTGGAATTCCATTACTGCGGCTTTTTTTTGTGCAGAAAACCAGAAAGAGATAAAATCAAAAATCCCTATGTGTGTGAGCGGCGTAACAGTAAAATTTTTTATACTTAAATTTTTTGTTGTTGGCGCGATTTGGTTGCCATAAATATAAATAAAAAATACAAATCGAAGTATTTTTTATGGCAACCAAAATGAAAAATACCCCCCACTCTCAGCAAATTTTAGTTTAGTAATATTTTTGGTGAGCACTTGGATCATACATTTTATATGTTTGGTGGAGTGTGATATAAATCGCGTTTTCATTATAAATTTGTATTAATGTTCAAACTAAAATATTTTACAATATTTAATTTTTATTATTTATTCTGTATTACATAATTTTAATGCATGTGATATATTTTAGGTTATGTTACAAACGCGGTCAAATATTCCCCTAACTTTTTTTATAGGAAAGCGTATTCTTAGTTTTTAATTATTGAAAGGAAATAAGCCTTTATTCCACAATGAAACATATTTTTTCAGTAAAAAATACTGGGAAACCGAAAAGAAGAGAGTATTCATATTAAAATTACGTTAGAGTGATAAAGACAAACAAATGTTGCCATAAAAAGTATTGAGTTTCATACTTTTTATGGCAACATTTTCCCCGCTTATCGCCAGTAAATTTTACTGAAATTTTTTTTTGTTTCGTTTTGGTACGTGGCGAAATTATATTTTTATCTCGCCCCTTTTTTACTGAAAAAATATGTTTCATTGTGGAATAAAGGCTTTAATCAAAAAACATAATAAAATGATGCCTACAAATAATATTTAAGTTTTTTAGTAATGTAGAGATATAAATGAAATTGATTTAACAATAATTTTCATTTTTCAACTAATTTTTGTTATAATTTCGTAGTTGTCAAATATTCCCCTTAAAATTTCGCTATAAAATAAAAATAGTCTGTCTCTGTCGGATTTTTGATATTATCTCTTTCTGGTTTTCTGCACAAAAACAAAAGCCGCAGTAATGGAATTCCAGCTTAATGCTGCTTATTATAATATTTTACCACAGGGTAGTACCTACACTACACCCTTGGCCTTTTAGGAAAAATATATATATTTATAATATATATATGTATATATTATACATCTGTATATTTTTTTTTTATTTTTTTTATTTTTTTTTTATATTTTATATATATTAAAAATTTAAAACTAATTACTTAACTAATTTAATTCCCAATGCCATATATTTTTGGCTTATTATTTATTCTATTTTGTTTTATTTACTATATTATTGTTTTATTCTATTTTATTTATTTTTGTTTCTAATAATATAACTAGTGCATTACATAATATATAAAATTTTTAATCTTTCTTACAATTATAAGGTTTTAGTCGATCTTTATGTATTATCTTATGTTTATTGTTTAATTTTAGTGTTACATTTGCATTGTCTATATTAGTTATTTCATATGGACCATTATATGGATTCTCATATTTTCTTTACGCAATAATACTAATTGACCAACTTTATATTCATTATTTGTGCAATTATTTATTGAATTTTCTTGCCTTTTTATTTTTGCTATGTTTAATAATTGCTTAGCTTTGTTATGCGCTATCCCTAATCTATACATAAATTCCTTTATATAATCGTCAAAGTTATATATTTTATTCATATTAGATGTGATATCGTTTGGTAATGTCACTGTTTTTCCGAAAATTAGTTGAAAAGGTGTGTAATTTGTATTGTGTGTGGTGTAGTATTGTAACAAAATGTAAAGTACTTTATCCATTCATCCCAATTATCGCTATTTGCATAGGCTAGTAAATACTCGTTAAGTACTAGTTTTGAATTAATATACAATATTCGACTAATGCTCTTGCGATCGTATTCGCGGATTTATCTTTCATCGGAACAGCTATGACATATTTCGTTAACTCACACTGAATTGTTAATACGTATCTGAAATTATTTGATGGAAGTAAAGGACCTACCGTATCAATAGCTACTATTTCGAAACTAGTACTAGGTGTATCGGTTATTGTCAATATCTCTTTGTTGTGTCTAATATTTTCGTTCGAGTGCATGTGTCACAGTTTTTAACGTATTTGCTTATAATTTTATTCATGTTTTTGAATATGTACCTCTGTTTTATTTTCTTTATTATACGTCGTGTTCCAACATGACCACCCGTAGGTGTGTAGTGGTATAAACTTATTACTTCGTTTATTTCATCATTATTACTCAATAACTTCGGTGCTTCATATAGTACTATTTTTAAAACGTTATTGCGATTATTTAATTTTTTGCACACATTTTCATACAATTTTTTAAATTTTTCGCGCGATATGTAGCTGAAAATGTTATCATTAATATTCATTGATAATTCGTTTACATGGTTCCTACCCATTGATTCAATTAACTTCTCAAATACCAAATCTAGTTTTGGTAGAGTTTCGTCAATTGTAATCAGAAATTCATTATTTTTATATAGCACCTTGGTTGAACCCTTTTTTATAGTAAATGTTAGTGTTTTTAAATTGTTCACTTCATTATATGATGTGCATTCCCAGATATGAAGTTGATCACGCTTCACAATCTTGGTCACTTTTTCTCCACTTACGTTCGAGTTATTTTCGGCTTTATTTGCCATTGACCTCGTTATAACTTTTATTTCAACGTCTCTGGGTATCAATGCCTTAAGCATGTCAGAGTCCCACTTCATGCGTGATAACGCGTCCGCCACCACGTTCTGTGATCCTTTGCGATATATGATTTCATATTCATACTCGCATAAACTTTGACGTACTCTTGTCATTTTTGAGGATGGTTTGTTGTCCGTAAATATACTTACTAGTGGCCTGTGGTCCGTTATGACCTTAAACCTCCTATCGTACAGGTATGACCTAAAGTAATTAATTGCCCAATGAATGGCCAAAAGTTCTTTTTGTAAAATATCTTTGTTTATTTCGCTCTTATCAAGATTTTTACTGGCATAGGCAATCGGAAGATCTTTACCAATCTCTCTTTGTGACAACACTGCACCGTATGCGTAATTACTTGCATCGGTTGTTAATATGAATTCTTTGTCCCAATTGGGATATTGTAATACTGGAGCATTTATTAATTTTTGTTTTAAATCTTTGAATGCAATTTCACATTCCGTTGATCAATTGAATGGAACTTTCTTCCTTTGAAGAGAATATAAAGGTTTTGCAATTTTAGCAAAATTTGGTACGAATTTGCGATAATAGTTGCATAGTGCTGTAAAGCGATGCACTTCGTCTGCATTCTTTGGGACTGGATAGTGTTCTATTTTGTCAAATTTAGAGGGATCAGTTTTAACACCTTTATCCGTTATCAAATGTCCTAAATACAGAACTTCACTTTTTAGGAAATTGCATTTCTTAGGGTTTAGTTTGAGATTGTGCTCTCTTTAACATTTAAAAGTTGATACTAAGTTTTTGTTGTGATGGTTAATCGAGCATCCATGTACTATAATATCATCTACATAGAGAAATGCTTGATTTTTTAAACCGGAGAGAGCAATTGACAGCATCTCCAGCAACTACCAGTCTCCATTGTTTTGTGTGGTCCTGGTCTTTTTTGGTTACAAGTAAAATTGGAGAATTATATGGACTAACTGACGGTTCTATTATATCGTTTTGTATTAGTTTCGATATTTGTGAGTCTATTTCACCCTTTTGACTAAAAGGTTGTCTATAGTTTTTAATATAGACTGGAGTATGCTCAGTTGTTACAATATTTTGTTTATAGAAATTATTCACCGTTAACACATCCCCTTCCAGGAAAAATATATCGTTATATTCTTTGCAAATTTGTAATACTTTTTCACTCGCATTCTTATCTAAACCATCTATTTTTAATATTTTCTCGAGGTCACTATTCCTATTAATTGTATATTGTTTAGAGGAGTTTGATTCTTCATTTTTGTATATTTTAAAGGTTTTTGGTTCAAATTTTTTTATTATAACATCTTTTTCTGTTGTATTTAAAAATCTGGCATGTGCTATACCCTTTCTTGGTATCATTCCACTGCCTACGAAAATTCCTGGTTTCAATTCTTCATTTTCAACCACTAAATCTGTGTCCCTGACAATATTAATGGCGCAGATGACCTCGCATGTTGCCGGAATGTGAATATCCCTATTACTTGATTCACATATTATTAGCGGTACTTCTATCAGATCTTCATGAAATGTGGTTGACACTACATAATTTTCATAATCTATTTTAAAGCAAAATTTTTCGAAGAAATCTCTGCCTAATATTCCATCTGTGGGGATTGGGAATTCGTCGGATACAACGTGTATCTCATGATCGAATTAATTATTATCTAAGTATAAACTGGTGTATATTGTACCTAGAGTGTTGTTTTCACCATTAGTGATGCCTGTTATTCTACATTTCCTTTTTTGATTGATGTTGTGATTTTCATCACATTTGTTAAATTTTAGGAGCGATATGTCTGACCCTGTATCGATCAGAAACTTAAGTTTTAACGTTGAGTTATTTGGTGAAGTATATACTTCAATTTAATTACTTAGTTTATTGGAAATGTGAAAGATTCTTAATGGCTTCTGGTTTAAACTTGGAGATTTTGGAATTCCTGTATGAATTGTTGTTGAGCATCCCCTTGCGGGGGGTGGTATGCTCGTTTTTTGCCCCGTTGGCAACAATATAATTCACTCTATTATTCTGACGAGTGACGAGTGGCAGTTTGGTTATTACTGTACCACTGCCTTTGGGGATGATTGACTTCAGTTTTTTTAAACTGCTGACCTCGATAACCACCTATCTAATACCTTCGCTGCGGATAATTATAGTTTGTGCGATTTTTATTACAGCTATAGCCAGTCGCTGTCTTAGAATTATTATAAATATCTGGTCTTTTGGTGCCTTGCTGATTATTTCTATTAAAATTTGTGAAATTGCTGTAATAAGGTTCTCTGTATTGCACGTTATTTTGAAATTGTTGATTGTTTTTGTGTTCATTGTACTTTTTGTTTAAGTAATTGACACATTTAGAAGAGGTTGCTTGGTTAGCTGCCTTCATTTCTTTTGCAATCTTTGTTGCATCCCCGAAATTTGTTGGTCTTGCAACCACCACAAATGATTTCAGAGGTTGTTGAAGACCCTCTTTAAAAACATTGAGCACTAATTGCTCATTTAATTTTTCGATAGTAGTGGCATCACCATCCACTATCGTCTCTTTATTTAACCTGTTTAGCTTTGAGATAGTTGTCTCAATTTTAGCCACATATTCCTCTAATGTTGAGCCATTTTGACTAATTCGAGTTAGTTGGCTGTGTAATGTTTGCACTGTATCCTTGTTTGGATATGTGTCCTTAAGATTTTTCTTTAATTCTATTAGAGTTTTTGGGGCTACTGTGTTAATCAGTTTTATTTTGGCACTTGCCTCGATTTTTATGAGCCATATGAAATTTATCAACTTTAATTTCTCTGCATCATTTGCTAGAGATTCGTGCACCAATTCAATTATGTTTAAAAATTGATCAATTTCGTTGTGCTTACCTTTAAAATCAGGTACAATTTTCATTGTCTGATATAAATCGAAGTTGGTCATTTTATGTTCTTTATTGACAGGTTCTTCAATTTCAAAATCAAGATCTACATCGGTGCTTTTTTCGAATATTTCTGCCTGTTTAATTTTTAATATTTCTTTAAGTGTTTTATATACACTTATATATGCCTCATTCAATATTTTCAGTTCACTATTGTCTCTGTCTATTTTATTTATAATATACGAGTACCTACTGTGCGTGGCTTGTAGTATGGTCACGCTATTTAATATAAACTTGTCCCTAAATATTCTATTTTTGATTTTTTGTAAAACTGTCCCGTCTTGTTTTTAATGTTTTGATTAGCACTTTCAGCTCTTCCATGTAAAATTCTTAACACATTTTATTCTTAATTATTATTATTTTTACTCAATTAACTAATACAATAAATTTAATAAGGCCTACGAAGCTTTTGATTATAACTTGTCGAGTGATTCATTTAAGAAAGCTTTATATAATCTTTTGTAGTCGAGCTTATGTAATTTAATTTTTTACCAATTGTTTTGTTGTGCCAATTGTAGTTACTGTAGGCACCATTTATAAATAATAAATAATATTTAATAATAAATAATATTCATATAAAGAAAATAATGCGGAAAATCAAAATGATTACGCCAAATCAAATATTTTAGTTTTAATTTTAATTTTAATATTTTTTTTAAATCATCTGCATATTTATTATGTATAATATAATTTAAATTTAATTATTCTCATTTTGAGTTTAATTATTTACAGCTTTTTGTGCTTTTGATATATTAAACACTATCTTGATTTTTGATTAAAATTTTTGACTACTAATGATCTCTTTTAATTTAAGTATGTACATACATAATAATGTAAGAATATTTTCAAAATTTTAGACGAATTTAGAGACACACGAATTTATATAATTTATAGGCCTTCGGCCGTACTTCTAGCTATTTTCTTTACGTTATACATATGTTTATTATATAGATATTTAATTAGCTCACCTATAGCATACACGATGACAGCTATTGATATTATTTCTGTTACGTTCTCGAATGATCCTTGTTCTATACTGCTCTTGTTGTTATTGTCTAGGATAATGTTTTCTTTTATCACCGGCTCCTTCTTCGCTGCGTTATTCCCCATTTTTTATGTAGCAAACAGTTAAATCAGTTTACGTTTGAATTTTTTTTTTTTTTTTTTTTACTTTTCACCACCAGATTCTATTTATGCTATGGCACCAAACACACAAAAATTATTACTATTTTTTTTTTATTTGACACAAAAATGAAGTAGAGTAAGTGTATATTATTAATTAAATCTGTTTATTGTGGCATTGTATATAGTACGTGCATGTATTATTTTATTTTTAAGTATCACTGTAAATTTTAATTATTTAACACCTTTTTATGTTCTTTGTTTTTTTTTTTTTTAGTTTACAGTTTAATTGTTTTTCACTTCAATTTTTGTCACGGTCGCCATGTCGCGGTGATTTATCCGCATTTCCGAAACACAAATAAAAAAATACACAAATTACATATTTTTGATTAAAAACATTTTTTATACTTTATTTCTATTTCAAACTTTTCCACTTGAATGCTTAATTTTGACTGTGTCTTTTTATATATCTTTTTACCTTTTTTCTTATTTCTACTCAGCAGTTTTTTGTACGTTGCACTCAGGTCGTGCACGTTTGCATTCTTGCACTTTTCCAAAAATCGAAATTAAATACTTTATTGTATTACCTTGTATTCAATTTTTGGAAAGTGCAATGTACTTTTTAATATGTTAATGCTGCTTATTATAATATTTTACCACAGGGTAGTACCTACACTACAACAGCTAAAGACACCGCGTCATTTGTATAATTTCGAATTAATTTTAATTTTTAATAGATGTATTAAAATTGTAAGAACAATTTGTAATTTTGTGCGACGTATTTTCTAAACATCTTGTGTACTAAAATGTTGTGTAATTGCGGATTTATTACATTGAATAAAATTCGGAAATGGGACAGCTGAAGCGATCACTTACCATTTCAAGCGATTCTGTGCCACTGCTAATATTACAGTAAAACAGGATAAACATAAACGTAAATTAGATGTGCTTGAAAACTTAATTTTAAATAAGCGTTTGACTTCTGTAGTCATGTGAGTAGATCGTTTGTTTAAATCACTAAATTTCTCCATTTAACTTTTGAATAAATATTAAAGCAATAATTTAAACGATTTGGACGTACTACTAGTGGATTCTAAAGGTGCAGATATAGGCGACCAGCTGGTATAAATGAATTTAGCTATAGCCACCGTAAAATGATCACACCGATGCACGGCGCCAATTGTAATCCTTTACCACAATAAGCTGAAGAGTGAAGGGTAGAGTAATAAATAATTGGATTGGCTAGATCGGACAAGACTGAATGAAATCAAATTTTTTTTCCACTTTTGTATTTCTTTTTATGAAAAATTAAATACATATTTTATTTTATATTTATACTATCGCATATTGTTCGTATAATAATTCCTGAATTTTGTAGTAATCCTCAGAAACCCTTCAATAGTAACTTTACCCGTATCGATGCACCGTAATGCTAGAGTACCATTGCAACACCAAAGTACACCACCCGAAAATTATACGCCCATTCCCACCGATTTCTATTAAATCGCGAGCCAAAGTCCTAGGCGAGGTACGATTCGTTAGAATAATGCTGTTGTTAGAATTTGAAGCCCATTGTACAAACAATTCACGTGCGTATCCACTTTCAATATCGGGAATAGAAGCTAACACGACCTTTGGGCTCGGGACTTTACTTAAATCCGCCAAATTGTGACACAACTGCAAATGCCGAAATTGAAACGGATTGTTACTGGCACCTTCAAAACTTTTCATCATTTTATCACTCATTCATTCGATTTGTGATTTAGCAAACTCAACATTTCTTTTATGTGCCAAATTATATAATTTCTTATATTATTAATTAAAAATTATTGATATTGAGTTATAAATAAATTGTTAAAATTGAATTATATAACATTATAATATTTTTGCTATATAATATTTTATTATACCGATGCTACAAGTTGAAATGTAAACCTGATATTTTTAATAAACAATTTTTTGCCTTTCTTTCACCAATCCTACTACAAAAGTTGGGGTAATTTTTTTCATGTTCATTTACATAAAAACCGGGTAACTTTTTGTTGTATTTTTGAAAGAACATGCTTTAAAAAAATTCAACAAAAACAAATACCAAGAACACGGTTAATTCGTTCCGTGTTCTTTAAAACCTTGTTCTTCGAGATTACAAAAAATAAAATAAAAAAGCGTTGCGTTTTATTTTTTATTTTTTGTTATGATATACAAAAAACAAAATAAAACAGAAAACGAAAATCGTGTTTGAAACCGTGTAATTTGTGCAAATGGGTATCCGTGTTCTTCGAAACCGTTTTCTTCGAATACCGTGTTCTTGGAGGGTTACCTGTAAATAAAATGGCCTTGAAATATTTTGTGTTCGTAGTAGTGCGGAGAAATCGGGTGTATCAAAAAAAAAATGTTGCTGAAAAAAAAATCAAACATTTCTCCGCCAAAAAATTAATTTGTTGAATCGTAATCGAGTAATGAAAATTCCTGTTTGCATCTTTTCTACCGGAATTTGAACTCATTCTCTTCCGATCCAAACGCCAAAGCTTTAAATACGTTTGGCCGGAGATTAGTGATAATATTGAAATAAATAAGTGAAATTCTCAAAAATTCTGTGAACCAAATCTTGTTTTTTAAAAAATATGGTGTTTATATTTAAATGGTCTAAACTAAAGGGAGTAAAATACAATATATAGAAAGATATAATAGAGATATATACATGGTGTTTGGTGCGTGAATCGACAATTTTCCGGTGGATTGCGGGGGGGGGAGGGGTTCATTTGGAAGGAAGGAACTGAAGTCCTAAGTGTCACGGTAACTGAGATATGATATTTTTAAGTTTTTATTAAATTACCCAAAATCTCTCTCTCCTTTAAATGGTCATAATTTTTTGTTTGTAGTCATAAACGTACAAAATAACCTTTATTGTATTCTGCAATGTGATTTTATTCTAAATAAATCATTATTTAATACAATTGGGTTAAACAATGACTAGTAGGCTTAATTTAAAAGGTATTTTCATATAATATCCCAGTTACCGTGGCACTTAGGACTTCAGTTTTATGAGATGAAAGCTTGAAAATGACCCCTCAATCTGCCAAAAAAATATGTTGGTCCACGCACCAAACACTCTGTTTAGATTTAAGAGCCGACTCGAAGTAATGTAAGCCACGAAACATTACAATTTAACTATATTTCGTATATATGAAGAATTTTGAGTTATTGGACTGCAAAAGATGAGGGTAAATAACTATTCCCCTCAAAATTTTTAATCTCAACCTCTATATTATTAGAGATTAAAATTATTATTTGTGTAAATATTCAGTTTGTCAAAGATAAACTAGGCTTGTTGGTTGTCCGGACTGGGTCGAATAGGACATGGAAGTCTTTAAAAGGATCTCTTAAAATGAGATATGAAACAAATAAAATTTAATTGCTCAAAATTTTTAATTTTTTTGATGCTTTGGTATTACAAACATTTGGTTTTGTTTTAATATTTCTTTTTTCTCCTTTCATTAACACCGACCACCTACAATTTTTGCGTAGTAGCACTAATAAAAATAATTTCAGTACTCGTATAAAGGCCGATTCATATTATCCGTTCCGTTCAGTTCCTGTACCTACCGTGTTCAGACACCATCAATTTATTCTATCAGTTCAGACATTTTCATCGTTTGATTATCGTATATATTCGTATTTTTTGGTTACGTCTAAAGTAAAAGATAACTTATAAAAATCCAAAATGTTTTAGTAGCAATTTAAATTTTGTGCATGCAAGTTTGGGAAATAAAGTTTATCACGCGCCATACTTTTACAAATTTTTTAGGATTTGGAAAACCATAAGTCATTTTTCTTAAGCCAATTGTATTAAATAATGATTTATTTAGAATAAAATCACATTCCAGAATGCAATAAAAATTATTTCGAGCCTTTACGGCTACAAACAAAAAAATTATGACCATTTAAAGGCGAGATTTTGGATAATTTAAAAGAAACTTAAAAATATCATCTCAGTTACCGTGACACTTTGGAAATCTGTTCCATAGGATAAAAGCTTCCAAATGAACCACCCTATCAGCAAAAAAATTTTACCGTTCCACACACCAAACACCCTGTATACACGTTAAATAACAAGAAAAAAATTTAAAACAAATCCAATAGAAAACATGAACACATGTTTTATTGCTCAGATCTTCAGATATATAATCCAGGTATATACTCGTATGCTACTTACTTTATTTTACTTTAACAATTTTTTTTAATATTTTATAGTTTATTAGACTAAAACAACTATAAAATATACGTGAGATAATTGAAAAGAGCATATAAGAAAAATTTAGTGGCAACAAACATTAGCATAAGATTGGCATGAAGAGAATATAAAAAAATATTATTAATTTATTTCACACATGCTGCATATATTCGTATCTTTGGTTATACGTAACGTAGACTAAACGATAACAAAAAATCTAAAAATGTTTTAGTAGCAATTTAATTTTATTTTGATTTTTGTTGTTGGAATATATATGAATTCCACTTTTCTCGCTATTCTTTCGTATTTTTTTCGCGTTCAGACATCAAACAAAACATTCTTTTCAACAATATTTCTCTGACACGGTACGTGAAGGAACTGAACGGAATGGATAATAACGGGTGATTTTTTAAGAGCTTGAGAACTTTTTTTTTAAAAAAAACGCATAAAATTTGCAAAATCTCATCGGTTCTTTATTTGAAACGTTAGATTGGTCCATGACATTTACTTTTTGAAGATAATTTCATTTAAATGTTGACCGCGGCTGCGTCTTAGGTGGTCCATTCGGAAAGTCCAATTTTGGGCAACTTTTTCGAGCATTTCGGCCGGAATAGCCCGAATTTCTTCGGAAATGTTGTCTTCCAAAACTGGAATAGTTGCTGGCTTATTTCTGTAGACTTTAGACTTGACGTAGCCCCACAAAAAATAGTCTAAAGGCGTCAAATCGCATGATCTTGGTGGCCAACTTACCGGGCCATTTCTTGAGATGAATTGTTCTCCGAAGTTTTCCCTCAAAATGGCCATAGAATCGCGAGCTGTGTGGCATGTAGCGCCATCTTGTTGAAACCACATGTCAACTAAGTTCAGTTCTTCCATTTTTGGCAACAAAAAGTTTGTTAGCATCGAACGATAGCGATCGCCATTCACCGTAACGTTGCGTCCAACAGCATCTTTGAAAAAATACGGTCCAATGATTCCACCAGCGTACAAACCACACCAAACAGTGCATTTTTCGGGATGCATGGGCAGTTCTTGAACGGCTTCTGGTTGCTCTTCACTCCAAATGCGGCAATTTTGCTTATTTACGTAGCCATTCAACCAGAAATGAGCCTCATCGCTGAACAAAATTTGTCGATAAAAAAGCGGATTTTCTGCCAACTTTTCTAGGGCCCATTCACTGAAAATTCGACGTTGTGGCAGATCGTTCGGCTTCAGTTCTTGCAGGAGCTGTATTTTATACGGTTTTACACCAAGATCTTTGCGTAAAATCTTCCATGTCGTCGAATAACACAAACCCAATTGCTGCGAACGGCGACGAATCGACATTTCACGGTCTTCAGCAACACTCTCAGAAACAGACGCAATATTCTCTTCTGTACGCACTGTACGCATTCGTGTGGTTGGTTTAATGTCCAATAAAGTAAACTGAGTGCGAAACTTGGTCACAATCGCATTAATTGTTTGCTCACTTGGTCGATTATGTAGACCATAAATCGGACGTAAATCGCGAAACACTTTTCGAACCGAACACTGATTTTTGTAATATAATTCAATTATTTGCAAGCGTTGCTCGTTAGTAAGTCTATTCATTATGAAATGTCAAAGCATACTGAGCATCTTTCTCTTTGACACCTTGTCTGAAATCCCGCGTGATCTGTCAAATACTAATGCATGAAAATCCTAACCACAAAAAAATCACCCTTTATAAATACTCATATAGAAAATATATGTAACAATTTTTTTTTGTCTGACACGATACGTGAAGGAACTGAAAGGAACGGATAATATAAATCGACCTTAATATGTTCCAAAAATGAATCGTTTTCATTTGGTAAAAATAAAGGATATTCAGATTTTACTTTTCCCAAACTGAATTCAGCCATTTCTTCACAAACATTGTTAATATTACTATTAACAGTAAAATTAGTTTCAAGAATATTTGCTAATAATTCAGAGACTTTGAACATATCATCAGATGGTGTCTTTAGAGACCCAAAGTTAGATCCATCTCCTTAATTTAAATTGTTTTTCATTTATAAAAATGTTCCCGTCATTCATTTCACTATCCGACTTCAATAATTTGTCCAAGCATACTCAACTTTTTTCAGTATGCAATATCCAGCGTAGTAGGCAATTGCATTCGATGTCAATTTACTAAACACTTCAATGTGCATTAAATTATCAATTGATTCTGATGCAGCTGCTTCTCCCATTTCTGATGGAAACTTTAAGGCCTAGTTATATAGACGAAAACGAAACGGACTGAAACGAAATGAAACGGAAAGACGAAGGAGGCATGGTTATATAGACGAATTGGTGAAACGGTTTTGACATTTTCATATTTGTTTTTAATTTTATATTATTTGAAGTTTACTCAACCGTATGTATGAAAACTAACTTAGAAAATCCATTTTATATTTGGCGAACTAAATAGAAATATACAAAATATATAAATTCATACAAAATATAAAATATTTTGACAATTTGACATAAGTGCTACTAAGGATAACAAAAAAAAACATAACCGATAGTGTATAACCGCAAAGACGAAACGAAAGCAAATTGAATGGAATCAATTTCTCCGTCCGTTTTCGTTTCGTTCTGTCAATATAATTGGTTTAGTATGTTTTCATGTATTCAATTCGCTGGTTTAGTTTCGGTCCGTTTCGTTTTCGGCTATATAACTAGCCCATTAGACTTTTATGATATTCTTCCTTAAAATGTTTCCAATTTAGTTTTAGGTTATCTGAATCGTCCAGTAGGCAGTTGGAATGGGTTGAGTTAAATAAAATTTTCGTTACGACAATATTCGCGTAATAAACTCCAATTTCGTAACTCGATGGCATATAATTATAATTACGTAATCCACCTTTACCTCTTTAGGCTGAGAAAAAATTTTCTAGACCGTCTTGATTCGTTTTTCCAGTCAATATATGTTCAACACCAAAGCAAGAGTTAAGGTGCTGTGTGAACCCTAATTGAGCGGAAATGGTCAATTCTAAACCTTTGATAAACTTGAAATAATTTTCAGCAGAATTCCCTGTTCCTGTAATCATAATTATACTGGACATACAACTATTATTCAATTAAAAAATCGTTTAACACAACATAAAAGTGACATTAGATTAGGAGATACTAGGACGGCTATTTCAAAACACGTAATTACCACAAACCACAATCCAGATTACACAAAAACACAAATATTACACAAAGAAAAACGAGAATTTCTTGAAAGCTTAAATATCATAAGCGATCAAAAAAGCTTGAACTTCAAACCAGACACGAAAAATTTAGATTCCGCATACAAATACTTTCTACACAGCTTTCACAAAAACTACACATAAAACACTACACATATTCACTACATACACACAACATTAGTACATTAGTTTTTCATTTTTTTCGGATATTAAATTGTGGGACATTGTTGTTGCCTAAAAAAGAAGAAAATTCTGTCTTCTATTTAATTTAATTTTAATTTTTGTTTATTTTATGAATATTAAAGTTTTCAAATTTAGTCCAAAATCTAGTACATATACAGCTTACGATGTTTCAATGTTATTGCTTTCGACCTTTTCTTATGGTAGCTAAACAAACTTTTAGATTCGATATGCAACACTTTTTGTATATACCATAATTTTTAAATTTTTTTAAATTTTTTTTATTGTTCTAGTTTTAACGACATTTTTGAGTAATTGTCAAAAAAAAAATTTTTTTACTTGTAGTTACTGTCTATTAGCATCTTGTGCAAACATTATAATTTAATTCATTATATTGTAGTAAAATAATTTCTTTATATTTTTTAATTAATGATTAATTATAAAAACGATCAAGAGCAAGAAATGGCTACTGATTGTACAATTAATTTATACATTATTTTTATAACATCAATAGTAAGTCTCAATTCTAACAAAACATTTAATAATAATTTAATTAATCTTAATGTTAATTATATTGTTTCACCATTTTACTTTCTGTGTGTTAGCACTTGAAAATGGTCTAAGGACCGAAATATTGTGTTGGATATACTACTGTGGGCAAAAAATAGTAAGACTTTGTTCATAATTTTAAAATTCTTTATTTATTTCTCCAAATCTATTTTGTCTCCCTCAAAGTAATCCCCCCCGGCCTCAATACACTAGTGCCAACGTCTTTTCCAATCCTCGAAGTAGTTGTTAAAGTCAATTATTTCTGGAATAGCCTCCAATGCGCGTAGTGATTCACGTTTAATGTTTTCAATTGATTCAAAACGGTTTCCCCGGAGCGGTCGTTTGAGTTTGCTGAACAGCCAGAAGTCACACGGAGCTAAATCAGGCGAATACGGTGGTTGCGGAACGATATGGGTGGAATTTTTGGCAAGACAAGCCTAGTCTGTTCCCACGGTCAAAATTGACTCATATGTGTTTGGGTCGACATCCGTCAATGTATATTGCATTTTCGTGTGCAGCTGCGCAAATGTGATTTATCTTCTTGAAGCACACTCTCATCTCTTGAAATGGGCATTCATGGGTGCCCTATGTTGAAATAGCGGGGCACAAAGAAAGCCTCGTCGCACTCGTTGAAGAGCTTCTTTTAGAACAGTTATCGCTTGTCGTGGAACCTCATAGCGAATTCTCCTTATTTAACATTTTATCACAGATAACAAAAACAGATGTGGATCTTTCCTACAACCGCGATGTATATGAAACAAAAATTATTAAATTCCATACCCTGTTATAATAGGGGTTTTGGAATTTATGTTAGCAGAGATCAGATAGTTTAGCTATTTAATATATTACTCTCTTTCATACCAAAGTAAAATTTCATAAACAATATTTTATATGTTAAATGTTCGTTTGTGTACGAGACAAACGAAAAAAAAAACGTATGCTACCCGTTTATTATTATCGATCCTTTGAAAGTATCTGTTTCTTTTACGTACATATTTATATTAAATGTAAATATGTACGTAAGAGAAAGAGTATTATGTATATAATTACATACTTGTATATATAATATTTTGTGAGTTTGTATACACGATCGAATATTCGTTTTCGTTTAGATTTATCAAAATTAAATACTCGAAGATGACAAGAAAAGGAAAAGGATCGCTTATTTGTATATTTGTATGTAGCGTGTGTGCGGCTAAAATTGAATATATTTATATATTATGTTGTTGGTGTGCAAAATGAAATGTAAGTAAAAATTTGAGAAAAAATATTTGGAGGTTTATGCGATACAAAAATAACGTTAAAATTATCAATCGAAAGGAAAAGTTTTCTAATGGTCGCAGTGAATAAACATGTATTATACATATAGATATTTGTGTTTACTTTACATTATGTATATACCAGCTATCTATACTGATTTTACCAAATTAATTACATACTTTTTCTACGTGTACTATACGGATGATTGTGATTTGAATTTAAGAATATTAAAATAACAAAACTCGTAATTATTTTATTTGGATAAAATGAATGAAATCAGGTCACACTGGAAAGATTGCATTGGGGAATGTATTATGTATTTAGATTTGTTTCTAAAAAATGATCAAGCATATACAATTGTTTATTAACATTTTTCCTTATTTCATATTATCTGAAGCATGGTAGTAATAAATTTGTTTTGACTAGCTTTTGCACATCTTTCGAGATGTTGAAAATTACAGCTCGGTATTGATTTTAACCAAATTTTTCGTAAACTTACATAATACTTCGATGTGGTGTTTAGAATTATGGTACAGGGTATACATGCAGTTTCATTTTTGAACTGCTAACCCTAGTTGTGATCAATCGATTCATGAGTTTACATTACTAGTGCACTGCCATTTTCCAGCCACCAACCACCCTTTACCATGAAAACCACCCCACATTTCTGAAGCATAAACGACCACTTCTTTGAAAATTTCAAAAACAGATATCTCAATATCGGATAATAAAGAAGATCGATTTGGCCTCACCATAGAAGCGCAGTTCGACTTTTGACATGTAACTTTTGACCATGAAAACCAATTTATTTATTATTATTCAATTTATTTAGCCACCCCACTATATTTATTTATTTCCATGCCTAACCGAACGTCTGATAATTTTTGGCTGGCGGATTTTTAGATAAGCCTGACAATTTTCGAAAGTGCGCTCTAAATTATTAACAAAGTAATTAAACTATGAATAGGAATATGTTTTACCAAATCTTTTCAAAAAACCAAAATTTCTGCGATGTCTAAGCATAATCACTAGTAGATATGAACGGGTGATACTTAAACCTATCTAAATTGGCATGGATCTTTTCAATAAAAAGCGTTTAGCCCGTAAAGGGATTTTCTAGATATTGTAAATTATTCATATATGTAATATTGCGAATGGGATTGCTCAAGCATGTTATACCAGTTAACATAAATCTCCGAGACGGTTGAGCATATTCATGGGTATGTATGAATAAAGGATACTCATCCCTATAAAAATTTATATGTATTGTTCCAATAAAAATGGTTGTACTCGTCTTTCGATTTCCTAAATATCGTATATTATTCATACATTATTGCGAGTGAAATTGTTCACACGTCATACAAATTAACATAAATCTCAGTGTCGTTTGGGCATAAGTCCTAGTATGTATATGGATAGAGGACACCCAGGCCTCTCTAAATTGGTACGATTTAGTCCGATTTAGCATGATTTAGTGGAATATATGAAAAAGATTGGAGTCGTTTGGGGTTTTTCTAGATTTTTTTTATTATTCATATAATATTACGAATGGAATTGATATACCACCTAACTTAAACTTAAGATATGTATAGGCCTATCTAAATTGGTATGTGCTATTCCAATTGAAATGGTTAGGCTCGTCTGAGGATTTTATATATGCATATCGAATATTCTTCATATTATAATGTTGTGAATGGAATTGCTCACACGTCACAAAAATTACAAACACACAGTCCAAACTTAATTTTTATGCATTATTATTCCAATAAAATGTGATGTGTTCTATTCGCAATATTATAATATAATATAATATATATATATATATATATATATATATATATATATATATATATATATATATATATATATATATATATATATATATATATATATATATATATTATAAATTATAAACGATAACTAGAAAATCCTAAGTCAAGTTTATCGATTTTTGTTAGAATAACTTTAATAACACATACACACTAATTCAAATAGACCTAAGTATTCTCTGTTCATATATAGACTAGTGATTATGCTCAGACTTATCTGAAATTTATGTGAATTGCTATGATTTATGAGCAATCCCATTCGCAATCTTATAAGAATACTATACCATATCTAGAAAATCCTGCGACATGTTCAACCATTTTTATTGGAATAACACATGCCAATTTAGAGAGGTCCGAGTGTACCTATTAATGTTATTTTGTTTGACGTGTGGTGAGCAATTCCATTCACAATATTATATATGAATAATATAAAATATCTAGAACGTCCTTACCGACCAAACGGCACAGTGTGTTAAACTTTTTGATCGGTGATCAAAATGAAAACAACTATGACCTCCTGTGGGAGTTCAGAACTTATAAGACGACCCAACTTCATTATCAGTACTATAGGTTGGAGCTATGCAATGCACAGATTGTTCTATGCAAATCGGACATATAGCTATACGTCCGAGATTTAGCTACTGCGTAAGGTAAGAAAATTAAAGAAATACCGAGAAAGAGTTGGTAGTGCTTCGGCCCCAGAACAGATTGCAAAGATAATAAACAAACATATAAAACAAGCCCAAAAGTTTTTTATTGGAATAGTACATACAATTTAGATAGACCTGAGTATCCTGTATCCACACATACTAGTGCTTATACTCAGCCATCTTTGGAAATAAACATAAATGGTTATTTTGATATTCAACTGAATGCCCAATGGTGTTAGTAATCACGTTATGATTACTGATGATAAACACATGACAAAAAATCAAACTTCAGATACCGGTTAAAAGAAACCAATTAGGATGCTGAATCGATGGCCCCGTGATAAATTAAGCAAAAAAAGAATAAACGCATTTTATTTATCTCTGTTTACTGTATTCTCAGGGAGCAACATTAGCGCCCTCGATAGCAGGGTAAGTAGAGCGCTTGCCTTGTTATTCGAGGGTGGACAGTGGTGACCAGACAAAAAAAGTTACGACTATTTGTTTTAATGCGTCATGTGTTTCGTGCATGTCTTTGTAAGCCTACTATGTCTTGTATGCTTTTCTTCTCCTTAATTATTTTTAAAGTTGTTTTCAAAATCAATATGTAATTATTTATTGCAGCTTACTCTAGCTGAGCACAAATTTTGATTTTTTGTCATGTGTTTATCTACAGTTTATCTACATCTCAAAAATGGCCTTAAATTTTTTTTATTTCATTTCTATTTATGTTAAAGCAATGATGATCAATATAATAGATGGAAACCTGCGAACAAAATGCATTTTTGAAACAAATTAGCAAACTCACCCACATCATAAACAGAAAATCATGTGAAACGTTCCATTTAAAACAACTCTTTTATAACCTTCAAACGTCCTGTCTCATCTGGTGTTATTGTATTGGCTACAACTAAAATATGCCGGATTAACTTAAATAAGTGTGGAACATCATAAAATAGATGTTACCCCAAACGTATTTTATGACTTCCGGCTGTTTCATCCTTGATTGCATATCTTAGAGTCTTAGCGAAAAACGGGGCAAATATCGTAATCTTATCTTAAGTTTTATCTTGTAAACTAAGCACTCCACGAAAAATTGTTATATCAAAATAAAACCACATTTTGTGGAAAACAATAGTTTTATAAAACTGCAATAACTCAACAGCAATTTGTCGTACATCTATTTCAATATTCTCATTCAAGGTTTCCAAATTCTCTACAAAATCGCTTATTTGGATTAGTAAAACATCAGAAAAGTTCGTTGGCAGTCTTAAAGTTTGGGATTTTTTTTCTCATTAAAAACATTTTTGAATGACTCAAATAAAGTCATAAAAAAACAAAAATAATAAAAAACAGACCCCAGCTTCGGAAAGTAGACTAAATTTCCCACATTTTAAAAGTAAAAAATAAAATTAAACCGACATTTCACCAAAATACAAGCGTTTGAAAATTGGGTATTTTTCTAAAAATTTTACTGTTGCGTTTTTTATTTTGCACAGTGTCTAATAAAGAAAATACAAAATTTTTATTGTGAACTTTTAATTTTTTAGGGAACATAAAATAGTAAATATAACTATCGACTAATAATTAGCTTTTCTGAAAACTAAGAGTCAGATCTATGTTGTCATCAAAAAATATTTGGCGACGTAGAGTAATATTAACAGTTAAATGATACAGAAAATGTCTTTAAAAAATAGAATTCTAAAAGTTTTGTTTAAATTTGAAACACTTTTAACTAAATATTAATAATTTTATACCTTATTTAAAAGAGAATGTTATCAGCTTTTTAAAGCAATTAATACTTGAAAATAAAAATGGTTATTTCTCAAAATATTGAAGTTGCTTTAATACAAGGTGCTGTGTGCCTCTTTAAACGTAAGTATAACTTGATAGCGGGGGGGGGGGGAGGGCTTTAGCCAATCTTCGTTTTGATCAAGCAATCTAACGGTACCATTCGTATCACGTACTTTAGGGACACCCTGTATATATAAATGATAATTAGCATAAAATCCAATTTATAAGATGATGTGTACATTAATAATATTAAAAATGCAGGTAGCCAATTTTTTAACGATTTAAGTATGAACTGAAATATGGGCAAATTAAATAAATCTTGAAGTTTTAATATTTAAAAAAAAAAATTAAGTTTGACTTTCTTGTATTTTTTAAGTTCTGGAATACGATTCCAAATTAAACAGAAACTTAAATATTGCTTAACGAGATTAAATGAAATTTGCTATGACCTGCGGAAATTGAATTCTAAAATTAAATTTTTTTGAAGTTGTGGCATTGAAACTAACTAACTAACCATTTCTAAACCGATTTTTTTCAAATTCGATTATAATCGGTGGTGATCGATTATAATCGGTGGTGATTATGAAACTCTTTCAAATTATTGAATAAAACTCGATACTTAAGCTTTTCTCATAAATTTTGGGATCCCAGTAATTTTTAGTCGAAAGTCTGGAAGTGGCATAGGGGCCTTTTTGTTTATTGCAAATATTTTGAAAAGTGTATTATTAATGAGAAAAAATAGTATGACCTAAATGATTCTAAATTAAATTCGCATTATTTACGGCCAAAATCAGTTTTCCAATAAAAATTATAATTTTGACAAAAAACTGTTTATTAACAAAAATTCAGCCTTTGTACAGCCCAGATTGATTTATTGATCGAGACGAATCTTCATTCTTAGGACTTTGCTATAAATTAATAGATCACAGTGATTTTAGGCTGAAATCTTCCACAAGAAGTGACAGCTATATTTTGAAAAGTATACATATTATATAACATTCAGTAAAGAACCATTAAAAACCAAAATATTGTAAATTATATTTGAAACAAAATTTGTTCAGATCATTTTAATTTATTTTACGTATTGAAATAAAGTAACGTAACCATGAAAAATATTGATCTTGCGAGTTTTGCAGATTTAATATTCGCTATATCGCCGCAGTCAAAATTATGTGATATTTTAAAAAATCTCTAATTACATGTGCGTATGCGGTTCTCTCCAGACTAGCTTCTCTACAGCCCAGATGAATTGACTGATCGGGATGAAACCATGGAAGGTTATAGCGGCCACCATCTGGATGATATGGAAACCGACAACATTTGGTTCCAACAGAACGCGCTATAAGCCTCACAGCACACGTCACGATGGAGAGTCTACACGAGCGATTAGAGAACATGGTTATCTCGAGCAGCGGCGACGTGAACTGCCCATCGAGATCATGCGATTTAACACCCTTCGACTTCTTTCGTTGAGGCTACCTGAAATCGCAGGTCTATGCGAGTAAATCGCAAATAATTTATGCTGTCAAAGTAACCATAACGAGCGCCATCCAGCAAATTCAGCCAGGTTTATGCGATTCATTAAAAATTAGACTTCCCGAATACATGCCACCATAAAATATTCTTTCAACCAAAAGAAAAATTTGAGTGTATACTGTATATCTCACATAACATGTCTTATTTACATTTAAAAATAGAGCGAATTAAAAGATCCTTCATGTAACATTTACAAAATAACGATTAAAAACAAAAAGAGTGTAAATTTCCTTTCAATTACATTTAATTTAATATGTGATAGTTTTGGACCGATATTTTTACCAGAAATAATAAGTTTTTATAAAATAAAACTTTATTTCACCAAAGTTCGACATCTATATAGCCCAGTCGGATTGACTATTCTGAATAAATCTTCATACTTTATAACATTTTTCTATTAATTGCGAGTTTCTTGCGAAATTTAGTGGAAATCTATGTACCAGAAGTGGCAGCTTCCACAATAACTTTTGCAATTTCTGCACTGATGTTGAAAAGTTATAGATTTAAAGATAAAAGCAATAAATAAATATAAAGATTAAATTTTCAACAAGGGTTGATTTTGTTGGTTTTCTGAAATTTAAGCAGGAATTATGATTTCTGATTGTGCAAAACAGTTTTACCAAAAGACAAGTAATTTTAATTTTTCGCTTTAGAAAGCAAGTGGGGTGTATTCGAGATCTATGTATACATACGTGGTAAAAGAAAGTCTGGTATTGGCGGCAACATATTCACCCCTCTAATTATGATATGTTGTGTTTTTATTCTATGCAATCTGTCCTGGGACCTAAGCACTCCCAATTCTTTCGCGGTTCACATGATCTGCTATACACCATATTATATAGGTCCGATAAACATAAAATTGTTATAATTTCTTAAAAATGTACTGTTTAGCTGATCTTGGGCAGGACCCTAAATGAAGGAAAAGCCCTCAAAAAATAATTGTAGTGGCGGCGTACGTAAATAACACTACATATCTTGAAACTAATATCTTTCAATCGAATTTTTCGATAAAACAGATAAATTCAGAAAATACTTGCATGAGATGTATTCCAATATGGAATAATCTGTTACGTTCATGCAATTGCACTACCAAACTAGAACTTCGAAGCTGTATATAAAAATTTAGGTGAAACAGAATATTACATGCACACTAAATCTTCAAATAATTTGTAATTCCAATGAAGGTATTTTCCTTTCTTATAACATACCTACTAAAGTTTTTATATAAAACATGTAGAAGAAATTTGTCATAATCAATTTCATGTCATCAATTTTATTCTAAATCTTTTCATTAATTTCTGGAATATGTTGATCATATTCCAGAAATTAATGAAAACATAATTCTAGGTTCATAATCGATTAAAATATTTCATTCTATCTTGTGCAGTTTTTAAAATGTCGTTTTGAAAAGTGCACCTATGGCTAATTCGAAATGGCATTAGGTGATTTAAATTCTATAATTCCCTTTCAAACCTATACAGCAACTATGGGAGCCAATCTCTAAGATATGTGTAATTTACCAAAAGCTACAACGACATCCTTTCATACATAAAGTACATATACCATTTTCCTGGTGGTTAAACTAATTTCTGAAAAGTTTAATAAGTATATAAAATACAAAAATTTGATCTTTATTATAAACAAATTTTTTTTTTGTATTTACATTTTTTAGAAATGTACACGTGTGCAAATATCTGTCTAAAATAAAAATTATGTCTAAAAAAAATTTTTTTGGACTCTCGCGTTAATTTAAAAGTGTTCAAAAATTTAAAAGTGTTCAAAAACTTCACAACGGTCTTTCATTCACAAACTAAATCAAAATAGCCATTTATGTTCATTTCCAAAGATCCAAAGATGGTATAAGCACTAGTATGTGTGGATACAGGATACTCAGGTCTATCTAAATTGTATGTACTATTCCAATAAAAAACTTTTGGGCTTGTTTTATATGTTTGTTTATTATCTTTGCAATCTGTTCTGGGGCCGAAGCACTACCAACTCTTTCTCGGTATTTCTTTAATTTTCTTACCTTACGCAGTAGCTAAATCTCGGACGTATAGCTATATGTCCGATTTGCATAGAACAATCTGTGCATTGCATAGCTCCAACCTATAGTACTGATAATGAAGTTGGGTCGTCTTATAAGTTCTGAACTCCCACAGGAGGTCATAGTTGTTTTCATTTTGATCACCGATCAAAAAGTTTAACACACTGTGCCGTTTGGTCGGTAAGGACGTTCTAGATATTTTATATTATTCATATATAATATTGTGAATGGAATTGCTCACCACACGTCAAACAAAATAACATTAATAGGTACACTCGGACCTCTCTAAATTGGCATGTGTTATTCCAATAAAAATGGTTGAACATGTCGCAGGATTTTCTAGATATGGTATAGTATTCTTATAAGATTGCGAATGGGATTGCTCATAAATCATAGCAATTCACATAAATTTCAGATAAGTCTGAGCATAATCACTAGTCTATATATGAACAGAGAATACTTAGGTCTATTTGAATTAGTGTGTATGTGTTATTAAAGTTATTCTAACAAAAATCGATAAACTTGACTTAGGATTTTCTAGTTATCGTTTATAATTTATAATATATATATATATATATATATATATATATATATATATATATATATATATATATATATATATATATATATACATATATATATATATATATATATTATATTATATTATAATATTGCGAATAGAACACATCACATTTTATTGGAATAATAATGCATAAAAATTAAGTTTGGACTGTGTGTTTGTAATTTTTGTGACGTGTGAGCAATTCCATTCACAACATTATAATATGAAGAATATTCGATATGCATATATAAAATCCTCAGACGAGCCTAACCATTTCAATTGGAATAGCACATACCAATTTAGATAGGCCTATACATATCTTAAGTTTAAGTTAGGTGGTATATCAATTCCATTCGTAATATTATATGAATAATAAAAAAAATCTAGAAAAACCCCAAACGACTCCAATCTTTTTCATATATTCCACTAAATCATGCTAAATCGGACTAAATCGTACCAATTTAGAGAGGCCTGGGTGTCCTCTATCCATATACATACTAGGACTTATGCCCAAACGACACTGAGATTTATGTTAATTTGTATGACGTGTGAACAATTTCACTCGCAATAATGTATGAATAATATACGATATTTAGGAAATCGAAAGACGAGTACAACCATTTTTATTGGAACAATACATATAAATTTTTATAGGGATGAGTATCCTTTATTCATACATACCCATGAATATGCTCAACCGTCTCGGAGATTTATGTTAACTGGTATAACATGCTTGAGCAATCCCATTCGCAATATTACATATATGAATAATTTACAATATCTAGAAAATCCCTTTACGGGCTAAACGCTTTTTATTGAAAAGATCCATGCCAATTTAGATAGGTTTAAGTATCACCCGTTCATATCTACTAGTGATTATGCTTAGACATCGCAGAAATTTTGGTTTTTTGAAAAGATTTGGTAAAACATATTCCTATTCATAGTTTAATTACTTTGTTAATAATTTAGAGCGCACTTTCGAAAATTGTCAGGCTTATCTAAAAATCCGCCAGCCAAAAATTATCAGACGTTCGGTTAGGCATGGAAATAAATAAATATAGTGGGGTGGCTAAATAAATTGAATAATAATAAATAAATTGGTTTTCATGGTCAAAAGTTACATGTCAAAAGTCGAACTGCGCTTCTATGGTGAGGCCAAATCGATCTTCTTTATTATCCGATATTGAGATATCTGTTTTTGAAATTTTCAAAGAAGTGGTCGTTTATGCTTCAGAAATGTGGGGTGGTTTTCATGGTAAAGGGTGGTTGGTGGCTGGAAAATGGCAGTGCACTAGTAATGTAAACTCATGAATCGATTGATCACAACTAGGGTTAGCAGTTCAAAAATGAAACTGCATGTATACCCTGTACCATAATTCTAAACACCACATCGAAGTATTATGTAAGTTTACGAAAAATTTGGTTAAAATCAATACCGAGCTGTAATTTTCAACATCTCGAAAGATGTGCAAAAGCTAGTCAAAACAAATTTATTACTACCATGCTTCAGATAATATGAAATAAGGAAAAATGTTAATAAACAATTGTATATGCTTGATTATTTTTTAGAAACAAATCTAAATACATAATACATTCCCCAATGCAATCTTTCCAGTGTGACCTGATTTCATTCATTTTATCCAAATAAAATAATTACGAGTTTTGTTATTTTAATATTCTTAAATTCAAATCACAATCATCCGTATAGTACACGTAGAAAAAGTATGTAATTAATTTGGTAAAATCAGTATAGATAGCTGGTATATACATAATGTAAAGTAAACACAAATATCTATATGTATAATACATGTTTATTCACTGCGACCATTAGAAAACTTTTCCTTTCGATTGATAATTTTAACGTTATTTTTGTATCGCATAAACCTCCAAATATTTTTTCTCAAATTTTTACTTACATTTCATTTTGCACACCAACAACATAATATATAAATATATTCAATTTTAGCCGCACACACGCTACATACAAATATACAAATAAGCGATCCTTTTCCTTTTCTTGTCATCTTCGAGTATTTAATTTTGATAAATCTAAACGAAAACGAATATTCGATCGTGTATACAAACTCACAAAATATTATATATACAAGTATGTAATTATATACATAATACTCTTTCTCTTACGTACATATTTACATTTAATATAAATATGTACGTAAAAGAAACAGATACTTTCAAAGGATCGATAATAATAAACGGGTAGCATACGTTTTTTTTTTCGTTTGTCTCGTACACAAACGAACATTTAACATATAAAATATTGTTTATGAAATTTTACTTTGGTATGAAAGAGAGTAATATATTAAATAGCTAAACTATCTGATCTCTGCTAACATAAATTCCAAAACCCCTATTATAACAGGGTATGGAATTTAATAATTTTTGTTTCATATACATCGCGGTTGTAGGAAAGATCCACATCTTTTTAATTCTTATCTGTGATTTTATCATAAGTTCGTCTGTAGACAAGAATACCAGCTCCATTATTACTTAAATATAATTTCTTATCCTAAAAGAACTAAACTAAATTGCAAAAAAAAACATTAGTTAAAAAAAATTATCAAACGAATACAACCACGGTTCCTTCGGACTCATTGCACGGGATGACAGTAAAATTACCACTACTTGAGTCAAACAAGGAAACGGAAAGGATTTGAAATTAAAATGTTGATGATTCCATTTACTCATCTCCAAACTTGCATTGGGCTTCTTAACTTTTCCTAAGTGATCCTCATTTCTATTGTTGATTTGAAAACGGAATTCATTAATGTACCCAAATGATCTTGATAATAGCCTTGCCCCCTTTGCCACAGTTAGCAGTCTTACTCTAACCTTAGAGGAGCTCAACTGTGAGTTTGTACCAAGTATAAGAATATTGATGTTAATGGGGCCTTTCTATTAGGCTCTCAAACACCCTATTTTTATCAGTTGGGAGTGGTGATGCGCCGATTACCACTAAGGATTCCCACAACGCGTAATATAACCACACCTAGTTTATGTTCAAACTTGTAATCAATATTCGTCCACTAATAGATCCTAAGTTTGAACAACTAAATTGGGTTATACGCTGGACGTACCTAAACCTAATCTTGGCGGACTTGCGAAACCCATCCCGAGGGATGTAAATTTAAAATAATGACGAAGTGAAAATTAAGCGACCTAACTATACGTTGTGTTGATTTTGTAGGAAATACATATTTTAATGCAAATAATAAATATATCTTACGGCTCGTGGTAATTACTTACCCATAGTCATAGGAATTAAATGGAGGAAAAAAATAAAATGTGGGGGCACCGTTGCTTTACGACCAGGATACGAAATGATGTGTCTGAGAAAAACGATGCCCTTTATACCATCCGATAATCTCTCGACAGGAAAGGGATATGTCTATTACCTCTGGGAACGCACCATTCTCCCTTACTGGTAACGTAATGCAAAAACTGTTGATTGTACTCAGTATCGAATACCGTACAACCTGATAATTAATAAGCATTCTGAAATTAAACATCGACAAAATGGCTCATCGAATCCCAGATGCTACCTCGAGCGTATAGTTCAATCCCGGGAGTGCGGGTTGGGACAATGCCTCAAATGAACTAATAAAACGAGGATTCAGCACTAGAACTCGACAATTACGAAACCTTTTCCATGTGTGTGTAACCCAACATTGCATCTGGTCAGGCATGCCGTTAAGGCATGACCGCAGCTACACTCACACCGAAAAAGTTTCTCCACTTTGCCTTGTTCAATTATAGAACACATAATTTAAATTAATTGTATAGAACTCCACTCACAAACAGTGAAGCTCATTACCGAAATTTATTTTAACATTTAAACTTTGTGAGAAAAACCTCGATTAAATTTGGGATATAAAAATGATTCCAGAACGTTTTTGGCAATTTATACCAAGAATTTGGACCAAATTTTATTCCTCTTTTGGGCGCCACTTGGAAAAGTGGTGCCTACATAAATATTTAAATTTTGGTACTGATGTTGTGCTCCAATTTGGGCGCCACTTGAAACGGATTAGCCTCTACCGGGGCGTTCGGGACGGGAACTTCTTGTGATCAACTCCTTTCCCTTCTGTCAGAATCACCCAACTACCCCCATAAATACTTACTAACAACGTGTATGGGCCCAAGGCCAACATCTTCTTTTTCTTTTATGTTTATATAAGAGTAAGTAATTATAAGATGAAAAATTAAACCCCCTCAATATACAACCTTGGTTTACTCGATCCGCATAATGGGTTGATGACGCTACTTAGGGGTCCGGTACCCCACTCAACCTCCTCTCCTTCTTGAATTGCGGTTAACAACACCCACGCCATTCCCTCTTAAACACTGAGGTGCGGGAACAATTGCCGCAAGGGGTGCGTGACGGATAGCTGGCAATTCTATGAAACCGGGTTGGCCTTAACCAAGGTAGAGGCTAACCTGTTTCAAACATTAGCCAACACTTTGTAAGCCGTGTTCAGTAGAGCAATACCACGATCGTTTTTATATTTAAGACGGGCGCCTTTTTTGTGCAGCGGACATATGAGCGCAGTCTTCCAATTCTCTGGCAGCTCTTCTTGGTCCAAAATAGAGACGATGAGATCGTATAGATTTGTTGCAAGAGGAGCGCCTCCGAGTTGAATTAATTCTGCGGGGATTCCATCGAGATCGGGTGCCTTTCCATTTTTCAATCGACTAATAGCTGCGTCTACTTCCTCTACTGTGGGATATTTGACAAAGACCTCTTCACCTGGAGGAGCTATTGCTGTAATGGGGGTCACTTCATCATTCCGATTTAGCAGATTTTGAAAGTAGGTTTGCCATACTGAGAGAACATCAGCCACGTTTGTGCTCAGCTCTCCATTCCCGTCTTTGATGGCTGTACTTCTTGGATGGAAGTCTTTAGTGAGATTCCAGGCGTTAGCAAAACAGTCCCTTGAATTTCCTTCCACATGATCGTGGCTTTCCTTGCGCGTAGATACAATATTATGTACAGTAAGTCACTTAAACATTAATTTTTATTTTAAAGAATTATAAACAATGGAAATCGACGCAATTAAAATATTAAGTTACTTACTGTATAATATACAAAAAACACCAAAAAATTGTTATTAAAGACGCAGCAGATTATTTGGTATTGAAAAATATAAACCATAAGCGACTGAACGATATTGCTTTCCGAAGGATCAAGCAAAACAAAGATAATTGGATATCGTTTTATTTTAACAAAATATAAATGTCCTTCAATGACATTGGATGTATAAATTTCAGATATTTTTTTTTTTTGTTTATTTATTCTTATTGAAGATCGGGAAATAATTTTCGGCGTGAACTAACTTGACTAAGAAAAACTATAGGTTTGGTAAATTGTAGAACGAAATTTGCCATTGCACATTATGAGATTTATATAATTGGTTGAGATAATTTGAAATCAGAAATTAAAAATCTATCTACAATTTTGATAGAATATTTACTATCGCAAAACTTGTTCATCTGATTAAATTATTATTAAATAATAATTTAATCAGTTGAACAAGTTTTGCGATAGTAATAATATTCTATCAAAATTGTAGATGGATTTTTAATTTCTGTTTTCAAATTATCTCAACCAATTATATAAATCTCATAATGTGCAATGGCAAATTTCGTTCTACAATTTACCCAACCTATAGTTTTTCTTAGTCAAGTTAGTTCACGCCGAAAATTATTTCCCGATCTCAATAAGAATAAATAAACAAAAAAAAATATCTGAAATTTATACTGCACAAATTTTGTGCCATTTCCTAAAAAAATTATTTTATCGCTCTTCGGTATCCAATCTAATTTTAAAATATATCATAAAACTGGAGGGGACAAAAATAGGTGATAGGAAAAGAACTGCATCGAAATAAGAAGAATAATAAACATAGTCGTTTATCTTTTATTTTTTCGTGATCATTCGCCAACTCGTATTTAAATCTATTGTTTTATACGCTAGTCGTGTTTTATTTATTTTTTATTATACAATCTTCGCTAACAAGAGACATACATACCGCAATATAATATTTGCTGTTCATTTCTTCATTTCTTTCTTTTCTTTTTTTATCATTTTTCGTCCATTCGAATTCTCTCTCTTATGTTGTTCTCTTTGATAATAACACAATAAAGAAAATGATTTTTAACAATAAACCTAGAGTGGATCTCCTTTCCAATTCTGGTGTTTATAGGATCAATTGCAATGAATGTAGTTTCTCCTATATTGGTCAGACTGGGTGCAATTTTGGAGTTAGAGCTAAAGAACATTTATCTGGTTGCAATCAATCAAGTTTCCATAACCATTTAACTTCAGGAAATCATACAGCTAGCTTGAACAATTTAGACATACTACAATTTACACATATTTAGACATATTACATAACGAACAAAGATAAATCCGTTTTTCACCAATTACAGACCCCGCCCTTTTCTATTCTCACATACGCAATAATTTGACAATACGTCGGGTAATTAAATGTACTTCAAAATCCCTTGAATTTTGTTACTCAGCCGATGACTAATCGCCTACCTGCGCGATCCGTAGATTAATTTTTATTGCTTATTTTTTGTCCCTCCTTCTTTTATTTATTTTTTGCTTTTTTCTACTATATAACAGAACTTTTATTTTTACAAATCAGTAGATACTCCTAATGATGACCTAACAAGTCGAAATCGATCGAGTGATTTTTTAAACTTTTTGAAAATATTCAAAAAAGATAATCTTGCGAAATAAAAAACAAGTGGTTAATAAAAATGTGTTTATTAGGTATAAATGTGTTTCGCCAAGTGCCTACGGCAAATATTGTAAAATGTAAATTGGCTCAAATCTTATCTATCAAACCGGCGATAATTTGTAATAATGTTAAAGAAATCAAACGTTATTAAAGTTATGTCTGGAGTTCCCCAAGGATCACACGGGCCTTGGATATTTCTGTGGCAACAACCCAAAACAACATAACTCGCGTTGTTTTCATAGATCGAATAACCGGGATAATCAATAACTGAAACGAGCTCATATTTGTTGATGACTTGAAAATTTATCATACTGTTAATGGAATGCAAGATACGAAGTTAAAGAAGACATCGATAGATTAAGTGAGTGGTGTGAACAAAACTCGCTTTACTTAAATATTAAGAAATGCAAAATCATATCTTTCTATCGTAAAAGAAATCCGGTAATTACTTTTCATACAAAGTCAACAACGAAGTTTTGCAAAGAGTCAATGAGATTATAGACTTAAGTGTTACATTTGTCGAAAATGCCAGTTTCAATAGGCACATTGAAAATTGTATTGCGAAACCGAATGCCATTTTTGGATTTGTTAAAAGGTGGACAATTAAATTTAAAGACATTTAAACCTTATGTTCACTCTATTTCGCTTACGTTCGATCTCAACTGGAATACGCTGTAACATTCTGGAATCCATACTATGCTGTGCACATAAACAGAATTGAAAGCATTCAAAAGAAGTTTCTGATTTCCTTGTTAAAGCAAAGTGACTGGGCTTACGACCACAACTTACCATTCCATGAAAATGGGTCCCATTTGAAACGCGATATTTTAAAACCCGAAACGCGATATTTCAAAACGTGATATTTCAAAACACGATATGGTACAAAACGCGATATGGTACAAAACTGGAGTTTAGGATCTGGTTATATCAGGCGGGTGAAGGGGAAATTTAATTTCAGTTTATAGGAATTTAAAAATCGATAGGAGCGACAGTATAAAGGATGGATATCAATTGGGTCGCTATACTCCCGTTCCTTCGCAATGCACATCACATACCATAACGCGTTTTGAAATATCGCGTTTTGTACCATATCGCGTTTTGTACCATATCGCGTTTTGAAATATTGCGTTTTGTACCATATCGCGTTTTGACCATATCGCGTTTTGAAATATCGCATTTTGAAATATTGCGTTTCGTACCATATCCCGTTTTGTCATATCTCATTTCGAAATATCGCGTTTCGAGCGGATCCGCATGAAAATGTGGCTCGGTTAGCTCCGTATTCAACAAGATGCACGGATTATAATATAAGCACGCTTGAAAATTGTACAAGACTTCTCTTAGGCGCAGCTTTTATTGGTAACGTTTTGCTTGGGAAACATCAATTCATGTGCCATGCAGAACATTTCAAAACCATGAGTTTTTAGCACTAGAACACCATCCTACAAATTATGGGGAAAACAACTTCATTAATAGGATGTCTAAATCATTCAATATCATCGATGATCTATTCGATTTTAATTTATCAAAGGACAAATTCAAAAATATCCTGAAGAATTATTTTTAAAATTTTTAAATAAATCAAAATTTGATTTATATTTTTTTTGTTTAAAGTTTTATTCGTTAAATTTTTTTATTTTAAATTTTTTTTTATTTTATTATTGTTTTAATAAGTTTGTGTTTTAAACTAAATAATTTGAAATCATACATGTTAATCACAGAATAGATTTCTTTGAATAAATAAATAAATTTCATCCATGTTTTTCAGGTGCTGAGGTCGCACTTGCAACGTGTACGAATATACTTGGAGAAATACTTAATTCAATTCTAGCTTTCGCTTTTCTATTCTTTGTTTCGTCTGTTTCAGCTTTTGTTCCCGTTTCGATGCATTTACAATACCTGTTCAATCCAAGCAAGTTTTTGATTGAAAATTGCCACATATGATAATTCTCACTACCACGTAATTTTCTATGCCGTTCCACGCACTATCGTTTGTCATTTTTGTTACTTTTAATAAACTTTTAATCAAATTAGTTCGTCGTATTTATTTAATCGACACACGATTATTGAAAACCGACTCAAAAATTATAACTGTTCTCTAACGACGCACGTTGATATACACCCTTTTTATTGCGTACACACACAGTAATTTTTTTTTTATTTGATCGAATTTATCGCGCAAACACCAGTTTGATTAATTACAACTTGTTAATAATTATTTCAACCATTTTGGCGTCTTCTGGGCCCATAACCTGTTGAAAATTGTCGTATGAAATAATACTCATAACACACAGGATGAATGGAAAGAACAAGTCAGTTCTATTTGACATTTTACTACTAACTAGTGACCAAATGTCACACATTAACAAGTGACCTAGTGTTAGTGGTTAATTGTTACAGTAAATTGAGGGCTGAGTAATCACCAAATTTATAACAAAAAACACATTACAATAATATATTTACATTACAGGCGGTATTTAAGGAATTAGTTATTTTTATTGTATTTTTTTTACAGCCAGTTTTAGGTGAAATATCTAAGGGAGCGATGGAAAGTGCAGGTTCATTTTTAATTAAAGCAAGTGAGTTACAGCAAACCATCGATCAATCTACCCGAGATTATAAAATATTTTTTCATTGGCTTTATGTGACTATAATACGTCTAATGGACGAAACAGTACCTGATGATATCGCAACAGTGTCACAACAACAAATAAATTATTTAGCAGAATTCTTATATAATTTTGATAAAGGTCCGTGTGACGTAACTTGCAACAATCGACGTTTCAATTTGGAACGAGTGGGCCAGTATTTAGAGGATAAAAATTTAATTATCCCAATTCAAATTGATGCGAAACAACATTGGAATAATTTAATGGAAGAAAACTCTTGTCTTGCTGATTGCGAATATGTTTATAAGCATAACAAAGAATTATCGTTGGTGCAAGAACATAAACGACTTAAAACACATATCGACGAATTATTTAAAAACCCTGAGAAAATAATTGGAAACAATTTTAGATTGAACTTTATATTGAAGCTAATTGATAAACACACTTTGAATTCGAATACAATAAATTATACTACATTTATAAACCAAGAATCATGTGATTGTGATCTCTTTGTTATTAAAGAATCAAACACTACAGCAATTCTTATAGAAATAGGTAAAAGCCATATAAAATCACTTAAGATGCAATTTCAACAGAAACAATTTTTCGAGAATAAATTTTCTATGTATGGAGACTTAACATATCGTCATTTTCAATTTTATAATGAAAACATCCTATCATTATTATTAGACAGTACTCTAAATGGTAAAAAATCATCGGTATTTGTTCAATTTCCTTTGAGTGCTGTTAAAAATTTGGCGCTAGAAGTTAATAATATCGGCGTATGTAATTTTTATGATTTAAATAAAATAACACGTATAATCAATATGTATGATACATTAGATCCAACGTGGATCAGAAATATTGATAATTTAGATGCACATTTGATCTCAGTATCAGGAAACCGTAAGGTAAATCTATTTAACAATTCTTGATAATCTGTAATTATAATTAAAATTTCATTTTCTTCACAGGTAGCATCAATATTATCAGACTCATTTAGACGAATAAGGTTTTATGAAATGGAAGCTGAAGAAGAAGATGAAGAAAATGATGTTTCACAAAATAATAGTCTAGATAATAGTAAAGATTCTACTGTTTAATTGAACAAGAAATTGCTGACCAAGAAAAAAATAAATATTGTATTTTTATAAATTAATAAAACAAATTTGAACAAAAAAGCACAATGTTTGTTTGCTTCATACTGTTATCATTATTTACATTATTAACAGTTGGAAAATGACCTCTGATGGATAAACCGTACCAGTTTCTTTCATTGTTAAAATTACGGAAATGTTGTTTAACATTTTTCCAGGTCATCGGTTAGATAAAAGTTACAGCGCATCCCCAATAGAATTCCTTTAACTTTTTCCTTACAAAAAAGTATGAAAAACAAATTGAGATTTTTTTTTTTTTCAATTTTTTTTTTCAAAACTTTTCTGTAAGGAAAAAGTTAAAGGAGTTCTGTTGGGGATGCGCTGTTATAGAGCTAAACGATAATAATTAGGGATCTGGTACCGTATATTTTATAATCAGGCTGAATGTGAATCGAAAAGCTTTCGCAAGAAGTACTGAAGTGACATCTTAATCCGAAACGTGTCTTTAGCTGAAACTTGATTTTAGGTGGCATGTTGAAGTGTTTGTTTAACGCACAGTATCCCACATTTACTTAAATACACTATCAAATTTGCACGTACATACGTGATTTTTTTAGTTCTATTGGAATAATTTTTGATTTTGCGAACAAATCAAGAAAAAACATCTTTTACTGCTACTCATGAAATTGCTAAAAGAGTAAATGACTGATTTAATCAACTGATTTATAACAGGGGTGTAACGGGGAATTTGACCCCTCATAAAACCAATTGTATGACGCAGGGAATTTAAAGGGGAAAATCATGTGTATAGCACTGGGGGGTTTAACCGCGCGTAAACCGCGGGGGTTTAAGAAAGAGTCTGACAACTCTGAAAGAACACCCGAAACCGGAATAATTTTTTTTGTATATCATACTTAATAAATGCAAATTCTATAATTTTTAATGTTTTTTATTCAATAATTGTTTAAAGGTAATAAAAGTTAAGCCTTTTAAAAAACCATTTTTTTCATAATTATTCTATAATTTAAATCCTTTATCCTTAGCGTCAATTTTCAAAAGACGAACCTAATGTTCCAAGCGCAATCGTAGATAAAGAGAAAAACGTAAGCTTTAAAATATTTACGGAGAAAAGCCGGTAACTATTATCTTGTTTCCATGCAGAGTTCAAAGTGACTTGAGTTGGAGTTAGCGTTCATGGAAACAGAGTAGAGTTGAGTTTTCGAATTATTTTGAACTCGACGAAACTAATGAGGTTGAGTAGAGTTGAAAATCAAAATGGCGGCAAGGAAAAATTGTCATTCACAAATATGTATATTTAAAAGAAAGAAATATTTTAAAATAATTTTCAGGGCTAATAAGTATATACATATAGGATTATTAGGCTCAAATAATTACATTTATCAAGCAGTTATCAAAATTTCAACTTAACCTAACTCTACTCCATGGAAACGATCAACGCCATTTTTGAATTAACGAGAACCTAATTTCAACTCAACCTAACTCCAACCTGGTTCATGGAAACATGGTATATGGCTAGAGATATATAAAACAATGAGCACTGCGTATATGGCCTAGTTGAAGAAAATATAAAAATACGGTTTATACATATGCCCAAATAACGTAAAAATGAAAAAACACTTTCATATGAATGCAATGAAAATTTTCTGTTCAATTTTTTTTTTTACTTTATTTATCTATATCTCGTAATTGCGGCATACAATTAAATTTTCATTCCCCTGGCGCCGCGATTGCACGGTATCAATATTATAACAAATGACATATCATTTGAATTTATTAGTTATTTATTTCATTAAATAAATATTTCAATTAATTATTTAATAATAAACATCGTAAATATCCATTTACAATTAATTGTTATATAATAATTAAATAACGAATGCACTCATCATTTTCAGTTTTAGAATAAACAGGGTTTATTGCAATTCACAAGTATATTTTTTGTTTGTTTATTCTACTTTGATTTGAATCAAATGCACACAAACAATGAAATGTCAGTTAAAATCTCCGACGTGTAATGGCGCTACTTGTAGTCCCTCCCACTAATCTCATAAATATGATAAATCTTCAAAAAACTGGAAGATTAGTTGACTAAACCAGTTTAGTCACTAAACCTCAAACCAAATCGAGATTATCTAATCTTCTACTTGAAACACTAGCGCTTAACTCGAAAAAATCACTAATCACGTTTTATTAATCCATAGTCTGTCACAGGTATAACAACAAATAAAATAAAAACAAAAATAGCTTATACCTACCGGAATCCTGCGACGTTTCTCAACCTGTAAAACATCCATCAATCAACATATTAACCTAAAAAGAAAGTTAGACTAATAATCATATTAATCTACCAAAAGTCGTTCACCTAGAATATTATAAGAGGAATTAATTATTTATCTATTTGAGTACTGTAATATTCACTTACTAGTTGTTTATAATTTTGGATGTATACGTTAAAAGTATATGCAATCTAAATATTATTGAGATTATTATACTTACCATTGGCATTATATCCAAGAATATGTTTCCAATCCTAAAATTAAAATAATATGTTTAAATAATAGTATTTATTTAATTGTATAATAATTTAAGTTATATGTACTTGCCTTTCTAAAACAAAATGTAAACATTCATCGTTATAAGTCATATTTGTCCCAAAACAAAAAAGGTAATATAAGTTTTGGTTGCGTTTAGGTTTCACACTTTTAGTATGCGCTCATATTACACGCATGCTGGGTAATTTTAGTATACAAATATAAAATTACGTAATAAGAAAATTACAAAGAAAAAGTCCATTCGAAAAGGGAACGCAAAGCCAAGCTGTATAGGAACCAAGCGCACATTTTAGTGGAAAAAAATATTCGATATAATTTCTTGTAAATGCTAGAAAAACGTAAGTTCAACTTTTAATATTTTTTTAATCATAGCAGACGTATGCGCAACTTTGATTTATTTTATTGTTTACAAACAACTCGACATTTCGCATTGGTATTTGACGTTTCGTTTTGTGTTAATTTGTTGCCGTTCGTGTTTTAAATTTGAATGAAATATTTAATTTTGGATTAAACAAACAAAAATTTTTATTTTAAAAATGATCAAAAATCTACATATATGTTTATAATTATAACTGTTAGAAGAAAAATAGTTAAATAATTGGATCATGTATACATATATTATAAAATAAATATGGTCAAATTATATAACATGCATTCATTTTTTCAATAAAAATATTAATATGTATAAAAGAATTTGATTGTATCTTTCTAAATAAAAAAAAATTTGCTTTGAAACTAACAAAATTCTTTTTATCTGTACCTCCATATGTACTGATAAAATTTTGTCTAAATTTAGTTAGTTTTTATGTGGGTTGCATGCACAAAATTTGAATAGCAGTTTGGCTGCTACATGCATTTTGATTTACAGAAAAAATTATATCGGATATTTTTTTCCACTAAAATGTGCGCTTGGTTCCTATACAGAAGCTCTTATTTATAAATACGAAAATGGCGAACGCATAAAAAATAAAACTAAGAAACTAAGTGTTATTAAAATTAAGTAAATAAATGTTGTTAAAATTAACTAAGTGTTTAAACTAAAAAAAGTTGAGTTATTATTTATCGTTCGAGCGTCACGATATTATTCGAGATTACTAGTTTTACGTATAAACGTATGAATAAATAATAAAAATTGATCCTTCGAGTATAAACAATAAAATAATTGGTCCTTCGAGTTTAAGCAATCGCAAATTGGTCCTTCGAGTATATGCATGAACAAATCTGGTCATTCGAGTAAGCACGTACATTAATTTGGTTCTTCGAGCCGGATCGTCAAGAGAAGCAATAACACGTTTACCAGGTGATAATATTAAAATATTACTTTCGATTGATTGATATTTAACCTTGAGATAGCGGTTTTGCTATAGATTTATTAGTGGCTATTATAAGTTGTATTCGTACAATTAAGTAAAAAATCCCGTCGCGATAAGCCAGCTTGGAACGAACGGGTATTCCTATAAACATATTAAACAATTTTAAGTCAATTGTCGTTCAAATTAAGTAAGCGATCGAATTAAGTAAGTAAGCCAAATTAGAAGTTACGTTGTGCGCATAAATATTTAGTGGTTATTGAAGAAGTCAAGAGTATTTTGTTTAAGGAAAAATATCTAATCGTAATCAGGTGGTAATTAACTCAGATAAACATTTCTGTGCGTTCGCGTTAAGTGAATATACGACGTCAAGTTTGTGTCGTATAAATTAATCTCAATAAAAGGAGCAAGTTGTTATCGAAAATCATCAGTAAAGATGTCGTCGGAAAAAATTAAAGATTGGACAGTAAAGTCAAGCGAAGGGTAGCATCACACGCATCACATCATTCATAGAAAATTTGAATAAAAATACTTGAACTAACGAAGCGTTATCTCGGTTAGAATTGTTGGAGTGTGCATTCAATGATTTTAAAGAAGCCGATTCAAAGTTACTCGCTTTAGAGTGTATGTCAGAAATAGTTGATATCGAAGCAAAATATTTAAGTTTAAAAGTAAAATTGAATGAGTTTATATCCAGCCGTGTATCTACCACTACAATCGGCGAGTTTAATAAAATCATTGCAAGCAGAACGGCACAACAAAACCAATTTCTGGCAAATTTTACAAATACACTATCAACATCATTAAATCAGAGCTTCCTCAATCAGTCATCAGAAGAACCGCATTTTGCTGCAAGGCTTCCCAGATTACAAGTACCAACATTTTCTGGAAATTATAAGGAATTCTGCAGTTTTAAGGATCTTTTCACAGCATCTGTTCATAACAAGTCATACCTCGCTGATGTCGAAAAGTTTCAATACTTAAAAAATTGTCTGACAGGTGAACCTGCCGAGCTTATACGACATTTTACAATATCGGAATCAAACTAAGGCTGTCTGGTCGAAAATTTGTGATCGCTACGATAAAAAGCATATCGCGATAAGTCATTTTATACAAACCTTTCTTGACTTACAACCAATCAAAGAAAAATCCGCTAAGAAGTTGAGAAATCTACATAATACAGCTGATCAAATTATTCGTGGACTTCAAGCAATGGGAACAGAGGCCGAATCACGAGACCATTGGTTTTTACATATTTTATTAATGAAAACCGATGCTGAGACACAACAAGCATGGGCACTTTCAACTACCAGTAAAAGTAATCCAACATTCAAAGAATTCCTCCAGTTTATTAACAATCGTTGTGTCGGATTAGAGCCTTGTGAATCCATGAAACCAAATCAATTAAGTCATCATATGTAAAGTCACATATCGTTTCAGCTAACCAAGAATATTTAAGGCCAATGAGACCATGTTCATTATGCCGCACAGATTATTTGAATGCGAAAAATTCAAAGGACTCGAGTCAAAGGATAAACGGGCGAGGTGCTCAGATTGAATGTATGCTTTAATTGTCTTTCTTCATCACATCGAGTCAATAGGTGTCAATCGCAACGCTCATGCCAGAAATGTGGTCGCCGGCAGTATGTTACATGATGGTGTCACATCCAGTGTAAGCAGCAACGTACACCCAGTTAAAATGATTCAAGAAGCAAATCCGTCGCTATCGTCGAATAACGTGACCATATCAAACGTAAAGAGTTCGTCTCTTCAAACTCCTATTAGCCAAGATGAAAGCCAATCCGAGCAAGTCTTAAACGAAGTAAGTAGCGCTAAAATTCATTTGGCACGTACAGGTTATGCTATATTGCTCACAGCAGTTGGTGCTGACACAGGATCGCTACGGTCGTCGTCACGAATGTAATGCACTGCTGGATTCAGGATCACAAATATAATTTATTTCTGATTCATGCGTGAGAAGATTACAACTATCACGTCAAAGGGCTAGTAATGTTGTTAGTGGAGTTGCAACATCTAATACATTAATTAAGGGTAAAACAACCATATAAGTTCGATCAAAATACGACAATTCAATTGAGATTTATCTGACTACGTTTATCGTCGACCATATAACTACAACCTCACAGTGTAGCCGCTTCGAAAATATAAAAGCACCACAATTTGATGGCATACAATTAGCTGATCCCGTATACTTTGATAAGAAAACCATTGATATTCTCATAGGTGCTGACCAATTCTTTAACATTTTAAAATGCGGTAAACTAATAACATCACCACAGTTACCCATAGCACAAGAAACGATCTTTGGTTGGGTCATATCTGGACACTCGCAAGTTACGAAAAGGATGAAAATAGTACAATATGCGATATGCACAAAGCAGTTCAAAGTGAGGTTCAATTTAGATTCTACGATTTAAATTAAGTTCAATGATGATCAGATCACAAGTAACTTGGTAACTAGTAAGAATAAAATAGCACCAATCCAGGTCACGAGTCTTCCCGATTGGAATTATGCGGCGGACGTTCGAAGTCTATCACCAATGTTTGCCAAGGATAATCAGGTTTATCAAGGAAAGGGAAGAATTACTTCACAAACCGCACAGCTGTGAGCTGAGATCCTCAAATCATTACCAAATGCGATCTGGAGATATGTAAGCGGTAAGAATAATCCTGCAGATTTAGCAACCCGAGGAATCAAATTAAGCAAATTACTATCGAATGTTAAGGAGATAAATCAAGAGCGACGATTGAACGTTATTGGTCTGCAAATGAGTACGAACAAAGATATTGGAATTATCGATGAAATGATTAATAAATCCGCAAGTTGGACTAAATTAATAAGAATACTTTCGATCACGTTAAGATTCATCTTCAATATTCGAAACGCTACGGTGAAAAAATCAGGATGGTGGCCATAAAAGATCTGAACAAAGCAGAAACTACAATCACAAAACATATACAACAACAAGCCTTCTATCACGAAATAAGTACGTTAAGAAAAAAACAAACATCTAAAATCAAATTCACTATTGCTCACATTAACCCCGTTTGTTGATCATATAGGCCTTTTACGAGTGGGTGGCCGATTGGAAAACGCATCCTGCTCATATGCAACAAAACATCTTTTAATTATTCCAAATGGTCATAAGGTAGCGATAATGATAATAAACTACCTACACAAAAGGCATCCACATCCTGGACCTGCACTGATTTTATTTATTATCCGTCGTAGTCAACATTTCCGTAAAAATTTACATTAATTCTTATACCTAGGTATAACCTTAAACTAAGAATTTTTAAATATGTATCAGGTCACAAGCATCATTTTGCAATATTTGCATTGTTAATAAATTAGCAAGTTCGCTGATATTAGTGCTAGGTACAGTTTAGCCGTACAATTCAAAAATTGTATCGTTACCATCCCTAGTCGCTTGGAGACATGTACCGTCCGGTTACCCGGTCTACTCTAGCGCACTGTTACGTTCTTTTAAGACATTGATCAGTTCGGCGCAATATGCCCGAAACTGTGGGAGTACTTCGGCACTCAGTAATTCTGGCAGTGGTAATTCATGTATGTTTGAGTTACCAAACCACTTTTGTTTTAATGACTTGACCGTCACCTCGTGACATTCGAAAAGTAGGTGGTTTACATCTTCTACTTCCGAACCGCATAGACATCGACGATGGTTTATTATTTTAAATCTTTGTAGGTAAGCCTTAAACTTACCATGCCCAGATATTACTTGGCACATCGAGCTTGTTAGTTGTAGTTTCATTTTTAAACGATCTTTTACGTTTGGAATGAATGCAAATGTATGCCTTCCATCTGCTGATTCATTCCATCTGCTTTGCCACAGGTCAATCGCCATTTGCTCAATTTCATTTTTGTTGCTATATTGAATTTGTCCACTATCTGCGACATGTATATGGTCACCGGTATCATTTATTGCGCTTTTTCTTAGGTGATACATGAGCGCTCGCTTTTTGATTAGAATATCCACCGGGAGCACTCCGGCCAGAACCACAACGGCATCCTTAGATACCGTTCGGTAGGCCTTTGTTACTCCTAGCAGAATATTCCTCTGAGCACTTACTAGTGATCTGATATGGTGACAGTTTAACCTGTCATACCAACCAGCTGCCGCGTACGTGAAGAGCGCCTCCGTCACACCTTTGTATATTATTACAAGTGTTTTGTGATTCAGTCCCCATCCCTCTCTTGACACTCTCGCCAATGAGTGGAATAGTTTCTTAGCGTTTTCACAGACTCTAAGAACGTGAGATGTTACGCCCATTCGTTCACTAGGTCAACTCCAAGATATCTAACGCACTTGACCATTTTCATATTTCGACCGTTTAGTGATATTGTTGGAGGTCGACTAGAGTCAAATTTGCCTTTTAGTTGCAGCATCACTGTTTTTTCTGCAGATAGTGACATTTTATTTGTTTCGCACCACTGTATCATGTTATTTATGGCGATTTGACCCTGGCGTTGAAGTTCAAGCCTCGAGTTGCCGTGCACCAGAATGACTTTGTCATCTGCAAATGCTATTTCGTCCAGGTTATTCATCATACTCGTGTTAAATACTATATTCCATATTAGGGGGCCAAGGATTGACCCCTGAGGGCATCCTTTTGTTACTTGTTTTGTTACTGAACCATATTTGTCTCTGATTTCTGCAGTTCGGTTGCTGAAGTAACTCTTGAAAACATTCATGATGTTTCTAGGTATATTGTAAACTGATAAACTTGCAATGACGCTAGGCCACGTTAAGTTATCAAATGCTCCAGCTATGTCCAAGAAAATACCCATAACATATTTTGAACTTTGGGTTTTGATAGTGTTTGTTAGGCGGACTATCGCATCCTCAGTAGACATGCTACGTCGGAAGCCGAATTGTTTGTCCGAGAATAGTCCGCTCTGTTCGATTCTTGGAGAGATCCGAACCGCTAGTAGCCTTTCTAAGAGTTTCCCCATGACAGGTAGCAGCATGATAGGTCTATAAGACTTCGGAGAAAGTGGATCTCTATCCCCAGGTTTCCTGATTATAATCATTTCACCCTTTTTCCACACCTTCGGGAAGTAGCCAAATTTGAGGCAGCTGTTTAATAATTTTACTATGGAAGTCCCTATTATGGGCCAAGCCAGTTGGATTATTTCAGCGTTCAAGTTGTCAAGTCCGGGAGACTTGTTACGCTTAAAGACTTCAAGTGGTCTTGCTTTGCCGGCGGCAAATTTATATACAAGTCCCCATGGGTCATTATTGCCATGTTCCGTGACGTACCTTTGGAAACTACTTTGCTTAGCTATAAATACTTCATGGAAGTATTTATTCCTTGCCGCTCTAAAGAGAGACAATTTCAACTCTTTTGCTATTTGGTTCCTTTCTTTCTGATATGCTCTTCTGAGCTTGTGCATTGAGGATCTAAGTTTCCTTAGATTAGAGTTCCACCAACTATTTCGTCTCTTTGCCACTCTCTTCTTTGGAATTGAGTTGTTGCAGACACTGGTTAACTGCGTTGTGATCAGCTCCACACGATCATCAATTTCGTCTATCGAGTTAATTTCAGGAAGTGCTTCTACACTGTCCCAAGAGCCGACCAGGTGTCTAGCAAATAGACTCCAATCAGCTATCTTTATGGCAAATCTCGGAGTTTTGCTACTTGCAAGAGGACGATTCTGTGGCGCGTTTGATAGTTCAAACGTGATGACTCTATGGTCACTAGAGGTCCAATTTTCTCTTACACACCACCCTACTATCGAGCCCAGCAAGGCTCCGTTGACTATTGTTAGGTCAATATTGGAGTTCCCATTAGACGAGAACGTCGTTGGGTGTCCCTGCAAGTTCATTATGAAGAGGTCATTTCTAGACACGAAGTCCTCCACTTTTCTTCCGTTTTCATCAGTTAAACGGTCATGCCACATTTTACTTCTGGCATTGAAGTCTCCGACGATCATTACCTTTTTTTGTTGACCCGATAAAGAGCCTAAGATCGTTTCGATTTTGCACAGATGGTACTCGATCGGTTCACTATATTGGGCGTATATTGAAAGTAGGTAGAATGAACCAGCTTCCGATGATATTTCAACACATGTGCAGTGGCTATCACAAGCCTGAGTTAACTTCATCATGTCCATGCCGACACTATGAATGCTAATTGCAGTCTTGGGATTCTCAGAGCATCCTGTTGCTACTCTGGCTGTAGAAGGCATGCCGCTGATTTGACCATTGACAGAGTGTGGCTCTTGCATACACAGAATATCTATGTCGTGGGTGGAAATGCTTTCACATATTTCGGATCCGACTATTTTAGCGCCTTGCATGTTGAGGTGGGCGATTAGTAGGTTGCTGTTACAATTTCTTTGATTGTGACTAAACATCATGCTTAGTATTAAATCTTAGTCGTTGCACAGCACTTTTGTATGCGTTACATGAAACGCGACCTACTTGGTGGTCATCTGGTTTTTGCATTTCTTTGCAGCTTGCGCAGCTGGCAGGTTTGTCTTTGTTAGGACATCCCTTAAAGCCATGACCATGATGTGCACAGTGAGAGCAGGTCTCTGTGCGCGCCCTACAGTTCTTTGCAATGTGACCGTATCGCTGGCACCTAAAGCACCTAGTTGGAGTCACATAATCTCTCACATGGCATCGAACCCAGTCCACGTGCAGTCTACCACACTTTAGCAACATGTTTCTGGTTGCTGGTTCTACTTCTACCACCCAGTGAGCGGTCTCTTGATTTCTCGCACCAGTTCTAAATAGAACCTTAAAATCTTTTTGATCTAGGCAGTTTTGTTTTATTAGACAGTTAGTTACCATGTCTCCATCAAGATCAGAGCTGACGTCGAAGATAATTACCTTCGGTAATCTCTTTATAGGCGCTGGTTCGGTGGCTACTAGACCCACGCCTTCTAGATCTTTATTTTCCGTGAAAACTTTCAAATCGGAGGAAGCATCGACAGTAACCGCGACACCTTTCGGGCCGGCGTTCGTTACATAGTGAATCTTTACGTTCGATTCGCTAGGTCGGATAACTTCTTTGATCTTCTTTGTAATCTCGGTGGTCGTAAGGCTGGATTCATTATCCCTTGCTGAGATAATTATCCGTTTTGTTGTCTGTTTTGGCCAGCGTTTTCTGTTTCTCCGTTTCTTTCGCTTTTTACCGACCACTTGCCAGTTTCCTCCGTCTCCTTTAGGATCGGTTTCCACGTTACTGATTTTGTCTGAATTAGCACTGGGAACTGAATCCCGTGCAGCCACCTTTGGTGCCTTTTCCACAGTAACCATTTTTGGTTCCCGGCTGCAAGTACACCTATGGTTGCGTGCTTCCTCCAGTTTACCAACAACCAGATTCGTTTCCGCAACCACCTCGAGGATATGGATTTTCATGTTTTTTAATTGCATGGATAAATCACGAAACTTAGGTTCAGTTAGTTTCGTATTTTTGACTTGCTCAAGCATCGTTTCAAAAGAAACGATGTCGATCATGAGGTTCTCATGGGGTCGTTCGCTTTTTGCTACTTGACCACTACTGTTTGGCGAAGTGTTTTCAACTTCAGCCGTCGTCTCATCATTGCCGACAAGCTCGGCATCTGAGGTTGAATCATTCAGATTCTCGTCCAATTTAACCTTCTTAGAGGCTTGTTGGAAGTCATCTTCTTGCGAAGATTGACCCGGATCACGCCTTGACCCCTTACCCATATCTCTGGGTAATCCGCTAAATAAATTTAGCTTCGCTTGTTGTTGGTTATTTAAATTAGCTTTAAATATTTACTTCACTCCACTTTTTCGACCCAATCTACTTAAATCCCTTCACTAATTTTCGCCGTGCAGTGGATTTTTATTGCACCTTTACGGTGGAACCACTACTTCGTTGCCTCCCCTCGGACCACGTAGAGGTATTAGTAGACTTAGCAGTTTAGGTTATTAGTCTTTAAAAAGACTTTTATTAAAAAAAATATATATATGTATATATATATTTATGTCACTCCTTAAATTTACTCGTTTTATTTTTAATTTTAATCGCTTTAATAAGTTATAGGCAGCACTATTAACTTATCCCCGAGGGGACCTGCACTGATTGTATCACTTTCCCGTATGAAATAATGAATTCTTGGATTACGACAAATAACATGAAATATAAGCCGAAAATTTGTTACTTGCTTCCGCCATACGAGACACACATCGTCACAATTAATGGGAAATTTACCACGTGAACGAGTTATTCTATCCCGCCCATTTTCCAGAACACTAGTTGATTACGCAGGCCCCATTATGTTATCATACAAACGAGGCAGCGGATCGCGATTTATTAAAGGATACATCGTAAATTTTGTATGCTTATGTACAAAGTTATTGTCTAACTACATTAGTAGGTTAGTTAAGTTAGACATAATAAAAATCACACCTTGGAAGAGAATTGGTTAGTTTATTAGTTTTTGTTAATTGAAAAATGATATAGGAACTTCTAACTTTCATCATCATTTCACTGTCATTTTCGGAGTCTGCACCCCAATAGTAAAAGCACCAAGATTAGTAACAGAGCCGTGGATGTAACTGTATAATTTCCCAGATGATGCAGGTTGACTTGCGGACTCGTCCTGTTTTAAATCAGTAATGGTTTGCTGCAACTCCGAAATTTCGGCATCCAAACTTTCAGCGTTGAGTACCAACGGGCGGTTCTTGGTTTCATATGACAGATTGAACCGTGGTACTACTATATCGGCGTATCCGCTTGTACTGTATGTGCGTCGAGCCGTTATTATCCATGATAATCCCCTCAAACTGCAACCTGGCATTAAGGATAGTATCCCACTGCCTCGTAGGGTGATTGTTTTGGTTTGCGATTGGCATAGCAGATCGTACGCGGAGTCCTGCGGTAACACCATCAACCAACGATTGTTCTTCAATGGATGGATAAATGTAGCAGGCATCATTGCTCTCACCTGGGATTGATTTGGCGGCTTTTCAGCATGCACCAATAAAGACATCTCGCAGTGCTCTTCTCGTGAAGGCATCTTATACACTGGCCCTTCTAATTGGCAAATAACGGTCTCCTTTACCCAAGGCTTGCATGCCCTCAAACCTTCCGCCGATTTCGGGTGATGTCGAGCTCTGGTGTTACTGACTAGTACGTACTGGAGCTGTGGTTCAATGTAAATAAACCTATCTTTATGTTCAGCGGGTACTGGAATAAGGTTGTATATTTGGAATTCTTCCCCTTGGACCAACGGGATTCGGACTTCAAAGATTAACTGATCGTTGATGATTGCCGCTCTGGTTTCTAGTAGCTTGTAGATGTGTACCCGGTACGTTTCAGTACTAGGTACCTGTACGCACTAGGGATATGCCGGCTTATCTCCCATATCTGGTTCACTAATTGGGCGGGTTTGGGTTTGAATTACTCCCACTCGTGAAGGTAGCTAGAAAGGTTACAGAAAAGTACCATTTTCCAGTCGCTTGTTGACCATACCGCTTTTCCCACTTCCGCGAAATAAATCCCCAGCTCTGTTTTAAATTCTTCGAAGTGCAAACCCTAAATCCTCTGCTCACTATATTGATCCACCTCTCTGGGGTTGAGCCAACCTCGCCCTCAATCGTAACCCTAATGTTTAATCTAAGCTTTTAACATTTACATCTACATATTTTTTGCTTCATTTTAGTAATTGTTAAATCCTTAGCCTAAACTACCACTACATATATTGTAGATGGCGCTACCTCAATCCGATTTTAATAAATTTCTGAACAGGGTTGAGCTAACCTCATCCTCTATTTAACTTAATATTATCGTTTCCATAACTATTGCCGTAACTAACTGATGTCGCTGGTAACTCATAACATCGCGCGCGGCTACTAGCCTTCACTTTCCCATTACATCACCTATGTAAATTCTCGACTATACATAGATGGGAAGGTGGATGAAGCACGTGTTTACGTTTTTTACGGCGGCGCTTCCAATTCCAAAATTCTAACCCTTTAGAATATAATTTCCGCTTTGATGGTGTCAACCATACGGGTAACACTCTACCGTGCATTATATTTGTCTTGTGGATGTTGTTAGTAGTAGCCCTAACCTTAATATTATTTCCAACTTCTGAAATAAGCTGTTTCGTTGGAGAATTAGGTCGTCTCATTACAGTCCAGGTCGTTTTCTTACATCTGGTGTTATTAAATAACATTGTCGGTCTACCATGCATTTGCCATTCCGTCAGTTGCACAATATACGAGGGAATTGCGGATGCTCTAATTACGGCTGACTTTGCCTCTCGCGTTGTAATGTTTAATGGTAGGCCCTTTAAATATTTCTTTGTATCATTAACCTTCGCAGGGCTCATGCAGAAATTGAACGAAGAGAATGGAATGATCTTATGTAACTCAAAATGGACGGTACCGAAATTTTTTATTATGGTTGTTGGTTGAGATAGAACACGTAAAATGATTGCATCATTTTCGGGAATATTATTTAGCAACTCCAATTCTGCCCCTCTTTCTTTTGGTGTTGTTCTTTGGGTTTTACAAAACCCTCCAGTTAATAGATTCGTAACATGATAGTTCTTGTGATTTAGTTCTTGGTAAGGTTTTAGTTTTGGAAAATTCTCCTCTCATGTTAAATCTACCCTTAATTTCACTTTTCGTTGATGGTGCTGTCCATTGAGCTAACGCAGGTGGTAACGTAACTTGCGATTCTTTACTTCTCATCTTATTGTCAATTGCTTAACCCTCATTTTTTTGACCGATGACGTTTCAACTTTCACCTCCGCCTTGCGCATAGACGGTGGTTCGTTAAATGTTTTCGCCTCCAAATGTTCGCACTCACGTTGGTTTCGATCTAGTTTTCGAACTATCCGTGTATGCTGCTTACGAGTGCGTTCATCATTAAAGAGATTCCTCCGTGAGGTGTTCGAGTGCGATGAGTTAAGGCTATGTGGGGTTTTCTCCAGATCTAATATAGCCTTTGATTCATCGGAAATGATTTTTAAGAAATGTAATTTTCTCGCAACTCTTTGTAACTTATCGGTTGGTTTTATGGATTCCCCTAATTTTCACAAATCCCTTACAACCAAAATCATCTCTTCAATTATCTCTTGTAAAGGAAGTGTAGATCGGATGCGAACCAGTCTACCTTGAACGTATAGCAACTTTGTTGACACAACTGGCAATTGCTCTTTCGCTGTAATAACCCCATTTGTTATTTGGCGAAACTATTGAATGACACCTTCCAGCTTGTGAAAACATTTCACCACTTCTTGTTTAGGGCATCTGATCGCAACTTGATGTACAATAAGATCATTCGACTTAGAAATTAACTATTCTTCCCTCAATTCATTACTCAAAGCGATGGCAGTTTTATGATCAGACACGACGGGAATCTTCCGACATTCATATTCGATTAGGATCTCGTCGCTGTCTAAATGTTCCACATTCATTTTGCGAAAAAAGGTACTTAATTTGTATCTTAAAAACTAAACTAAACTAAAAATCTAAAAACTAAATAACAAAAGACATTAATTTTCAATTTACACAAAATAAAAACAACCACGGCTTCTTCACTTTCTCGTGAAGCATATATCTCAGAAATTCGGGTCAAAAGTAAGGATAGGAATAGGAAGTGAATTTAAATTGAATTTTGATGAACCTGTTTCTTTGTTCCCCACCTTGCAGTAGTAATCTTAACCTAATATACAAGGCGATCCTTGCTGCTAGGGTGAACTTGGAAACAGATAACATTAATGGTACCCAATAGGCCATGGCAAAATTCTTGCCCCCGTATTCGCAGTTGGCAGTCTTACTCTGATTTCAGAGGAGCTCACCTACGTGGTTGACAAAAACGCCACCATGTAAGTCAGCTGATGTTGATGAGAACAGGCCTCTAACAACAGCTGCTATTGCTGTCTATTGGGGATGATAACACGCCGGTTATCACCAAGGATTTGTGCAGTGTGTGGTATAATAGTGTTTAGCTTATGTCCGAAACCCTCATTAATATCCGTTCACTGATAGAAAACCGGATTGGAGAGCTAAACATATTATGCCCTGAACGCGCCTAAAACTAACAATGAGAGGACTGGCAACCCCATCCCGGAAGATAAAATTTTTTTTTAATAAAACAGCGAAGTGGAATTTACGCAATAACCTAACGATACACTGACAGACATCAATATTTTAAAATAAATAAACTTTTCCTACGGCTCGTGGTAATTTCTTACCATAAGCATGTAACAGAAAAAATTAAATGTGGGTGCAGTTCAGCTTTACGAGCCAGGATACGGAATGACCTGTCTGAGAAATGAGCAGCCCTTTATACCACTCCATAACCGCTCGGCAGGAAAGGGATATGCCCATTACCTCATGGACCGCATCATTCTCCCTTACTACTTACTCCCTTACTTCGGTACACGGTACCGAAAACCGTACAACTTGATAATTAATAAGCATTCTGAAATTAAACATCGACAAAATGGCTCATCGAATCCCAGATGCTACCACGAATATCAGTTCATTGAATATCAGAGTGCGAGTTGGGACAATGCCACAAATGAACTAATAAGGCGAGGATCCAGCACCGGAAATCGACGATTATAAAACCTTTTCCGCGTGTGTGTGACTCAACAACGTATCTGGTTAGGCATGCCACTAAGGCATGACCGCTGCCTCACTCACACCGAAAAAGTTTCTCCACTTTTTCATGTTCAATTATAGAACACATAATTTAAATTAGTTGTATAGAACTCCACTTAAATTAGTGAAGCTCGTATAGAAATTTTAACTTTGGAACAGGTGTTATGCTCCTGTTTGGGCGCCACTTGAAATAGTGGTGCCTACATAAAAATAAATTAGGCCTGATGTTATTAGGCCCGATTTGGGCGCCACTTGATATAGTTTAGCTTCTACCTCGTAGAAGCAGATCTGCTTCACAGAATTGCTGTTACCCTCTGGTAATCCATGCGGCTTAGATTCTCGCAGCTCAGTCGGCAGAGGAATTTGGTGTGGGTTTTGGAGTACCCAGGTACAACGAACAGCCTAGAGTACCGCATATATTACAAAAAGAAGATGAGACGGCATGAATTATGCCGTCAAACAGGGGATTTAACAAAAAAAAATTAGGGGATATTAGAAATGACCGAATTTGTGGGACTCATGCCTCACGTTACTAACATGCCCACCGTGGTTGTATAAATGATAAACTTCTATCTCTACCCTATGTTACCCATAAAAAAAAATTGAACTATTTATTTTGGGGTTAAGGCACTATGGTTAGTAACTTATGGATTTGGTAAAGTGTTACCAGCAGAAGGAACCCCGTACTGACGCACTTGCGAGATTTCCGCTTCTAATGAAGCAGCTGTTGGACCCTTTACCAAATGGGCCCGATTAATTAGTAGTTGATTTATTTACCATACTCACCAACAAGACAGGTTTCGTTCCCCTTTTTCCTTTTTTTTTATTTTTATAAAACAGCGAAAACAATAATTTATTTTTAATATTACTTTTAAAAATTTATTTAATTATTTTAATAATTATTTAAAAGACAAACTAAATAAACTAAACAAAATTTGCAACACTTAATTATCACGGCTTGAGCTCTATGAATAATCAAGTTGCTTTCCAAAATTGCAATCCCGGAACCAAAAATGTTGCGCAGTATTTATACAAAATTCAACTGACTGCGAGAGAAGGGAGGGGGAAAATTTAATACTGGAAATGTACTTCTCTCTCAACCAGTTAATTTAATTTTGCCGAAATCAGCAACATTTCTGTACAAACACCACACGTTAAACAACGTGACATAAATCAAATTTACGTACACTTATACGAATTATATTATATGTGCCACGAAAATTGCAACGTTTTAAAATTTCCACATAGGTCTCTTATTACCTTTTTGTAAAACGTTTGCATTTTTCGTATGCACAACACAAATCATCTAATTACAAGTCTAGTATTTATGTTTACTCTTTTATATTTATAATAACTACATTATAAAAACCTTGAGCGACATAAAATTGTAACCAGATAACGTAAATAAGAGATTATTTTATGTTTGTTGTATTGCATCTTATACCGTTTCATGTATATGGATGCAACAACAAACATAAAGAAAAGTAGATAATTCCAGCAAGACTTAGTGGTTAATGAATTTTTGTGAAGATGATATCTTCAAGGTAAAGGTATAATCTTCAATATAATCTCGTAAATGTGTCATATAGCTACCTAAAATATTCATTTATTCATCTAATTTGGAACAGAATAGTCCGGTACCAAAATCTACTCAAACTTAGTAAAATTATAATATAAATTCATTTGGAAAGGCCACCGTGGACAACATTCTATTACAGGAGGTATTTGGTTTGCTTATTTGAATTGGAAAAGTCATAAAGTTATATAAATATGAGGTTAATAAGCCAAGACAAATATCTCGTGGTTTCGAACGTTGGAAACACTAACCTTTCATTGCCAAGGCTTCAATATACGTTTATCCGATGGTCTACAGATCCAAATTTTTAAATCACGATTCCTATCAAATTGATAGCGTCCAATAACATACCATCAAATTTCTTAACTCCTGCTTTTTATTATTATTTTCTTAACTTCCAATGCACTATAAGAATATACCTTTTTCCTCCACTCATTCATTCCGCCGTTTCACATAGTGCTTCCGAGAATCAGCCGTCGTATCTTCTCTTTACCCTTTAACCTATAAAACTTGATGCAATTGCGCGTTATTTTTGAACAAAAATATTTAACGAGCAGCAGCAATAAAATTGTTTGTGTAAATTTTGCCATTTATCAACATATACCCATGTAAATCATCTTCTTAAACTACACTCCATATACGACGCGAACTATGCGAACACATTTTAAAAATGATTCTTCCTGAAAACTACAAATACATATGTATCCATCTATGACGACTCACACTGAAGCAAGAAGCAATGTTTCTAAGAAGCACAGTGTGGAACGGGCCATTCACACGCAACAAATACGTAAATTTATATCATTTTCATCACCAACCAATGTACACAGAAACAAGCTGACGAGGCAATCGAGTAAATACATATATATTGAAACAAATTGAAAACGAAGAGACAAACCTATATATAAACACTCGTATGATTATCCCGTGTTTGAGAGTAAAACGTACGTACATGTACGTATGCAATACAAATCAGGCGCGTACGCAGGATGAATCCATAGGGGGGGGGGGGGGGGGGGGGTTGCAGAAAACATATTTTGTATAATTTTTTTTCACGTAATAGAACTAGTTAATATATATTATATTTTATTTTAGTTCACTATAAAAACATAAACTATACAAGAATGAACTTTTAAACTATTAAAGAAATATTAATATATTAAAAATTATACATATAACAAAAATTAATAAAAAATTCTTCAAGGAAAGTTAAAAAAAAATTATAATATGTTGTATGTACAAGAAAAATTAATATATATATTAAAAATTATAATATATTTTTTCTTATAAAATAGAATAAAAATGGCAGATTCAGCAAAATACAATTTTCTGAAACAATTAAAGAGCGATAGAAGTTAAAACTGAAGTTCAAAGATTTTTCTTTTCACAATTACCTACTATAAGCGAATTTCTAATTTACGTGAACTTTTTGCTAGTTCATCTAGAACTGCATCAACAGAAACCGCGACATTACGATGAATATTAAGTAATGCTAATCCATTTAGCCTATCTTGATTCGTTGTGTTGCGTAAATACGTTTTGAGTCGTCTCAATGTTGAAAAAGATCGTTCACTGCTTGATGTTGTAACCGGTAGTGTTAGAAATATTTGAAGTAATTTTCGAACAGTTGGGAAAATTGATTCGTCGCATGATAAAAATTCAATATAGCAACAATAGCTTCAGTTCACCAATGCCCTCAACTATGCTGCAGTTCATAATACTTTTATATTTTTCCAAAAGGATTTTTGCAGATTTGTCGTGCTCCAATGAAAAATTTTGTTCATTTGGCAAAAGACACATAAAACTTTGCGATATATTTTTATTTTTCAGAAACCGATCGTGAACTTGCATCTTTGTAGAATTTAGAAAAGGTATAAAGATGGCAATACGATAACTCTTCAGGATTTTCAACTGCAATGTTGCAGCGGTGAATTTGTCTTCCGGCTAGACGAGGAATTCGTATTTCTACATTAAGCTGGTCACATATTTTCTTGACGTCACGGAAAATTGCGTTAAATTGCATTTCTGTTTCGCGTCGTATTTCATCTAACACATCTTCAACATCTTTTGCCAGTTCGATTGCAGCGACCAGATCCAGATTTATTGTTTGTAGTGAACGGCTTAGTTTCAGGGTTATACAAAAAACCTTGGTAAGCACATGAAGAGATACTTGAAATTCAGTACTCCTAATAACAGATAGAAGCTGAATCGCAGAAGAAGAGTTGTTTTGTCATCCCAATCAGAAATAATTTCCATCACAAAGATTGCAGCTTTTTGAAGCTCCAGAAATACTAGGACAGACTCGTGGCGACTTTTTACTTACAGAAAAGTATGAAAAAAAAACTTGAGAAAAAAATATTTTTTGTCTCTAGCTTTTTTTTCATACTTTTCTGTAAGTAAAAAGTCATAAGGAATTCTATTGGGTATGCTCTGTAAGATCCTGTATGAAAAGTGTCGCGATTATTCGAAACTGGACGAAACTCAATAAATAGAATTGTATACATGTATGTGTGAACAATAACAACAAAAAACAATATGGCGGGAACGATCTTGTGCAACGACATTTGTAAAAGGGTATAATTGAAAATACATTTTAGAGGAAAAAGATGGCGTCCAAATGTAAAGTAAAACAAAAAATTTAGGTTTAGAACAATGAATATTTTATTGTATAAACAAAATATATACATATATACACATCTAAATTATATTATACAATAATTAATTTTTTAATTATTTTTTATTATTAAACAATGATTTGATGATATTATTCCTTGATTGTAATATTAAAAGTTTAAATATTTTCCATATAGCTCATATCAAGTTTATTATTTCGCATTTGTTTTTGACTTAATAATTTAAAACTGAACTAGAAATTAATTAATTTATACAAAAAAAATTTGAATAGATATAAAAATAAATGTTGGTGTAATTTTATTTAAATTAACGCACATCTTTAAATTTTTTTAAGAAAATCACTTTTATAAAATTACCAAACTCATGTCGTGAACATGTAAAATAAATACGATACGTAGCTCTATTTTGTTTCATCTTGTTATACTTGGGATATACATATACGATACATATACATATACGACGATATACATATACGCACCAATACTAAAGTATTGATTCTTCGACTTTTTCCTAATATTTCGAAGGCAAATACGATAGCTCAATTTTGAGTTTCGTCTTGTTATACTTGGGGTAATATGCAGCATGAGCTATTGCAATACTCACCTAAAAGCTGTAAAAACCCAAGTATAACAAGACGAAACTCAAAATTGAGCTATCGTATTTGCCTTCGATATCTTAGAAAAAAGTCGAAGAATCAATACTTTAGTATTGGTGCGTATATGTATACTGTCCCAAGTATAACAAGACGAAACAAAATCTGCGTATCGTATTTATTTTACATGTTCACGACATGAGTTTGGTAATTTTATAAAAGTGATTTTCTTAAAAAAATTTAAAGATGTGCGTTAATTTAAATAAAATTACACCAAAACATATTTTTATATCTATTCAATTTTTTTTTGTATAATTTAATTAATTTATAGTTTAGTTTTAAATTATTAAGTGAAAAACAAATGCAAAATAATAAACTTGATATGAGCTATATGGAAAATATTTAAACTTTTAATATTACAATCAAGGAATAATATCATCAAATCATTGTTTAATAATAAAAAATAATTCAAAAATTAAATATAATATAATTTAGATGTGTATATACGTATATTTTTTTTTATACAATAAAATATTCAATGTTCTAAACTTAAATTTTTTGTTTTGCTTTAATGTGGACGCCATTTTTTTCCTCTAAAATGGATTTTCAATTATAGCCTTTTAATATGTCGTTGCACAAGATCGTTCCCGCCATATTGTTTTTTGTTGTTATTGTCCACACATAAATGTATACAATTCTATTTATTGAGTTTCATCCAGTTTCGAATAATCGCGACACTTTTCATACAGGATCTTATTCTAAGTCGACAGCAAAACTATGTCAAAGTCGAAACTAAATATAAGTTTTTACTTCGAAATATGACAAAAAAGTCGAATCTTGTTATACTTGGGAAACTAAAATCAGATGCAATTCCTACCGAAAATCTGCCGAGTGGTAATGTACAGATGGGGGAATCTTTACGAGAGAAAAGAAAGACAGGCCAAAAAAAATAAAATTAAAATTTTAAGTGATATTTTGTAAGTACTTGAAGAAAATCGTATCAAATTTGACATACGAACATGATATTTGAAAATAAACAATATTTTTTCTTTAGTAAATCATCGATTCAAACTGTTGAGCATTGTGAACCCACCGAAGTTATTATAACTGAAGAAATTTGTACCACGGATAGCAAAAAATATGCAGACAAAGCTACAATTACGGATAGTGTAATGGAACCTATTTCAAAGGCATTAGAAATGTAAAAAAATGTTAAAGCATTCTTTATTAATGTATTTGATTAACTTATTATATTTTACTTTGTCTTCTTTTATAGCGAAATCCTTGAACTAAGAGCCAAAAGTAGAGAACTGCAAAAGGAATGCCACTTTCTTAGAGAAGAAAATAAATGCATCAGCAAAATATTTACACCAACACAGACATGTAAAATCAGAAACAGTGGAAAAAGAATTAAATGGATGGCAGATGACATATCAAAATCGATCGCTATATATGCCAATGGACCAAAAGCTTACCGCTTTTTATTAAAGAAAAAATATCCGCTGCCAGCGGCTACAACCTTAAAAGTTGGGCGGCAAAAATTGACATCAATCCCGGATTTTTGAGGGTTGTATTTAATTTATAAGATAAATGCAATTTGACATCATACCAACGAGTATGCATTTTAATGGCAGACGAGATGAGAATAAAAAAATCATACGAATATGATCAAAAAACGAATATTTACATGCTCCTGCTAATTACGTCCAAGTTCTCATGGTTAGAGGGTTGTTTGAAAATTGGAAGCAACCCATATATTATGATTACGATACCCAGCTCTCTAAAGAAATAATCAACTCAGCAATTAGGAAACTTCACAGCATTAATTTTAATGTTGTTGCTGTTGTTTCAGATTTAGGCGGAGGTAATAGAGGACTATGGAACCAACTAGGCATAAATGAGATGCATCTATTTTTTGACTATCCTTGTCATAACAGCAAAAAAGTTTATGTATTTAATGATATCCCTCATTTAATAAAATTATTCCGCAATCATTTCCTGGACTCCGGAATTTTAATGAAAAACAACATACTGTTGACAAAAGCACCACTAGTTGATCTTTACGAACAGCAAAAATGTATAGATTTAAAAATTGCCAGCCGCCCTACGCCTATGCATTTGAATTGCAAATTTGGGTATAGACAGAAGGTTAAATATGCCACACAGTTGTTTTCGAATACCAATTCGCAAGCACTAATGAGATTAGGAGTTTTAGGTTTAGCGAGAGAAGAACATTGGAAAGAATTAGCAATATTGCTGAAAAATGTGAGTCCTGTTAATAATATTTAATATTAAATTATTAAATCTACTTTTTTGATATTTTAAGATCAATGACTGGTTCGACGTGTTTAACTCGAAAGTGCCAAGAATCGATACACGTCCACGAATGGCAGCTTATGGTCTATCTACGAGGGTATATCAAAAAGTCTTGCAATATCATATGAAAAAAACGAGTGAGTGAGACAACAATATATTTTTCAAAACCATTTTTTGTCACGATGAAACTTCTAGAAGAACATTTCGATGTAAATTTTACGGTTCGTTTGTTTTTGTCAATTTAGTAACATGTGTTTTGAATTTTTCTTAAAATGAATGAAATTGAATATCGCGCCGTTACTAAATTTTTCTATAAAGATGGACGAAATGCAATTTATATATTCAACTATATATCAAAAGTTTACGGCGAATCTGCACCATCATATGCCACAGTAACAAAGTGGGTAAAATTATTCAAAAGTGGTTGGGAGTCATTATAAGACGATAACCGCTCGGGTCGGCCAGCAGATGCTATTAGCCATGAAAACGTAATTTTGGCTGATTCTATTGTATTGGAGGACCGGCGTATTTCTGTTCCGCGGTTAGCGTGGAGACTTTCTCTTTCATACGGTACCACATATACTATATTACATGACCACCTTCACATGTCGAAAGTAAGTGCGCGATGGGTTCCCCGTTTGTTGAATGCTGAACAAAAAAAAATGCGTGTTTAAACTTCAAAGGCGATTTTAGATATGTACAAAGCAGATCCAGAAAATTTCTTGGGTAACATAATAACAGGCGATGAAACATGGCTTCATCACTGGGATCTGGAATCCAAACAAGAATCGATGCAATGGATTAAACGTAGTGAACCACCACCAAAGAAATTCAAAACTCAACCGTCTGCTGGTAAGGTTTTGGCAACAATTTTTTGGGATGCTGAAGGAATTTTGATAATCGATTATATGCCACCGAAAACCACAATCACAGGCATATATTACGCAGAGGTTTTGCGAAAATTGAAAAAAGCGATCCGGGAAAAACGGCCAAGGAAAGTTAGGAAAAAAATCTTGCTTCTTCACGACAATACACCAGTGCGCAAGGCTAATATTGCTCAAGCTGCATTAAAGGACTGCGGCTTCGTGGAAATTCCGCATCCACCGTACAGTCTAGACTTGGCACCCAGTGACTACTTCTCTTTCCCAATTTGAAAAAAACACTAAGGGGCCGGAAATTTTCCAGTGACTATGAAGTACAGTCTGTTGTAAATGAATATTTTATGGAGCAAAAGAAATCTTTTTTTTAGAGGGTTTAGGTAAGTTAATTGATCGATGTGACAAATGTATAAACCTTAAAGGAGATTATGTCGAAAAATAAAAATATTGCTGTCTCTCTCACTCTTTTTTTTCATATGATATTGCAAGACTTTTTGATTTGCCCTCGTATGTTGGAGCACGACCGCATATTAAATGAAATGGAGCAAGTTACCAGAGAGAGTTGCGGATTGGAAAAAATCAAACCTTATTGCCATTCCAAAAAGGAATAATTAATAATATAACAGCACTGAAAATGTTATACGCAGATCTAAAAGAACAGCACAAGATATCATACTTGCTGACCTATCGCCTAAATCAAGATCCCTTAGAGATGTTTTTTGGAATGATGCGTGCAAAAGGTGGACTTTTTGATCATCCAACAGCTTTACAGTTCAAATATCGTCTCCGAAGTTATTTGCTAGGGAAAAATCAATCAATTATGTCCGAACATGGCAATGTTCAATGTGATGAGACTAAAAACGTACAAATGGAAATTGACTTAACTACTGTTGATTCATTAAAGACAATTCACTGGAGGACGATATGATGGATGTCGAATCCTTAAGCGAGGAATTTCAATGCGACACAGAAAGCGTGACATCAAATCTGCTGAAGATCTAGAAATTGATGAATATACCACAAATGAGCCAGAGATAGATTTAATGTCTGATTTGGCATGCGACGGTTTGGAACATAGCTGGATACCTTATATATCGGTTGCATAATAAAATTCCAGATATGCTACAAAATTATTGTGACACAAACACTAGCACATGGACATGGACAAATAAATTGTCGGAAGGTGGTCTGAAAAAAACCAAATTTAATTTTTATGCAAAGAGCAGCACAATTGGAAGAAATGTTTAATACATATAATTCAAACTCATTACAAGTAGGCCGTAATTATATAAAAAATCTACTGAAGCTTGCTGAAAAAGTAGAGTTAGTAGTGGAAATTAAAAAACTCTTTTTCAGATGCAAACTGTTTTTCAAAATAAAAATTTTAAACACTGAAATAACAGAAAATACCAATTCTAAAAAAAGGAAGTTCAGTAAAACAATCAATTAATTTTTTTTCATCAATACATCGTTTATTTTATAATATATGTAAATATGAAAATTTATATAATTTGCATTTTTCTTAACACGAATAATAAAATATATACATACTTATTTAGCTTTTCATACAAACAAATAATGCACTATAAAAAATAATATACCTCCTGAGTGATGTATATGCGCAGAAAATATTCAAAATGAAACTCGGAACATACTACCATTCTTTCTATATACCTTGTTATGTATATTTATGTTTGCCGAATTGATAAACAAAGCAAAATTACAATTAGATTATTTTTATTTTCAGAAATTATCAAAAACAAGTTTTTTTGTCGGAAAACATTTAGATTTTATTTGTACACTAAAATTTTATTTGAAGTAACTATAAACTGTGTCCTTTATATAGCACACATCTAATTTAATATAATATTTATTTTGTTTGATTTGCATATTTTAATTTTTAGAAGAAAAAAGGTTTTCCACTTCCTCATAGCTCATTTTCTTGTGCTTCTACATATTAAAAAATTATAATTATTATTATCAAAATTATTATTGTGTGTAAATTAATAATAAAATAATATGTATGACTTTTTTATATTACCCAAGTATAACAAGACGAAACTCAAAATTGAGCTATCGTATTTGCCTTCGAAATATTAGAAAAAAGTAGAAGAATTGATACTTTAGTAGTGGTGCGTATATGTATACTGTGTTACTACTGCATACTGTGTTACCGCAATTTTTCTTTCGTAGGAATGTGTATGGCTGGTGCTACACGAGATTTTAATGTCTGGTTTCAAACTAAGTCGTAATAGATTTTTTATTGTTAATTTAAACCTTTATATTAAATGAAAACACCTAATTTTTTAAATTATTTTATTCTGTTTTCTCGAAAACAAAATTTAAACAAAAATCTACATCTCAAAAATGCCCTTAAATTTTTTTATTTACATTTCTATTTTTGTCATTTCGGATTCACGGACAAAAATTGTGCGACATAAAATTTTTGTCCGTGAATCCGAAATGACAAAAATAGAAATGAAAATAAAAAAATTTAAGGGCATTTTTGAGATGTAGATTTTTGTTTAAATTTTATTTTCGAGAGAACAGAATAAAATAATACAAAAAATTAGGTGTTTTCATATAATATAAAGGTTTAAATTAACAATAAAAAATCTATTACGACTTAGTTTGAAACCAGAAATTAAAATCTCGTGTAGCACCAGCCTATAGCATGTACATACATGGTTTGTTTTTATTTTTCATGTTCACGACATGAGTTTGGTAATTTTATAAAAGAGATTTTGTTAAAAAAATTTTAAGATGTGCGTTAATTTAAATAAGATTACATCAAAATATATTTTATGTCTATTCAAATATTGTTTTCATAAATTAATTAATTTCTAGTTCAGTTATAAATTTTTAGGTAGAAAACAAATGCGAAAATAATAAACTTGATGTGCAATAATCATAGTAGCTATTTGGAAAATTATTTAAACTTCTAATATTACAATCAAAGAATAATTTCAAATTGAAAAATAATTAAAAAATTAACTAAAATATAATTTAGATTCGTATATAATATGTATATATGTATGTATATTTTTATACCGCAAATTTAATAAAATAAAAATATTCATTTTAAACCTAAATTTTTATTTTGCTCTGTAACATTTGGATGCTGCCATCTTTTTCTTCTAACATTTTCAAATATATCATTCATTCACATTCATGCACAACGTCGCTCCCGCCATTTTGTTTTTTGTCTTTTCTGTTCACACATACATGTATACAATTCACCTTTATTGAGTTTCGTCCAGTTTCGAATAATCGCGACACGTTTCATACGTTTCATTTTAATAAATTGCAACTCAAACTTAGAAAAATACTAGACTAAGTTTAGTACTTAAGTACGAATATCGCCAGAAAAATTGAAAGTAAAAATACTTGGGTAATATGTCACATTCGTATATCCAAACAATTTTTATTGTACATGTCAAATAATAAAACAACAACAAAAACTAATTTTATCATCTGATTAAGGCCCGATTTTATGAACGCGGATAAAAGATTAATCTAGGATTAATCCACTGTTTCCATTTTATGAACGACGATAAACAAAAAATAAAATCCTAGAGTTATAATTTATCCACTGATTTATCTTCTCTTTTTGATGTCTAATGAGGATACAACTTTTTGTTGTTGTACTTGTTTTGTGCATTACGATTACAAAAAGGAAAAATGGGAAATATATTTATTTATTTAAAATATAAATTTAAATGTGAAAAGCTATGAAATAATAATTTTATGTTTCTAAACATACAGGATGAAACTTTGTTTTTCGTTTTATGTATTTACGATGGCAAAAGGAAAAACCGGAAATGTTTTGGTTAATATTTATTATTAATAAAATAAAAATTAAAATGCGTAAATTAGGCAAAATGATTATTAGCTAATAATATATAACATTAAATTAAATGTGCCTATATTTGAATTTCGAATCAAAAATTTTATTTCAATTATTTTTTGAAATTATTTATTGGTCGTCGGCGATTGAACGTCGTAGAGGAAAGACGTGTTTTTTGTCTCTCCTCTAAATAATTAAAAATAAATAAATGTGTTTTAATTAACTAATTAATTAAATAATCACGTCGATTATAGAACTCGCCGGATTTACTGCGGCGGGAGTCCAAACTCCGTGTAAAAGAGAGTTAAAATCATGAATTTCGATCAAGGTTGTATGTAAAACTGGTTTTATTTTTACGCAAATCAAACAAAAACATTCGTTCGAAATCCGCAGCTAAAACATTACGAATGGTTTGCGAATCGTAAAAACAGAATTATATGAAAATAAACCTGTTTTTCAACGCAACTTTGATTCAAATTAATGATTTTAATTTTTTTTGTGTGGAGTTTGGACTCCTGCCACAGTAAATCCGGCGAGTTCTATAATCGACGTGAATATATATCTAAGTGTTCATAGACATAAATAATATATTTTGTGATTTAAAGAAGTTTGAAGCCGTAATAAGATACATATTGAATAGTTATATTATATTAATTTGTGTGTGATGCGCTTGCAATGGCGAAGAATATGTATATTACAATTTCGTTTATATGTATTTTGATACCGTTGTTGAATGCATCATTTATCATTGTATGTATGTAATTTTTCAATATGTATAGGACTTTTATGATTCCAGAGGAGGAATAAGATAAGTGTTTTCTCATTTTTTCCATTGTTTTAACACGCTTTAATACATATTAATTATTAACATAATATATTTTTCCAAATAAATGTTAAGTATATAATAAAATGGTTACTGTATTCTATAACTCATAAAGGAGTACTAATATTCTCATGGTGGTAGTATTGTTTGAATATTGTTTGTGCCAGAACGTGTTTTTCAATTCTGTTATTCTGTTTTGTTACACAAGATAACAATTTTTGTTGTTCTTTTTGCGACGATTGTTTTTCGTTGGTACTTTTGAATTCTAACTTTTGTTTTTTATATTTATTTACTCGTACGACCAGAATCTACTTAAATATAAGTCCTGCTTACTCTCTCATTGACAGATACCTATTTAAAGAAAACTAACAAAGAGTGTGTTGGTTACACAAACAATGCAACGTTAATTTGAATTTTGTTTTGCTCATTTTTTTTGTTTCTGCACCAACACATTTATACTTAGTTATTTAAAAAAAAATTACTATGGAAAAAATATTTCCAATACATCTTTACTTAGTTATTGTTTATTTTATATGTGTGGAGTTAGCAGGACTTATATTTAAGTAGATTCTGCGTACGACGTACATTATATTTTGTATTATTATATTTTGTGTATAGCGGGATATAATGTACATTTCAATACCACCGAAAATGTGGTTTTGCAATGTATATACAAAGCTTGTTATATTCTTTCGGCTGTGCTTTGTATGGATGTGTGTGTATTGATTACGAACGAAAAATATACAAGCTAGGACTTTTGTTTTCATTTTGTTTTATTTATGTCATTACATAATTATTATATTTTTACTTTTTGTGCTTGGTAGTGTAAATGTTCTTCTATATGAAAAAAAACAATTCAATCATTGATTTTTTTGCTTTTTCATTTCATTTTGTGTGATCAATTTACACAGGCCGGTGGATGTGTATTGCGATAAATTTTCTTTTATATTGATGTTAACGGGCGATCGCTGAGTATTCATCTATTTGGATTGGGAAATAACTTTATGGGTTGCAGTGTGTTGGTTTTTTTATTCTAGAGAAGCGGTTAGCGAGCACTCCTGGATCTACATTACATATTTTTCTTGGTACATTTTACTAAGATTATTTATGAAAATGATTCTTTCCACATTTTGATTTCAGAAATTAACTAATTTTACTAATTCCTACCTCCAATTATTCACCGTTTGAGTATTAAATTGTTATATTTATTATGTTTTATTTGATGAGCAATTTAGAGTTATCAAGGTTTATCAGGGGCTGCATGAATTAAAGGGGTCCGAATTGAAGGGTTTTTTTCTGAATTAAAATAAGTGTTTTTGATTCGCTTTGGGGATGAATTAAAATCGGAGTTGAAGATGAAATAAAAGAATACGATAAGGTGAATTTGGGCGGGGCATTTCTTGATTCATTTTTAAAATGAATTAATATAAATGTTTATAGAACGAAATAATATACGCCTTTTTTATTTATATTTATACTTTATAACTAATCAATGTAAATCCATGCAACTATTATTTTCATTAATGAAAATTTTTTGGAATTTAAATTTAAATTTTAAATAGAATGTGCCTTTTTTAATTCATTTTGAAGGTGAGTTAGGGTACATGTTTTAAAAATGAAATAGTATAAGCCTTTGTTAATTCATTTCTGAGTTTTCTCCTTTTTCTAAATCGCTTTTTTAATTCATAATTTTAAGTTAAAAATATGAATTAAAATAAGTCGCTGGTGTTCATACAAAAATCAACTTTTTTGTTTCATTTTTGGAGAACTTTCTTGATTCGAACTTTTTTAGTTCGGTACCCCTTTATCAGGTGTTTATTATTAATACTATATTATTCATTGCAGTTCCTGATTAAGCTAATTTATTTAGTTCTAATGAACATTTTTGATTACAGAAGAATTTTGAAGCCGTAATGACTACATTTTTATTATTTGCAGCTTTATTATTTTGTAAGCGTCGAGGAATAAATACTCCTTATAGATTCCAGATTCACTATTTTTGAAACCAGATGTCTTTGTTTCATTTTTATTTTTATTAATAAACATATTGGTTATTTAGGGATTGTAGGGTTATTCGTTGAAGAGGGGATCCATCCGTTTGATACTACAATATTTGGATTTGATTTATTTTATTTTATTTGTTTTACGACAATCGAGTTATAATTAATTTAGTTATAATAATCATTACATTGCATTACATTTATTTTATTCAAGAATAATTTAGGTGTATCGTACAAAATAATGATTCTCTAACGAATAATAATGACATTTTATTTCAGGAAACTTACTCGTACCATTAAGATGCCAACATTATTGATTATCAATTAAATGCTATAGTAAAGGTGTGTGGAGGGCCTGGCGTCGCGTTGTTGTGGGTTGATGTGGGGAAGTGGTATTAAATAAAATTTCATCACTCATAGTAATGAAATTTTGTTGCAGGACATTTACTAATTGACCAATTACTTTTTAGGATGTTGCTTGCTGATTGTTTGTTTCCCGAAGAACAAAAATAATTGTGCCGTCTTGTGCTTGACTAACTATTGACTACTTAGGTGTCTGTAACCGGGTCAAGTCTATCAAACCTTACAACCTTTCCTATTACTCCATCTTGTTGTATGTAGGGGGGGGGGGGGTGTACGATTGCCCCGGCGTGTCCGGGATCCTTGCTTGATCTTGGCCGTACATTCTAATCAATATAATTTAACTCATAATAATGACATTTTATTTCAGGAAATTTACTGCAACTTAATTAATTATAAATTTTAATTATAATAATCAATTTCTTTTAGGATGCTGATTGCTGAATATATCCAAAATAATCAAAAATAATTGTGTTGTCTCGTGCTAACCGTCTTATATTACATTTCAACTTACAATTTACTAACTATTGACTACTTAGGTGTCTGAAACCGGGTCAATTTCCATAATAATTAACTAACCTTTCCTATCCTTCCATCTTGTTATATGTAAAAGAGTGTGCGGATGGGCCCGGCGTCAACCGGGAATCTTACTTAGGTTTGGTCGCACATTCCAATCAATCAATCAATTATTTTTTGAAATTATTTATTATTTTGCGATTTTATTTATTATTTCGTTTATTGACAATTGCTGAAAATAAAAATAATTTAGTTGTACGTAATTTTGTTTTGTTTATCAATTCGGCAAATATAAATATGTACATATACTCATTTTTCAAGAAAACGTGCTGCCAACATAAAAAACTGCTATAAAACTGCAATAAAAGACAGATTAAATATGTATTTATTTATCGTCGTTTATAAAATCGGCAAACAATAAAAAACTCTCGAGTAAAGATTAATCATTACTCTCGGATTCTTTGTGATTTATGCTCGTTCATAAAATTGGGCCAACACCAAAGAGAAAAGATATCACAGAGGATAAATTAAAACTCTCGGATTTTTTTTTGTTTATCGTCGTATATAAAATGCAAACAGTGGATTAATCCTAGATTAATCTTTTATCCGCGTTCATAAAATCGGGCCTTATTTCCAAATAAAAATACTTAAATAATTGGATCATGTAGATACATTTATTTAGGTGAAATAATAGGTGAAACAATTATATAGTTGAAAGTCAATTATATCCATTCATTTTTTCAATAAAAATATAAATATGTATAAAAGAGTTTGATTGTATCTTTCTAAATAAATAAAAAAAATTAGTTTGAAAATAAAAATTTTTTTTATCTGTACCTCCATATGTACTGATAAAATTTTGTCCTATACAGTATAGGAACCAAGCGTACATTTTAGTGGAAAAAAAATATTCGATATTATTTTTTCCGTTTAAATCAAAATGCATGTATGCAGCCAAACTGCCATACAATTTTTTTTGTATGCAACCCACATAGAAACTATCTAATGTTATTTCCTGTGGCACAAAAATCTTGATCCAAGTTTTGTTCCAAAATGGCTTCTTTGTTATATTTTTTGTCTTTTTATTTTTTGATTTAGGATCAAAAATAAAATCAAAAAAATTCAACAAAAATCAACATATTGTGATGTGTGAGAAAACGTCAAAAAAATTCAACAAATTTTTTGGATTTTATTTTTGATCCAGAATCAAAAACTAAAACGACAAAAAATGAAAACAAAGAAGCCATTTTGGATCAAAAATGGATCAAGATTTTTGTGCCACAGAAAATAACATAAATTTAGGCCCTGTCCGAATACTGTAATAATTTAATTTTGTGGAATAATGTTGACATTACTGAAATAATTTTCTCTTCCATAATTTGTTAGAGTTCGATTGCTGTTCGAATACTGAAATATTTTTGACATTATTAAAAAATTGTAATAATCGTTATTGCATACAGAAAACAAGATACTTAACTGCAACTTATTTTGGATACAATATTTCAATAATTGTATAATTTAGTTGAACAAACCATAATTTTTTTACATTCTTAACTTAAGCAAATATAATTTCATAATTCAAAAAATGGCGCATTTCCAACAACAATATGAAATAATACAAAAATTTTTGTTACGTCAACACAATTTGGTTGCATTCAGAATACTGTCAAAATTATTACAATAGCAATAATTATTACCAAAGAAGTTAAATGTACAGAATGAGCCTAAGCAACTGTCAAGTGTCACAAATTCGGAGGGTAAAAGAGAAAGCATCTAAATCAACGGGATTACAACAACAACAAAAATCTATAAGAGCCCCACGCCACAACCAAAATTGTTTTCTTAAGTTTTGTGTGATTTATAACTTAAATTCAGGATAAATTTATCACAAATCACTTGTTTCTTAGCACAATTTACATTTTATTTTATATAAACACTTGGTAAACTTGCTGGTGGTAAGATATTCCTTCTTGAAATTTTTTAGGCGTATTTTCACATTTTTTCACGATACACCTCATTTTGTACAAAAGTCTGTATTTTTTGTTATCACATAATACACCACTATATAAACAAATAACTATTTCATAAAGTTTGTATTATTTTGATGAATTATAATTGATAATTTTAAAAATTTATAATTTTAAAGCGCAAAATTAACACGTCACTTCATACAACAACACAAACCGGTTTGACGGGCGCTTATAGCGAAATATGAGTAAACCATATGGATTTTTTATATAACCATCTTATTCTGGCTTGTGACAGATGAAATAGCAAATTTTATATGGGTAAAATACATATAACTAAAAGAACTATAAGGGCGATTGCTCATACTTTCCATAGTAAAATGGCGCACCGACATATTGTCATATTTTTTTTCGTTAAAAGGTTACTGGGTAATTATAGAGATGTCGCACCAATCCACTATTCGTCAAATTTTAAATGTTAACGAAACGTTTTTGTATTTTGCCTTGTTCGCCATTTGTCATTATATAAAGTCATAGTGTTTTCGATTGTTGTGTTTCGTGTTTATAAAAATTTTTAAAAACAGTGTTTTCAAAACTAAGTTAAATATTGAGTGCATTTTAGATTTAGTATTTTATGTGTGAAAATATTACAAAACTTTTTGTGTGTTAAATAAAATCAATATAGTGAATCAGTCAAATAACTATTAAATTGGTTGTTATTAATTTCAGCAAAAAAATTTGAATATGCCTCGAATGTGTTTCAATTGTTCATCCAAGACTAATTTGCATACGTAAATAAAATCCTAATTTCTAAAAATATATGTACACATTAACTTTAACCTTAATTTTCTCTAGATTGCCTCTAGGAGATTTTCGTTTTGCAATCCTCTTCCTGTACCAAATGTTATTTCATTATAATCTAGTTAGCACTAGCAGCACCTCTAATTATAAATTTTCACTAATCACCCAAGTATTTTTATTTCCGAAAATTTCGGCATTTTTCTGACATTTTGATGAAATCATCACCGACTTTTGTCATCAAAAGTGTCCGAAATATTTAAATCTTTCCTATGAATGTTGTCGCGAAAAGTCGGACAAATGATGAATTTGAGTAAACAAAAACTTTTGCATGTGTGAGTGCGGACGTGCTTTCAAATGGTGGGGTTTATGTGGAATAATATTATGACGCGATTATATTTTTAAAGAAATAAAAGAAAACGATATTTTAGATTAATATTCCAGATTTTTAATTCGAAATAAGTATATTTGTTTTATTAAATCACAATACAATACAAATTTTATCAACAAAAATTATTATTAACTTTTAGAGCCATTTTTTTAACACTATTTGTATATTTGAATTATTCACTATATTTTAAAGTAACAATAAAATTTTACTTTACACAGATAATGGCGTCGCAAACAAGAATGATTTTTATATCGTGTACATTATTTTATTTTCACCAACACAAGAAATCTAAAATGTCCAACTTTTTCCGACACTACGTCATATTTTCGGAAAACATCTAGTACATTAATATTTTTTTCCATTTTGTTATACTTGGGCTACGTCATATTTTCGGAAAAGATCTAGTACATTAATATTTTTTTCCGTTTTGTTATACTTGGGTACTTGGGCTGTTGTAATAATTTGGTTGCATTCAGAATCCTATCAAAATTATTACAATACAAATATTTATTACAGTATTCGGACAGGTCCTTAGACAAAATTTTGTTATTTTCAAAGTAATTTTTTTTTATTTAGAAAGATATACATTTTTTATTGAAAAAATGAATGGATGCTTTGACCTATATAATTTGACTATATTTATTTTATAATATAAGTATACATGATCCAATTATTTAATTTTTTTTATTTGGAATTAAATACAGTAAGTCATTATTCGAAACCAGCTATTATTATGTACATATATGTATGTAGATTTTTGATCATCTTTAAAATAAAAATTTTTGTTTGTTGAATTGAGAATTAAATATTTCATTCAAATTTAAAACACAAACGGTGACAAATTAACACAAATCGAAACGTCAAATACCGATGCGAAATGTCCAGTTGTTTGTAAACATAATAAAATAATAATCAAAGTTGCATATACGTCCGCTATGATTAAAAAAAATATTAAAAGTTGAACGTACGTTTTTCTAGCATTTACAAGAAATTATATCGAGTATTTTTTTCCACTAAAATATGTGCGTGGTTCCGCTTTCTATACACAATCGACCCACTGGCGTGTAAATATGAATCCGACATTTACCAATAAATGGCGCCAACTGCCAATGTTCCTTTCAACAAACCACGTCATCGGCGCCATTTTTTATTTTGACATCTGTGGCCCTATTCGGGTTTTCCCAAGAAATTGGGAATTTTTGACGGCTTTCTAACAGTTTGGAATTTTTTTCCCCAAAGTGTATTCTGGCGATTGAGAATATTTTTGAATGGGGAAAAAATAATTCCATTTTGTAGCAGTTTTGACGTTTATTTTTCCCTGTATATTTTTGGGGGAGTTTGTGATAATTTTTATATTTATTCAATATTTGAAATAAAAAATACGTTTAAAAATAAAATAAAATATTTTATTAATAAACATATTGGTTTTTTAGGGATTGTAGGGTTATTCGTTGAAGAGGGGATCCATCCGTTTGATACTACAATATTTGGATTTGATTTATTTTATTTTATTTGTTTTACGACAATCGAGTTATAATTAATTTAGTTATAATAATCATTACATTGCATTACATTTATTTTATTCAAGAATAATTTAGGTGTATCGTACAAAATAATGATTCTCTAACGAATAATAATGACATTTTATTTCAGGAAACTTACTCGTACCATTAAGATGCCAACATTATTGATTATCAATTAAATGCTATAGTAAAGGTGTGTGTACTCATAGTAATGAAATTTTGAAATTTTGTTGCAGGACATTTACTAATTGACCAATTACTTTTTAGGATGTTGCTTGCTGATTGTTTGTTTCCCGAAGAACAAAAATAATTGTGCCGTCTTGTGCTTGACTAACTATTGACTACTTAGGTGTCTGTAACCGGGTCAAGTCTATCAAACCTTACAACCTTTCCTATTACTCCATCTTGTTGTATGTAGGGGGGAGGGGTGTACGATTGCCCCGGCGTGTCCGGGATCCTTGCTTGATCTTGGCCGTACATTCTAATCAATATAATTTAACTCATAATAATGACATTTTATTTCAGGAAATTTACTGCAACTTAATTAATTATAAATTTTAATTATAATAATCAATTTCTTTTAGGATGCTGATTGCTGAATATATCCAAAATAATCAAAAATAATTGTGTTGTCTCGTGCTAACCGTCTTATATTACATTTCAACTTACAATTTACTAACTATTGACTACTTAGGTGTCTAAAACCGGGTCAATTTCCATAATAATTAACTAAACTTTCCTATCCTTCCATCTTGTTATATGTAAAAGAGTGTGCGGATGGGCCCGGCGTCAACCGGGAATCTTACTTAGGTTTGGTCGCACATTCCAATCAATCAATCAATTATTTTTTGAAATTATTTATTATTTTGCGATTTTATTTATTATTTCGTTTATTGACAATTGCTGAAAATAAAAATAATTTAGTTGTACGTAATTTTGTTTTGTTTATCAATTAGATTAATCTTTTATCCGCGTTCATAAAATCGGGCCTTATTTCCAAATAAAAATACTTAAATAATTGATCATGTAGATACATTTATTTAGGTGAAATAATAGGTGAAACAATTATATAGTTGAAAGTCAATTATATCCATTCATTTTTTCAATAAAAATATAAATATGTATAAAAGAATTTGATTGTATCTTTCTAAATAAATAAAAAAAATTTGTTTGAAAATAACAATTTTTTTTATCTGTACCTCCATATGTACTGATAAAATTTTGTCCTATACAGTATAGGAACTAAGCGTACATTTTAGTGGAAAAAAATATTCGATATTATTTTTTCCGTTTAAATCAAAATGCATGTATGCAGCCAAACTGCCATACAATTTTTTTGTATGCAACCCACATAGAAACTATCTAATGTTATTTCCTGTGGCACAAAAATCTTGATCCAAGTTTTGTTCCAAAATGGCTTTTGTTATATTTTTTGTCTTTTTAATTTTTGATTTAGGATATTGTGATGTGTGAGAAAACGTCAAAAAAATTCAACAAATTTTTTGGATTTTATTTTTGATCCAGAATCAAAAAATAAAACGACAAAAAATGAAAACAAAGAAGGCATTTTGGATCAAAAATGGATCAAGATTTTTGTGCCACAGAAAATAACATAAATTTAAGCACTGTCCGAATACTGTAATAATTTAATTTTGTGGAATAATGTTGACATTACTGAAATAATTTTCTCTTCCATAATTTGTTAGAGTTCGATTGCTGTTCGAATACTGAAATATTTTTGACATTATTAAAAAATTGTAATAATCGTTATTGCATACAGAAAACAAGATACTTAACTGCAACTTATTTTGGATACAATATTTCAATAATTGTATAATATAGTTGAACAAACCATAATTTTTTTACATTCTTAACTTAAGCAAATATAATTTCATAATTCAAAAAATGGCGCATTTCCAACAACAATATGAAATAATACAAAAATTTTTATTACGTCAACACAATTTGGTTGCATTCAGAATACTGTCAAAATTATTACAATAGCAATAATTATTACCAAAGAAGTTAAATGTACAGAATGAGCCTAAGCAACTGTCAAGTGTCACAAATTCGGAGGGTAAAAGAGAAAGCATCTAAATCAACGGGATTACAACAACAACAAAAATCTATAAGCGCCCCACGCCACAACCAAAATTGTTTTCTTAAGTTTTGTCTGATTTACAACTTAAATTCAGGATAAATTTATCACAAATCACTTGTTTCTTAGCACAATTTACATTTTATTTTATATAAACACTTGGTAAACTTGCTGGTGGTAAGATATTCCTTCTTGAAATTTTTTAGGCGTATTTTCACATTTTTTCACGATACACCTCATTTTGTACAAAAGTCTGTATTTTTTGTTATCACATAATACACCACTATATAAACAAATAACTATTTCATAAAGTTTGTATTATTTTGATGAATTATAATTGATAATTTTAAAAATTTATAATTTTAAAGCGCAAAATTAACACGTCACTTCATACAACAACACAAACCGGTTTGACGGGCGCTTATAGCGAAATATGAGTAAACCATATGGATTTTTTATATAACCATCCTATTCTGGCTTGTGACAGATGAAATAGCAAATTTTATATGGGTAAAATACATATAACTACCCAGCAGGAAATTTGTCAACATGTATATGAATTAAATTTTTAGTTCAGAAATACGTTTCTATTTTTGTTTTACTTTTTCTCATGTGTATGAAAGAGAAAAATATTTTTTTTAATTTCGTAGATTGGCAGCATGTTGACTAATGGACCAATTTGTGACTTGTCTTTGACTCATCTCTCATGACATATCAGCATATTTAAAACTTCACGTTCCTTCATAAATGAATCATATACGACAGGTACACACTAGTTCTCTTTACCCATGACTGTATATATTTGACTTACATTTTTATCAGTTCGTGTTCTTGAGATTAGTTTTATTTAATTAACGTATTCTAATTTATTAAATATTCTAATTTATTAAATATTCTAAATTATAAGTAATTTCTAATCGGAAAGAATTGTGTTTCTAAAAATATTTTAAATTATGTGATAATTACAAATATTTGTATATGAAGTTATTGTTACTTAAATTGTGTTTTAAATTAATTTCTTAAATTTATTTTAAACGAAAATAATAAATAATGTATATATATGATATATATAAATATGTATGTATATGATCTATGTACATAATTTTGCGAAATAAATTCATATGTTGAGTAACTAAAATTAATGAAATGGTGTATTATTATCCAAAAAAAAAAAAAAAAGCTGCCATTTTGTTACAAGCAAACTAGACAAATATATGAATAATCATCTCAGACATATCATATATGAATCACTTTAGACATGTCTCATATTAGTCGTTTTAGACAAGTCACATATGATTCGCTTTCGACATGTCACAAACGATTCGTTTAAGACTGTCATGCATGAAATCGAGTCCCGCTTTTTGATCAAATTCTATATACGTGTCATGCGTGAATGTCATTGACGAATCATTAGTATGTCTATAATGACTTTCCTGCTGGGTAAAAGAACTATAAGGGCGATTGCTCATACTTTCCATAGTAAAATGGCGCACCGACATATTGTCATATTTTTTTTCGTTAAAAGGTTACTGGGTAATTATAGAGATGTCGCACCAATCCACTATTCGTCAAATTTTAAATGTTAACGAAACGTTTTTGTATTTTGCCTTGTTCGCCATTTGTTATTATATAAAGTCATAGTGTTTTCGATTGTTGTGTTTCGTGTTTATAAAAATTTTTAAAAACAGTGTTTTCAAAACTAAGTTAAATATTGAGTGCATTTTAGATTTAGTATTTTATGTGTGAAAATATTACAAAACTTTTTGTGTGTTAAATAAAATCAATATAGTGAATCAGTCAAATAACTATTAAATTGGTTGTTATTAATTTCAGCAAAAAAATTTGAATATGCCTCGAATGTGTTTCAATTGTTCATCCAAGACTAATTTGCATACGTAAATAAAATCCTAATTTCTAAAAATATATGTACACATTAACTTTAACCTTAATTTTCTCTAGATTGCCTCTAGGAGATTTTCGTTTTGCAATCCTCTTCCTGTACCAAATGTTATTTCATTATAATCTAGTTAGCACTAGCAGCACCTCTAATTATAAATTTTCACTAATCACCCAAGTATTTTTATTTCCGAAAATTTCGGCATTTTTCTGACATTTTGATGAAATCATCACCGACTTTTGTCATCAAAAGTGTCCGAAATATTTAAATCTTTCCTATGAATGTTGTCGCGAAAAGTCGGACAAATGATGAATTTGAGTAAACAAAAACTTGTGCATGTGTGAGTGCGCACGTGCTTTCAAATGGTGGGGCTTATGTGGATTAATATTATGACGCGATTATATTTTTAAGGAAATAAAACAAAACGATATTTTAGATTAATATTCAAGATTTTTTATTCGAAATATGTATATTTGTTTTATTAAAGCACAATACAACACAAATTTTATCAATGAAAATTATTATTAACTTTTAGAACCATTTTTTTAACACTATTTGTATATTTTAATTATTCACTATATTTTAAAGTAACAATAAAATTTTAACTTTACACAGATAATGGCGTCGCAAACAAGAATGATTTTTATATCGTGTACATTATTTTATTTTCACCAACACAAAAAATCCAAAATGTCCAACTTTTTCCGACAACTACGTCATATTTTCGGAAAAGATCTAGTACATTAATATTTTTTTCCGTTTTGTTATACCCAAGTATTTTTATTTCCGAAACTTTCGGCATTTTTCTGACATTTTGATGAAATCATTACCGACTTTTGTCATCAAAAGTGTCCGAAATATTTAAATCTTTCCTATGAATGTTGTCGCGAAAAGTCGGACAAATGATGAATTTGAGTAAACAAAAACTTGTGCATGTGTGAGTGCGCACGTGCTTATGTGGATTAATATTATGACGCGATTATATTTTTAAGGAAATAAAACAAAACGATATTTTAGATTAATATTCCAGATTTTTAATTCGAAATATGTATATTTGTTTTATTAAAGCACAATACAACACAAATTTTATCAATGAAAATTATTATTAACTTTTAGTACCATTTTTTTAACACTATTTGTATATTTGAATTATTCACTATATTTTAAAGTAACAATAAAATTTTACTTTACACAGATAATGGCGTCGCTAACAAGAATGATTTTTATATCGTGTACATTATTTTATTTTCACCAACACAAAAAATCCAAAATGTCCAACTTTTTCCGACAACTCCCAAGTATTTTTATTTCCGAAAATTTCGGCATTTTTCTGACATTTTGTTGAAATCTTCACCGACTTTTGTCATCAAAAGTGTCCGAAATATTTAAATCTTTCCTATGAATGTTGTCGCGAAAAGTCGGACAAATGATGAATTTGAGTAAACAAAAACTTTTGCATGTGTGAGTGCGCACGTGCTTTCAAATGGTGGGGTTTATGTGGAATAATATTATGACGCGATTATATTTTTAAAGAAATAAAAGAAAATGATATTTTAGATTAATATTCCAGATTTTTTATTTGAAATAAGTATATTTGTGTTATTAAATCACAATACAATACAAATTTTATCAACAAAAATTATTATTAACTTTTAAAACCATTTTTTTAACACTATTTGTATATTTGAATTATTCACTATATTTTAAAGTAACAATAAAATTTTAACTTTACACAGATAATGGCGTCGCAAACAAGAATGATTTTTATATCGTGTACATTATTTTATTCTCACCAACACAAGAAATCTAAAATGTCCAACTTTTTCCGACAACTACGTCATATTTTCGGTAAAGATCTAGTACATTAATATTTTTTTTCCGTTTTGTTATACTTGGGCTACGTCATATTTTCGGAAAAGATCTAGTACATTAATATTTTTTTCCGTTTTGTTATACTTGGGTACTTGGGCTGTAAAGTAATTTTTTTTTATTTAGAAAGATATACATTTTTTATTGAAAAAATGAATGGATGCTTTGACCTATATAATTTGACTATATTTATTTTATAATATAAGTATACATGATCCAATTATTTAATTTTTTTTATTTGGAATTAAATTCAGTAAGTCATTATTCGAAACCAGCTATTATTATGTACATATATGTATGTAGATTTTTAATCATCTTTAAAATAAAAATTTTTGTTTGTTGAATTGAGAATTAAATATTTCATTCAAATTTAAAACACAAACGGTGACAAATTAACACAAATCGAAACGTCAAATACCGATGCGAAATGTCCAGTTGTTTGTAAACATAATAAAATAATAATCAAAGTTGCATATACGTCCGCTATGATTAAAAAAAATATTAAAAGTTGAACGTACGTTTTTCTAGCATTTACAAGAAATTATATCGAGTATTTTTTTCCACTAAAATATGTGCTTGGTTCCGCTTTCTATACACAATCGACCCACTGGCGTGTAAATATGAATCCGGCATTTACCAATAAATGGCGCCAACTGCCAATGTTCCTTTCAACAAACCACGTCATCGGCGCCATTTTTTATTTTGACATCTGTGGCCCTATTCGGGTTTTCCCAAGGAATTGGGAATTTTTGACGGCTTTCTAACAGTTTTGAATTTTTTTCCCCAAAGTGTATTCTGGCGATTGAGAATATTTTTGAATGGGGAAAAAATAATTCCATTTTGTAGCAGTTTTGATGTTTATTTTTCCCTGTATATTTTTGGGGGAGTTTGTGATAATTTTTATATTTATTCAATATTTGAAATAAAAAATACGTTTAAAAATAAAATAAATATTTCTTTTTTTTTTTTTTGTACTTTGGTTTTTATCAATTGTAATGGTGTATTGTGATTGTTCCGTATATTGGTCTATTTCAGCACTCTCGAATTAATTACACAACCGTAGGAAATTCTTCCATTTGCGTCAATCTGTATGACAACGACCATGATAATCGACACCTACTTATACACAATCAACTTCCCAACCACCCATACATTTTTCTTTCCTTTAACGCTGGATCGCGGATAAATTTATTTTTTTTTTTTTTTTGACTTATAGATGGCTAATGTGTAAGAATCACAACAATCAGTTTCGAACAGATGAGGCTAATGATTTGAAAAAATCAGTCTTCTCATCAGGTCGCGACGACTGATGTTGTTTATTACATTGAAATATTGTCTATATATATAGAGCAATACCATGTAGTTGTACTACTAGCGAATTACTGCGTAGCGTACGAAATTTTGATTCTTTCACATTTCCATCTATATTCTATTTTAACAATTAACTTTTTCGAATTCACGAATTTTTTATATTTTACTTTGGTTTTTATCAATTGTAATGGTGTATTGTGATTGTTCCGTATATTGGTCTATTTCAGCACTCTCGAATTAATTACACAACCGTAGGAAATTCTTCCATTTGCGTCAATCTGTATGACAACGACCATGATAATCGATACCTACTTATACACAATCAACTTCCCAACCACCCCATACATTTTTCTTTCCTTTAACGCTGGATCGCGGATACATTTTTTTTTTTTTTTTTTTTTGACTTATAGATGGCTAATGTGTAAGAATCACAACAATCAGTTTCGAACAGATGAGGCTAATGATTTGAAAAAATCAGTCTTCTCATCAGGTCGCGACGACTGATGTTGTTTATTACATTGAAATATTGTCTATATATATAGAGCAATACCACGTAGTTGTACTACTAGCGAATTACTGCGTAGCGTACGAAATTTTGATTCTTTCACATTTCCATCTAAATTCTATTTTAACAATTAACTTTTTCGAATTCATGAATTTTTATATTTTACTTTGGTTTTTATCAATTGTAATGGTGTATTGTGATTGTTCCGTATATTGGTCTATTCAGCACTCTCGAATTAATTACACAACCGTAGGAAATTCTTCCATTTGCGTCAATCTGTATGACAACGACCATGATAATCGACACCTACTTATACACAATCAACTTCCCAACCACCCCATACATTTTTCTTTCCTTTAACGCTGGATCGCGGATAAATTTAAATTTTTTTTTTGACTTATAGATGGCTAATGTGTAAGAATCACAACAATCAGTTTCGAACAGATGAGGCTAATGATTTGAAAAATCAGTCTTCTCATCAGGTCGCGACGACTGATGTTGTTTATTACATTGAAATATTGTCTATATATATAGAGCAATACCATGTAGTTGTACTACTAGCGAATTACTGCGTAGCGTACGAAATTTTGATTCTTTCACATTTCTATCTAAATTCTATTTTAACAATTAACTTTTTCGAATTCACGAATTTTTATATTTTACTTTGGTTTTTATCAATTGTAATGGTGTATTGTGATTGTTCCGTATATTGGTCTATTTCAGCACTCTCGAATTAATTACACAACCGTAGGAAATTCTTCCATTTGCGTCAATCTGTATGACAACGACCATGATAATCGACACCTACTTATACACAATCAACTTCCCAACCACCCCATGCATTTTTCTTTCCTTTAACGCTGGATCGCGGATAAATTTAAATTTTTTTTTTGACTTATAGATGGCTAATGTGTAAGAATCACAACAATCAGTTTCGAACAGATGAGGCTAATGATTTGAAAAAATCAGTCTTCTCATCAGGTCGCGACGACTGATGTTGTTTATTACATTGAAATATTGTCTATAGTTATATAGAGCAATACCATGTAGTTGTACTACTAGCGAATTACTGCGTAGCGTACGAAATTTTGATTCTTTCACATTTCCATCTATATTCTATTTTAACAATTAACTTTTTCGAATTCACGAATTTTTTATATTTTACTTTGGTTTTTATCAATTGTAATGGTGTATTGTGATTGTTCCGTATATTGGTCTATTTCAGCACTCTCGAATTAATTACACAACCGTAGGAAATTCTTCCATTTGCGTCAATCTGTATGACAACGACCATGATAATCGACACCTACTTATACACAATCAACTTCCCAACCACCCCATACATTTTTCTTTCCTTTAACGCTGGATCGCGGATAAATTTAAATTTTTTTTTGACTTATAGATGGCTAATGTGTAAGAATCACAACAATCAGTTTCGAACAGATGAGGCTAATGATTTGAAAAAATCATTAGCCTCATCTGTTCGAAACTGATTGTTGTGATTTTTACACATTAGCCATCTATAAGTCAAAAAAAAAATTTAATTTTATCCGCGATCCAGCGTTAAAGGAAAGAAAAATGCATGGGGTGGTTGGGAAGTTGATTGTGTATAAGTAAGTGTCGATTATCATGGTCGTTGTCATACAGATTGACGCAAATGGAAGAATTCCCTACGGTTGTGTAATTAATTCGAGAGTGCTGAAATAGACCAATATACGGAACAATCACAATACACCATTACAATTGATAAAAACCAAAGTAAAATATAAAAAATTCGTGAATTCGAAAAAGTTAATTGTTAAAATAGAATATAGATGGAAATGTGAAAGAATCAAAATTAGTAGTACAACTACATGGTATTGCTCTATATATATAGACAATATTTCAATGTAATAAACAACATCAGTCGTCGCGACCTGATGAGAAGACTGATTTTTTCAAATCATTAGCCTCATCTGTTCGAAACTGATTGTTGTGATTCTTACACATTAGCCATCTATAAGTCAAAAAAAAAATTTAAATTTATCCGCGATCCAGCGTTAAAGGAAAGAAAAATGTATGGGGTGGTTGGGAAGTTGATTGTGTATAAGTAGGTGTCGATTATCATGGTCGTTGTCATACAGATTGACGCAAATGGAAGAATTTCCTACGGTTGTGTAATTAATTCGAGAGTGCTGAAATAGACCAATATACGGAACAATCACAATACACCATTACAATTGATAAAAACCAAAGTAAAATATAAAAAATTCGTGAATTAGAAAAAGTTAATTGTTAAAATAGAATATAGATGGAAATGTGAAAGAATCAAAATTTCGTACGCTACGCAGTAATTCGCTAGTAGTACAACTACATAGTATAGCTCTATATATATAGACAATATTTCAATGTAATAAACAACATCAGTCGTCGCGACCTGATGAGAAGACTGATTTTTTCAAATCATTAGCCTCATCTGTTCGAAACTGATTGTTGTGATTCTTACACATTAGCCATCTATAAGTCAAAAAAAAAAAAAATTTAAATTTATCCGCGATCCAGCGTTAAAGGAAAGAAAAATGTATGGGGTGGTTGGGAAGTTGATTGTGTATAAGTAGGTGTCGATTATCATGGTCGTTGTCATACAGATTGACGCAAATGGAAGAATTTCCTACGGTTGTGTAATTAATTCGAGAGTGCTGAAATAGACCAATATACGGAACAATCACAATACACCATTACAATTGATAAAAACCAAAGTAAAATATAAAAAATTCGTGAATTCGAAAAAGTTAATTGTTAAAATAGAATATAGATGGAAATGTGAAAGAATCAAAATTTCGTACGCTACGCAGTAATTCGCTAGTAGTACAACTACATGGTATTGCTCTATATATATAGACAATATTTCAATGTAATAAACAACATCAGTCGTCGCGACCTGATGAGAAGACTGATTTTTTCAAATCATTAGCCTCATCTGTTCGAAACTGATTGTTGTGATTCTTACACATTAGCCATCTATAAGTCAAAAAAAAAAAATTTAAATATAAATATTTCTGTTCTTTGTCACTCTCATGAAATTAAAAAAAATTTTTTTTTTGCGTATTACATATCAGCAAAAATATTGCTGTCAGCAAATTTTATCAATGGAATTAAAGCATAATACGTAAATTTTAACGCCTGTCTTCTTTGTCATCATCCAAATGGCGAATTAGGCGTCGAGCCATTATTAATTTTTTTTTTTTTTAAATAATTTAATTTTAAATAATTTTTTTAAATAATAATAAATTTTTTTAATAATAAATTTTATTATAGATTTATTGTGAATGTTTTACTTATTAAATCACTTATATCACTTACATTAAACTACTTATATTAAATCACTTAATAATTTAATAATAATAGTAGAATTATTTATCTTCAAATATAAATGACAGGACAGTAAATTAGTTAGTGGTGAACATTTGCACTTGTAATATTTTAAGGGGAAATTATTCCCAATTTGCCAGAATACACTTTGGGGAAATATGGAATAAAAAGTTGGGAATTATTGTAGATGGGAATTATTAAAATATTTTTCCCGAATTCCCAATTCCCTGGGAAAACCCGAATAGGGCCACTGGGGGTCGATTTTATTCAAAATTCGACAGTTGACGAAAAAATACCCGCAAGTATATAGAGTGGCATGTGTGTTTGTGTTAGTGCGAATGTGCGCCATTTTTTTGGTACGACATTTCTAGATAACATTCCTATTTATAATTTAAAGTTTGTAAATGCAAATATGCTTTAAATAAAATTAAATTTATTTAATTATTAATTTTTTGTCCAATTTACCGGGCCAGCTCTACCGAACCAGCGACTAATGAAATCACGATCAAGTACTTCACGTGCTACCGACGAATAGTGTGTTGGACATCCATCATGTTGAAACCACATGTTCTCTCGCAATTTTAAGCTCAAGTCTTCAAATAATGTTGGCAGTTCATTTTCCAAAATGGCTCGGTACATTTGACCATTCAAGTTGCCTTCAATGATGTGGGGGCCGATGAGTTTGTTGCCAATTATTCCACACCACACGTTGACAGTCCAAGGGCGGTGATGTTCAACTTGGCGAACGCAGTGCAGATTTTGAACACTTCAGTATAATGCATGTTGTGTCGTTTAACCGTTCCATGGTTTGTAAAGGACGACTTGTCGGAGAACAATACTGTGAAATTAAACAAAAATAGGATATCTGCAGATAATCACTTTTCCAGATTTTATAACCAGTTGATGCAGAATTTGTAATTCTATTTATTACCCAGAACAGTATTTTAAGCTGTTCATTATTTTCTTAGAAAATCCACAAAAAAGGCGGTTGCCTTCCATAGAAATACCCTACGACTTCAAACTTTAAATGCGATTTTCCAACATTTATGTTTTTGCAGTTATCTTGTTTTTGTTTAATTCGACAGAACGTAGCGAAAAAATTGGGATTTTGCTGTATTTGTTCACGTGCCCACTGACAAAAAGTTACCCGATTTTGGCAATCAACGCCATGGAGATCTTGGATTAAGGACACAAGATACGGATGTTACTTATAACGTTCTAAAACTTTCCAAATACTGGTTTGGAACAATCCGGAATAGCTATTTTGTATAAGGATGAGAAAAATGTCTCATCTTTACATACATTTTTTGTAGATGTGTTAACAATGCTGAAATAAAAAATACTTTAGTTTACATTTTTTATAGCACATTATGGCAGCACACTAACACCATCACAATTATTTTCTTAGTAAAATTTTACTGACTACATTTTTTGTTTCGTACACAACCAATAAAGACTATATATTTTTCTCTTTTTTATTTTTACTGACAGCAGATTTTTCCCATGGAATAAAGCCATAATTCACAACATGAAAATGTTAGATGTTAGTACATTACGGATCCATGTGATATAAAGTACGGTTAATTATATAACAAAAGAAAACATATTTATATAAATAAAATTAAAATGTATGTGAAAAATATAACAAAATATGAATTAAAATGATAATAACACTTCTCTTATGCTCTTTGGAATAACTAAATTGTTTCACACAGTGACTCCCCATAAAAATGAGTGTGATCAAAACAAACAACAATATAAAGCCAACTTGTTACACGTGTTAAAAGGCGGATTATTACTAAGCATTTTTTTATGTGCACTTTTCTATTGCAGTAGCCTTTGATAGAATATTTTTCCCTACCATCATTGAAGCATGCACACATTTTGGCATTGGGCGATTTCAGGGCACCCAACAGTTGGGAACATGTTGAGTAAAATCGCGGCCAACGCTATGAAAATGTTTAGCATATCAAATTTTCAAATCAAATTGGCGATGATTTTGCTAATCATGATAGGTGACCTGAAAGCGCCCATTGTGTAACCGACTGCTCGATTACCGAAAATTTATTTTTGCTTATTCATTTAGAGGCATTGAACGGTCATCTATGGCCAGCTATAGCTCAGGGTTAAGGGCGTGGTTTTTCAAAGCTTAATTGAATAGATAGACCGTATGAATTTTAAAAGAAAAGGACGAACAAAAAAAAACACCAAATACAACTAGTCGATTGCAATTATATACTGATTAATTACTACATCATCACTATCAAACGCTCTCGCAATTTTACCTAATCACCTTAAGACACTTAATTCATATTTGGTTCAATCTCATACAATAAAAAAAACAAATCCGAAAACTTCATTTTTGATTGTATAATTATTGAAATTAATTTAAATTTTTTTTTAAGTTTTTAAATAGAAGATAACGAAAATTTTAACTAACGTTAATTAAAGAAGATTATGTCTAATTAGTTTTAAAGAGAAATATAGAACAAAACTCAAAAACTAATGTTAATATATAAGAAAAAAAAATTTACTTATTTAAATCTAAAATATTAAATATAATAAAATGTACAACATTTTCGTTGTATTTTCGTTGGGCGCCGATGCTGATGACGATGTACGAAGAATGTTGGTTGAACTTTGCTGATGACGGTGTCCGTTTTTTTGTTTTTTCGATGAGTTATCGTGGAGTTATCATTCAAGTGACGTATAATTCTTATACGTTACGATTAATTAATATATTTGTTATAATTATTATTATTATGATTATTATAATTATATTATTATTTAGATTATAATTAGTGATTAACATAAATTTTACGGTATATTCATATATTTAGTTTTCTTATTAATAGTACATTTTTATTATACGGATTGTATTTTAGAAGTTTTATTGTTATTAAGATTATATTTCACTTCATATAATTAAATTAATTAGAACTATAAAGTTTCTAAATTTAAGAAAAATTTTCACTTTTTCTAGAACCGCATGTCTACCAAATTTTTAGTAACGCACAGTTTTATGTTTTTTTTTTCACTGACAGTTAAACCAAATATTAAATATGTCAATATAAGACACTACCATGTAAAATCGTGTTCCAAAATTTTTTTTCTATAAGACAAGAGTGAAGTTAGGTGTTTTAGTACAAGTTCGAGAAAAAATTCGAAAATCAATACAGCTGGAGCCTGTTCACGATATTTACATTGTTACAATATCGTAGCAACTGTCATTGTAGAAATGACGTAATAGTTAACTATGAGATTGTCCCAAGTGTCAAAACATTGTTAAAAACATAACCACAGAATTAAGATAAAAAAAATTATTGTTAAAACTGAGATTGCAGTAAAATTTGTTAGATTTGCGTAGACAAAATAAATTATGAACTTTCTGACAATGCAATGTTTTATTGTGGTACGAAGGAGTGTGTTGTGAATTTTCAATATAAGTTTCAAACGGAGAAGCAATTCTGGGGCAGATTCTATTAATTATTATTTTGAATTGCAATATTTTTAAAAAATTAGTAATATTTAATTAGATTAATCTCGAGGGAATCGAAACTGGAGACTAACTTTAAATATTGTTTTTCAGACATTACCCGCCAGTCGTTTAGCTCATTTACCACCTTTCTTATCATCTGACAAACCAAATGCACAGGAATATGTTCTTGCATTAGCCGTACTCTCAGCCGATGCAGACGACAAGACTAAGGCATGTCGTTCGTTTGCCCAAGAGGTTGTAAACAAGACATTAAACTTAAATGTTGAGTTTAAAATTGCTGCTTTGGTCTACGCTACGCTATCCGATCTTGCCACTAATGTCGATGGTGGCAAAGCACTTATTACAGATGGCATAATCCGTGCTGAGAGACGACGTGACCGCAAACTCACCAAACCGGTAAGACCGAGCGGCCTTTATAAAATACAAGACTAGAATAAAAATTGTATTTATAGATTGAAGAATATCAAGCAGCCGAGGCAGCTGCCAAAAAATCTCGTGTCGCAGTTTAATACTGTGACATCACAGAAGATGATGCGGCATTCGTTCAAGATACTATTAGACTTCTTAAGATTCCTAACGATCTATTGTGCATGTTTTATGATTTTGTAAAGTTCGATTTGCCTAGAGGACAATTTTTCCATTTTTTTTTCCATAAAGTACGAATCGTAACTAAAAAATAAACCAATAGTACGAACTAATCATAGTATTATGGAGCATCAAAATAATCAGTGTATCCGTAAAACACAAATTTATTTAAAATAAGTATATTAAAAATTGAATTTTGTTCTTTATTTTTCAAACCTACACAATCATCATGTTGCTTCTGATACCTACACAATTAAAAATGACATTTGTAGAGGCAGTCTCGAGTTGGGTTGAAAATGACGTTTGTAACAATGTAGAGTTCGTGAACGAAAAAGGCACGTGTTCATTGTTACAATGTAGTTTCATGAACGATGTTGAGCTGTCATTGTTAACAATATTGTAACAATGTAAATATCGTGAACATAACCCTGGTGAAAAAACTGTGTGTCAAAATAAAAAAGTAAATGTCATGTGCATGTGTAGTCAAACATAGCCTTAATTTTTAGTGTAGTTATGCTAGTAAAATGCTAGAAACGTTGTATAGTTCACCGTTCTGAATATTGGAAAGTCCTAATTAAAAATCTAAAGTCCATCATGGTTTCTTCAGCCATCCACAATGAACATATTTGCATGTTACTGATGTCGTATTTCCTGGTTACCGGTGGTAAGTACATGCCGCCCCGTTTAAAAGTATAGACCATGCCATTATGTTCGATTCTAATCCATAGGAATTATTTACGATGCACATGTTGAGCTCTTAAGTGGTGAATCAACTGCAGACGAGGAAGACGGGCAATACATTATGGAAGGTGTGGCAAGTAGTTTTCTGTTTACGGTCGACTGACTGGACAATTTGAGACGGAATTTTCTCGTTAACGAACTGTATATGTTAGGAGGGGTACATAATGCCCAGGAATCATTATGTAATTTAATTGATCCCTTATGTTTTAAACAATAAATTTTGTTTTGTTATATTTTAGTATTGCTTGTCGCACTAGAAGAGAAATGTGAGAAATCTAACCGACATAATAATTCGAAACATGAAAAGTAAATTAAAATTCAATGTGAACGTATTGTCCAGGAACACCATTATGTAATTTCCAGAAAATCAAGTTTCGTGTTTAATAAAAACCATTACGATCGATATTTATGGCAACGCAGGGGATTTGAAAAATTCTGATCCAAATTACATAAGTGATGACTGATGAGATTAACCTCGACGATTCTTACGTGAATTAATTAACACGACACCATTATGTAATTTCATGAATAAATGATAATTAAAACACTTTTTTTTAACTTCCATTATTTTCCTTGACAAAAAAAATTGTAAACTTTTTGACATGAAAATTTTTGTGATGAAAATTTTATTACTGCGATAAGATAAGAGAAAAAAAGAACACGAACGTCATATATATAAGTTATTTAATATATGGTCGAACCGTTCGGCGTTTTCACAGTTTTTTTTTTCAATTTTTAACATACGATTTTATAACTTATTTTCACTAATTAAACGTATTATTATAATTTATTATTATAAAATTTATTATCGCGATAACCGAATATAAGTGGCAACATTTTAGGTGTTCCGATTTAACACCAAAACTACAGCAAAAGAAATTTAAGTCCTTCGTTATCTTAAATTTTAATTTTTTTTTTTTATTGGAATCAAGTTATATTGATTCTCGTAAATTTTTAATTAATATTTCGGAACATCCACTTTAATTAATATTTTAGATCTTGACTCGATCACGTTTAAAAATTAACTCCCTGATGTTTGTTTTTCGTCCAACCAACTCATCTCCATCCCAAAAAAAAATCTCAACATCGATTTTTACCGTATGTACATGCAATTCTTGTTTACAATCTAAACGATCACTACTATACAGAATCTATATAATTCAAACCCCTACATTTTTATATACAACTAGCTTTAAATAACTTATACAAATAGTAAAATTCAAACATAAATTGTAATTGTATCGAAGAACTGAGTGAAATTTGGTTTTATAATAACGAGTTTAATTGAGTGAAAAAAATCATGAAATTAAGCAGAGATTATCAACCATTTTAAAATTTTACTGAAAATTTGATCATTACAAAAATTATTATCACCCGAACCAGAATTATTTTGCAAATTTAAATTTTTGGTCAAATTGAAAAGATACACGTAAGAAACTTAATTAAATTTTGGAACGAATGAAAATGCAGTCGTTACAATTGACCAAACCATCATTACATGGATTAGATTCATGCTTATGCCTCTCGTTATTGTGGCAGATCTTGATCCGATTTACGTCAGGAATTCATTGGGCCTGAACCGGCTGCACCTTTGACCTTTAATAATGGTACGAAAGCTATTAAGAACTATGTTCTTTACCTATAGCTAAGTATTTCGTTTCTGAACATAACACGAGGTTAACAAAGTATGCTTCACCTTTGAAGAAAGACCAGCTACACACAAAAAATAAAAGGTTATCACAACACCGAATCGGTGTTACATAGTGTCCCATCGATCGGATATTTATAATTTGAATCCAATCGGATGTTATAATAAAAATGACAAAAAATACTATTGGATAAAAACTTTTACACCGAATACAAAATGAAAATATATTTTTATATTTTTCGGAACTCATATATTTTAACACCAATTTTATTCTAATAACAGCACCGATCAAAGTTATATAATCACAACGAATTGATGAACTTCGTAACACCTCTCTTATATTTTGCAAATATCCTCTTGGGCATTTTTATATACCCAAATTGCGTATTTTTGAAATAAAAAAATTGTATTTTATAATTTTTTTTTAAATTTATTTAGTAAATAATATGGTTTACAATTTGGTTCTAATTTATTTCTTTTCAAAGTACCTACAATTTAGTTTTTAATAAACAAGTTTTATTAACACACCCAAAATTAAATTCAAAGTTAAATTAATTAATCAAAATAAAAATTAAGTTCAAAGTATAATTAATTATTAAAGTAAATTCAAAGTAACGTAAAAAATTAGGAACTTAAACTATTTTTTAACTCCATTTAACTTGCAGTGAACTGAACTTTATTCATCCTTAGAAATGTCTCCTGTATAAATAAATAAAACGAATCGTGACAAAAGGATATTGACAGAATACATAAAATGCCTTGAACAACGTTGTAAAATCATCGAAGTTTGTAATCTAATGATAGCGGAATTTCCTTATTACCGACAATAATGCTGAACAACAAAATTTGATTTTTGTAGGGCCTCGCTCGAAGAATCAGATGTGCTCGAACAATAAGATGTGGCTGCGTAATTACATCTGTTATAGTTGTTTCAGTCTGAAAATACATGTTATTGTTTTATTAAGACGAAGGTTTTAATTTATAATTGTGAATTACTAGTACACTTACTTATCCAAACATTGGCCACTGGAATATCTGGTGACGTTGATACATTTTGTTCCTGCAAGTACCGCAAAGATGTTTCAATACAACCTGCACACTGATATTGCCATCAAATTCTAAATAAATTAAAAGAACCCAAATTAAAATTAATGACATGATAAACACATCATTTTTTTCATTAATTTATTTGTTTACCATTTTAATTAATTTTTAAGAATTAAAATCTCACCATTTTCACAATTCACAAATTGAATACACAGTACTACCTACAACTTTTTACTTTAAATTTACAAAAATGTAATACAATTTTGAAGTGATATCCACAAAATTCAAATGAACACTGAAATGTAATATTTAAAATCGTAAATCCTTGAAATTTTTTTTAACAAAAAACACCAAAAAAGTATTAAATTTTATCCAAAAGGAGTTTCCATCAGTTTTTGAGGGATAAAGTTAAATATTTATCCGATGATGCGATGTTAGATTCTAAAATAATTATCCGATTGGATAAAAATAATTAGTTATTAGGATAAAAAATTTATTAGCACCGCTTATTTTTTTGTGTGTAGATTTTGGTCGCACAATGAATGGGGTTTGTTCAAGGTTCCTTGTGTAAAGACTGCCTTGAAGAGGATGATGACTGCATTCACTTTATTTGTAGATGCCCCGCTTTTGTGGTAGCTCGGTCCTCGTTCCTTAACTACAAATCTTTGAATGTATGTCAGTTGTCATCTCTACCCTGGCTCAAGCTCACGCAGTTTGTCAGAGCAGCTGAGCGCAATTGCCAGTTGGGATAGCAACCTCGACTTAACCATTGGCCCAGTGTGGCATTGAGTGCGGACACTACCAGTTAACATTAATAATAATAATAAAATGCACTAGTATAGTTTGTTTATAAATTGTTAATTGTTTATTTTTGGTATTAACCAACTATAATATTTTGACACATCAGTAAATACAACGAACTGAGTCGTATCACATCTTGATTCGTTCATAAGGGATACTCCCAACGATACAATACCACGAATATAGAAATGATTTTCGCTCTCTAAGATAAGCCCACTTCCACTGTCACCGGAACAAACGCTAGTCCCGTTACCATAGCCAGCACAAAACGTATTTTCGTTTAAAAATTTTTCAAAAAATTCTCGATTACTTTTACGACAAATAGAATGACTTTGAATTGGTATCGAGGCTTTAGACAATATACTGACTTGTTGTTGATATTCATTTTTCCCCCAACCGGACACCTGAAATTAAACAATGATTGTAGCTTTAAACTATTGTTATATAGGTATCAAATACATCTTACCACACCAACATCAGAATTGAAAATTGTTATATTATCGGTAATACAAATTGGCTGGATGAAATCAGAAAAGTCAATTAATGTCCTTAGTTTTAATACACTAATATCATTTTCTAAATAATTTGGATCATACTGTTCATGTAATATTATTCTATAAACACCTGTCTCGCGACTATTGGAAGTTGTTTCATCTAAATCATATTTCCCAAGGGATACAATGAGAAGTTCTGGTGCTATTACTCCTCCTGCATAAAAGACACAATGTCCCGCAGTTACAACGGTGTTTTGATTTAAAAGAGTTCCTCCACATATATATTTTCGAACACCTGAACTTTCTTTTCGTGAAAGAGCTGCGTGCCAGGGAAACTCTCCACGAATAGCAGGTTCACCGCTAGTAATTAGTGCAGTGGGCTGAACAAACCTATTTCCGCACTTAGAAATTTCTTCCTCCTGAAAGAAAAACATTCTTACATATTGCATATAGGTTAGATAAGATATTTGTTGCATAATATTATGCAATCTGTCCAATTTATTACCCATAATAAAGAATCCAGCCAATCTAAATGAGCCGACATCTTTGTACCAACAATTTGATAAACAGCTGTTGCATAGTAAAATAAATATTGTCCTAGCATGTAATAATTGTGAGATAATTTACCAGAAGTAATTTCAATTTGAATTGGTGTTCCATGTGTTGGCTGTAACGTAATACATTTAGATAATCATAAAAATAAATAAAAATATCATCATCTAATACCCAATATTCTCCTTTGTCTAGGCCTCTCGCCTGCAGACAAATGAAAGTTGGGTTTAATAAATAATTTAAAGCTGCACAATCCGAATCACGTAAAATAATAAGCTCAGTAGATTCTGAAATTAAAACGGCAGTATTGTTATTTATAATTAATATAAATTAAAAAATTGTTTTATAAAGTTTTGTTTTGTTTAATAATAAACGGTTTTTTAAGGAAGCCATTGTTTTGTAAATGATACGATTCCATGTATCATATATGAAATAAAACTAACATTTTGCTTATTTACATATTTAATCAAACATTTTAATTAAGAGTGCCTTTGTGCAACCAAAAAATCAGCTAGAAAATTTGTGAAATTTGTCAAAAAATGATTGGTTTTTTAAATTCCCTGAAGCATGCCAAAAATGAAGAACATCATTTCAAACCATCAAACTTCTATATTTCTCATAAAAAATGGTAATAAACAATAACTTGATATGTATGAAATTGACAATAATTACATATATAGAAAAACATTCTATTATACATATTTGGTAAAATTATAGTGTTTATATTGGAGGTTGAACCTTCAACATAAACACCAAAAGTTAACTTGGAGTTAACTCGACTCAATCCAAAAAATTTCTTAGGTCGAGTTAACTCTGGTTAATATAAACGCCCAGAGTCGAGTCGAAAAACAACAACAAAAAATAATCAGTAAAGTAAAAAAAAAAACTGGCGATTTTTCATATTTTTCTTGTATGAGCGCGTATGTGTCTAAATTCGGTAGCATATTTTCGTGATTTTTGCGATTTTTTATTTTTCGAAAGTTCGAAAGAAAAGTTACAATGATTTTTTGAAAGAAAAAATTTGAATGATTTTGACATTTATAACCTGGTTTCGACTCAACCTCAAGATAACTTATAGTTGTTGGTATTATCAACTATAAACTACACACTATGTAGTTGTTGCTTTAGTTATTACCTCGTTGGAATAATTTAACTTAGCAACCAACTACGTTTATATATAACGACACTAGGTAGAATTCACTTCAGTTTCTCGTACTACCACACTTCATATAATCACCAGAAAAGGCTAAATAAAACTAAACGCCTTGTTGCTTTTTTTATGTTTAACCAAACTAATTTTTATTTAATATTAATATTCATTTTATGAGTTTATTAAATTTAGATTAAATATGGTAATATTAAATTTAGATTAAATTTAGATTTAATTTAAGTTACACTTTATGCTTTGCGATACCAACTCTGTGTGTCAATTAATTTCTTATAAAATCCAATTGAACCGTATCCATAATTATATTTACAGATGCAAATTTATCTCCCACTAAAAAGCATAACCCATACCATTGAATTCTATTTACTAGCATTACAATTATTAAATATATAGTATATAATAGGTAATAGTAAAAAGGTAAATACAAATCAAATTCATTATCAATATGATGACGCAATGAGAAGGTACATAATGTATACGGAATTATTTGCATTCCACTACGCATATAAAAATGAATTGCAACAACGTATTTTGTATGCGCGGGATATTTTGTATTTGTATATTATGTATTATAATAAATGATAATCATAATAAATAATGTAGGGTGCAGGTAGGTTAGATAAGATAATTAATCTGTAAATAAATTATAAACTAAAGTTTTATTTCGGTCGCTACAAACTCTCCAAACACTAGAAGTTAACTTCAAGGTTAACCTAAAGATAACTACAAGTTGACTCGACCTGGATTCAACCTCCAATATAAACAGTATAAATGTGATTGAATTTTGAACAATATATGTTTTATTTGGTGTCTTCATAAATTTAAATATTTGTGTTAAACCATAGAAAAAAATATTATTTTTTCATGTGGGTGTAACGATAATTTTTTTTCCTAAATATCTGACTAACTAAATTGATGATTATTTCATACTTGTTATTTACAGATTTCTTTAATGTACATAATATGTTATATTATAAAAATAAGTTTACCATATTTCTCATTTTTATAAATCGAGAGACAAAAATGAGTTATAATTTATATATAAATATATATATATATATATATATATATATATATATATATATATATATATATATATATATATATATATATATAAATATGAATATATAAATATCTTTATATATAAATATTATATATAAAAATTGCGTAAAATGCTCTATGCTCCATCTACTATTGCCGCAATCGAATTGAAATATTTTTTATTTTGAGCTATTGTTTCCTTAAGTTTGCCAAGCAAAAACTACAAAAGGAACTAAATTTTGTGCTCATTGTAAGCCGCCATTTTTATTTTTGCTACATATATGACAGAAAATATAGATATATGTATTTGACAATTATATATTTGTGATGTAAAACCAAAGACTAATAATATTATTATTATATAATATTAATATAATACTATTATATAATAATATTATTAATAACTAATAATAATATTATTATATTTAATTATTATTGTTACGATTTTGCCTTGTCACTCAAGGTTCGAATCACAACTGCTTTAAATTTGAACTCACACAAATTTATTTACACAACACAATAATTATACAACCAAAATTAACAATTAATTATTACAATTATTACACACTTTTTAATTATCACTTTAATAATCGCTTTAATAATCACTTTAATAATCATTTTATTTAACCTTCACTGTATCACGTTTAAAATAAGACTCAGCATTCCACGTCAATGTACGCCTTTATATACCAAAATATTTGTTTCCAGAATAATCCTAAATGCGCATCGAGCAAATATGTTAAATCTATTCTAATCTATTCTATTCTAATCTAGGTGTCAGATCACCTCTTCTGTAGAGCGCCAAACGCTCTAAATGCACCACCTTTGGTTTACCTTTCCGTCCTTTCTGTATGCGATAAACCACGTCGTTCAACCTTTTCATGACAGTGTAGGGTCCTTCCCATGTGGGTTGCAAGTGGGTGACCTCCACTTGCTCCTCCATGATACTCCTTGAGGAGTGGTTTTGGCACCACTGCCAACAATTGTTTTACTTTACCATCCGTGCTTTCCCACTTTCTTTTTAAACATCCATTTTCTTTGTGGAGGCTATCCCATTGAACCCAGTAAGCTTTTATAATGGGAGTTTTGTCAGCTATCTCACTCCATGTGGGACGGTGTTCCTTTTCCTTATGTTTCATGATGGATGACAGGTCAGCATCCCGTAATTGCTTCTTCTTGATCAATTCATTAGTCCATTCCTCATCAGGTAGCGCTTGCATGAGCCGAATATCTACGATGTTTTCCTTGACCTCCTTTCCTTGACCTGTTTTCCTTGACTTATATCGATGAACAATTCCATGCTTTGGATAAAATAAAAATTTCTGAAAGTGGAAAACGATTGAAATCCTTACTCGTCGAAGATGTGAAACCATTGCTGCATGTGATTCGAGGTTATCATTAGTTGTGTCCGGTAAAGATGGTACCCTAATGTTACGAAGTGATACCAATTCAATGAAGAGCACGTCATCTAGATTCATTATCACGCGATATCGACGATAGTGATGAAGGGGCAGTAGTTGATATGAAGTAACAAATAAAAACTCAAAACTTTTTATTAAAACATCAAATTTTTTATTAAATTTTAAGAGAATAAAAATTTCTTGGATTTAATCCATAACATAGTTGTAAAAAAATAAGGTAGGAAACAAAATGTTGGTCTACGCAATGGCGGTTCTGGTTATATCTATTAGTGCCTAAACCACCAACTAGACAAGCGCACATATCACTCAAATTGTCACCATACAAAACAAATGTCAATTTGGCATAACAAGCACATCATATTTACGTGGATCCTGCACCATGTTTAAGCACACATTATCCAAATAATGACCTTCAAATTTCAATTCGGGGTATTTATCGGCCATGTCACGACAGCAGCACAAAAAACACCATCAGACATTCGCATCATATTAGCATTATGTACCGCAGTCACTTTCGTGCGAGTGCCTTTGTCATATTGAAACGCGAATTCTGCGACAGGCTAAGCCTCTTCCGTCATCAATTTTATAATCTCTGAACCACACCATCAACAATTTCGTGCTCAATACCCGAGTATTTACCTTCTATGTTCTCACGAAGTGTAACTAATACCGTGTTTACACCAGAGCTACTTTAATAGTATAATACTTTTTTGCTAATAAAGTATAATACCCGGCCAGTTTACATCACAAGCGGTGTAAACCCATACTATAATACTATATTACTCCTTTTGTTGACAAATATAATTTTTTTTATTTAATATCACAAATGGAAATGTATATCGAAACAAAAAATGTCTTTACCGGCCACTTGAAAAAAAAAAAAAATAAACGAAATTAAAGTATTACAGTCTGTGAGAAAAAAAAATTGGGCAAACATATTTTATTGCAAATTGGATTATTTTTTTGCTAAAATTACAAAACTTTTGAACGCAATTTGCTTATTTTTTCATTTTAAATACAAGTATGACGTAATTTTTTGAAAAAAAAAATGTACCTGCTATTTAGGGGAAAAACCCCGAAAAATGCCATAATATTCAAAATACGGTGATTGAAGTTAAAGTAATGGAATAAATTAAACACTTATTTTTTAATTTTTTTTTGTTTTTTATTGATTTATAGAAGCTCTATTTTTAATATTAATATTTTGTTTGACCGCCTTTTGTTTTTTTTTACATCGGTATAACCCCGCAACTGATGTGCAAAAAAATTGGTCAAGCAATTATTTTATTTTACGCTTACCGTTCTTGGCCGACATTAGGGAGCAGATGTTTTATTGCGTGTATTTTTTTTTGTTTGTGTATAAATAGTGCATATTTTGTAAGATTAAGTTATTCTGTAAGTGATCCTAGTCAAATAAAGAATAAAGTGCAATTTTAGTTAAAAAAACGGGAAAAGTTAGTAAGCAGTGTAAAAGCAATATGTTGATTTGGGCGCGTGAAAATTTAACCACGCGTGAAATAGCAGAAAGATTAAACATTCCTACAGGTACTGCCGCGTGGAATATTTAAAAATTGCGAGAGATGGGCAGTCGGTGGTAGTTGTGAAGGGTAGGTCAACTTTATAGAGGTGTGTAATAAATTATTTTTGGGTCAGTTTACACGGAATTTAACTCAAAAGGTAAAGGCTACAAATTTGTAATTTAACGGTAGATTTTACCACCATTAATAAGTTATTACACCAGACCACTACCAGATATTGAGTCTAATGTTAATCCATATACCTTGTGAAGGGTATGTCAACCTTATCCAGGTGTGTAATAAATTATTCTTGTGTCAGGTTACACGGAATTGGTTCTAAACTGTAAAGGCTTCAAATATGTGATTTAAAGTTTGATTCACCACATTTAATAACTTATTTCACCAGACCGCCACCAGATATTGGGTCAAATGTTACTCCGGGGTTGTTGTGAAGGTGTAATAAATTATTTTTGAGTACGATTACATGGAATTGGCTCAGAATGGTAAAAGCTTCAAATGTGTAATTTAAAATAATTACTAAAAAAATCCTAAGTAAAAATTGCGTGTGTATTAGTGGATATACACGAAAAACAAACATTTAGGCGTAAATAATTTTTTAAATTTTTTTAGAAAATTCCACCATAAAGTAAACATATTGAAAACTTTCAATACGTATATCTCCAAATTCTACCGTACCAATATGTTTAAAATACCATTAATTATAAAACAATAAATAATGTGGTATAAAACATTATGTTATATATCGTAACAAGATAAACTTAAAATTAAATTGAAGTTTGTTGAATTTTTAGATTTCATAGATACACTAGTCAAAATTTAGAGAAATGCTCATCAATCTCGCCATGCATTTATGATACTAAAATCCAATAAACGTAATGATTTTAAGAATTTTGTCATGGTTCTGGCATGGGAAAATATGGCCCCGAAACGTGTGAGTTATAATTTACAGTATTTTTGCCATTCAAACGATTACTAATCGAGATTTTGCCCGGTTCTCATCAATCCCGTTATGTTTTCCAGAAAGATATATCAAATGCCAATGCCCTTGTTAATTTTCAGAATTTTGTCATAGTTCTGGCATGGGCAAATATGGCCCCGAAAGGTGTGAGTTATAATTTACAGTATTTTTGCCATTCAAACGATTACTAATCGAGATTTTGCCCGGTTCTCATCAATCCCGTTATGTTTTCCAGAAAGATATATCAAATGCCAATGTTTTTATTAATTTTTCGAATTTTGTCATAGTTCTGGCATGGGCAAATATGGCCCCGAAACGTGTGAGTTATAATTCACAGTATTTTTGCCATTCAAACGATTACTAATCGGGATTTTTCCCGGTTCTCATTGATCCCGTTATGTTTTCCAGAAAGATATATCAAATGCCAATGCCCTTGTTAATTTTCAGAATTTTGTCATAGTTCTGGCATGGGCAAATATGGCCCCGAAAGGTGTGAGTTATAATTTACAGTATTTTTGCCATTCAAACGATTACTAATCGAGATTTTGCCCGGTTCTCATCAATCCCGTTATGTTTTCCAGAAATATATATCAAATGCTAATGTCCATGTTAATTTTCAGAATTTTGTCATAGTTCTGGCATGGGCAAATATGGCGCCGAAACGTGTGAGTTTAAGCAAAACCCAAAGAGTTGACATCTGCATGAGTTTGCTTTCTCGGTATAAAAGAAAGAATTTTTTACACAAAATGCAGAAACTATGGGTTGATCCATACCAGTATCAGCATCAGTTGCAAAAATGAATATTCATACCAAGAAAATGTTACTGTGAGACTGGTGGAATTGTAAAATAGTCATTTTCTACGAGGCTCTGGAAGAATCTGAACGTTACCAGTCCAATTGATCGAATCAAGTGATGATCTGGAGGAAAAAGATCATTTACGGGGGAAGGAAGGCGAATGTGATATTGCTGCATGAAAATTCTCGTCCACATGCCGCAAAATCAACCCAGAAACATATCTTCTCTTGGCTCCCTCTGAATACCACTTATTTAGATCGATGTCATAATATTTGAAAAACCACCAGTTCACAAATTTAAAATGCGCAAAAATGGCTCGATGACTATTTTTCTACGAAACCACCAAATTTCTATCGCGAATTCATTCATCATCTAAATGATAAATGGCAAATGACTTTGTTTTTGAATTTTTGACTAAAAAAATAGACCGATGACATAAAAACAATAACATAAAAATAAAAAAAGGCAAAAAACTTAAGATAGTAATATCGAATATTTCGATAATTAATCTTTGTAATACTAACAATTACATTTTCAATAAAGCTGAATTTAAACAAAAAAAGCAGAGTTTCTACTCGCACACCTAATATAAAATCTTTGATAAGAACCGAGCAAAATCTCGATTAGTAATCATTTGAATGGCAAAAATACTGTAAATTATAACTCACTCGTTTCGAGGCCATATTTGCCCATGCCAAAACTATGCCAAAATTCTGAAAATTAGCATGGACATTGCCATTTGATATATCTTTCTATAATGTTCAATCAGTTGTTAGTTCTTATTTGGAAAAGGAGTATAAATTCTATCTTAATTAATATCGTATATCATATCTGAGTGAACTTTTACTTCAGTTCTTCGCTTTCATCATCACCATATTTTATTTCCTCATTTGTAATTAGCTGGTGGTTGATGATTCAATAAAATTATTATATTGGTAAAAAGTAAAGTTGATGGTGGATGGTCAAAAAATTAATTTGATATTTTATACGGCTAACCGAGCGAGAAACATAGTGGAATTGATGAGTACTTGGCAAAATTTGCAGCAAAGTTTAGTTGTAGATGTTTTTTATGTTTAAATTTAATTTAAATTTTTTAGTTCGTTTGTATCAGCTAATTTCCATATTTTAAAATAAAAGTTTCCCTAAAATATATTCTCGCCTAAATGTTCGCTTTTAAGACTATTTTCAATAACACTAGTATACATAGGATTTCGTTAGGAAATATTTCACGGCTGTGTGTAGGAGTGTGAAATTTTTCCTAAACCTTTCCTAAAAAATTTTTAGACTTAGGATTGATTTAGTAAATATTTTACGCGCATGGAAAGAATTTATATGTAATTTATATTTAAACATTTTTTTCTGGCATAGATACTGGGTTAAAAAAGCTAGGGTTAATTTTTTTTGAAAACAAAATTAATTTGGAAATAATATTCCCTGAAAATTTAGATATGGGAAAAATATTCCCAATTTATAAATATTTACACCAAACTTTTCTCTAAGTAGGCTGGAAAAAAAAATATTTGAACAAAAATTACATATAAATTCTTTCCCCAATTCCCTATTCCCGGGGAATTACCAGAATAGTGCCTCTGAATAAGGTTGATTTTCCCTTTACTAAGTTAACGAAGTAACATTTGACCCAATATCTGGTGGCGGTCTGATGTAATAAATACTTAAATGTGGCTTTGCCAACCTATATATTGCAATTTGAAACCTACACTACCGCTTAAAAGTGTTTAGGCTCCCCTTTTTTCATGTATTATTGATACAGTATTATGTTTACGCAACAACCAAAGAAGTTAAAATACTGAAGAATAGGTGGCAATATTTTACCCATATAAAATTTGCTATTTCATCTGTCACAAGCCAGAATAGGATGGTTATATAAAAAATCCATATGGTTTACTCATATCTCGCTATAAGAACCCATCAAACCGGTTTTTGTTGTTGTACGAAGTGACGTTTTAATTTTGCGGGTTAAAATTATAATTATAAATTTTTAAAATTATTAATTATAATACATAAAAACAATAAAAACTTTGTCAAATAGTTATTTGTATATATACATAGTGGTGCATTATATGATAACAAAAATTAGAGAATTTTGTGCAAAATGAAGTGTATCGTGAAAAAATGCCAAAATACTCCTAAAAAATACAAGAAGGAATATCTTACCATCAGTAAGTTTACCAAGTGTTTAAGTAAAATAAAATGTAAATTGTGTTAAGAAGCTAGTGATTTGTGGTAAATTTTTCCTTAATTTAAGTTATAAATCAGAAAAACTTAAGAAAACAATTTTGGTTGTTGGCGTGGGGTTCTTATAGATTTTTTTGCTGTTGTAATCCCGTTGATTTAGATGCTTTCTCTTTTACCCTCCGAATTTGTGACACTTGACAGTTGCTTAGGCTCATTCTGTACCTTTAACTTCTTTGGAAACAACATTTGAATAAAATGAAATACTTATCTGAAACGCACCAACGATATAGGGTTAATTTTACTACCCTCTACATGCGCTGGGTTGGATTGTCGTAAACTGTTGATTACGGTATAATTACAATAATGCTCTTTAGGAATTTCCAGAAAAATTTATCAGTCTGGTTTATTCTAGGTAATGATGTTTAAATTGATTTTTTGAAAAGATTTCAGTGAAATGAGTCAAATAGGATCAGTTGCAGTGTATTTACACTGTTAACATCGTAAGCGAAATATCGAGTGACAATTATTTAAAATGCCTCCAAGAAAAGAACCCAAGTACTAAAACACGTGCGCTTATTAATTGCTTACCATACAGCTGGCATAAGTAATTGATAGATTGCCAAAAAATGGAATTAGACCACGCTACGGTCGATGTTAAAATATATCAATGTTAAAATATATCGGAAAAGTGACAGTTTTTTTAATAAAAGACGTAGTGGAACACCAAGAGCGACAACATCTGTAGATGATCATAGAATATTGATTACTAGCAAGACGAATAGACATAAAGGAGCCCTGGAAATAACCCCAGAATTATATGTTAGTCGCCCAAAACTAGGTAGGGTTTCTACGGTTAATCGTCCTTTACAGGAATCCGGACTCCATGGCCGTGTTGCTATTAAAAAACCATTACTAGTAAACAAAATAAGCAAAAGCGACTTAAATGAGCCCGTGAACATACGATAACAGATTGCAACAAGGTTTTATGGACGGATGAGTCAAAATTTGAATTTTCAGTATCCGAAGACGAATATTCGTGAGAAGATCTTTTTGTGAATGTGCCAATAAAGAGTGTATTGCCGATACCGTAAAGCATGGAGGCTTTTCAGTGATGATTTGGGACTATTTTGCTGGTCCTAGTGTAGGCGATGTTGAGAAAATTGACGGAATACTAAGAAAAGAAGGGTACCGACAAATTTTGGAGCACCTTCTGGAATTCGACTTTTGAGTCAAAATTATATCTTTCATCAAGATAATGATCCAAAACATTCATGTTAATTATATAAAGGCTATCTTCACCATTTAGAGGATGAAGGAACAATTAAAATTATGGGATAGCCTCCCCAGAGCTCAATGCTTGAGGCCCTTTTGAGTTACTATAGGAAGAATTGGACCGGGAAGACAGCAATCAGCTCCAACATCAGCTACTGTTATGTGGAACAAACTTCAATCAATTTGGAACTCAATAACGACAGAAACTCTGGCAAAACTTATTGCGAGAATGCCTCGTTGTGCACGTTATGCTCGACTGTGCGCTGCGATTGTTCAATCAATGGGAGGTCACACAAATGAAAGTAAAATTTAAATTGAGCATTTCAATTTTGACATTTATTTAGTATATTGCCATTAATAAATGTGTATATGTATCTAAAAAATACATATTTTCATATTTTTACTGAGTTTTTATATGTTTTATGCTGTTCTTGACAGTGCCTAAACACTTTTGAGCGGTAGTGTACATCTTCTTATGCCTAGTCCGTCTAATATTATACAAAAATAATTTATTACACACCTAGGTAAGATTGACCTACCCTACCGACAAGACTTTTAGAGTAACATTTGGTCCAAAATCTGGTGGCAGTCTGGTCTAAAAAACTTTTTAAGTTGGTGAAATTGGCCTTTATGAAATAAACAATCGTTTTCGGTTGAAATTTACACTCAAGCATGTTATAAGGGTGGTTTTGATCTAACTTATTCAATGTAATTAATTTGTAATAAATTCTGGTCCAAGAACCATCCCGATATCATAGCGTTCCTAGAAAATAGCAATTGTAATAAAATCGGGATTTGTTGTAATAAATTGTAATAAATGTCTAACAAATTATCGTACAGATTTCATTGAGACGGGCTAATTTGGTCGGTGCAGGTTTATAACACGGAATTATTAATTAATTTACATAAAGCGTTTGGTTTGAATATAATCATATCTCTACTTATATTCAATTACTTCGAATTTGCGATCTGCAGAAGCAACCGTTACACTAAACCGTTAAAGTTGTCTTATAGAAATTAACATATAGTTGTTCTGTTGTTCTTCGACACGTGCCTACTCCTAGTACACTTATTTTAGTTTCTGTATTTAGAATTTTCTAAGACTCTTTAAATAATCAGTTTTTAAACCATAAATGTTGGTAGCGACAAATTGCCACAGCAAACGAAAAATTTATATTAGAAAATAAATTGATTATTTTTAAGATAGGTTAAAAGCTGTTCGTAATCAGCGACCTTACAAGCTACATTTTTTTTATCTTCAAACTTAAAAACTTATATTTTTCGTTTTAAAACAATAAATTTTCAAATTTTTGAACGGAAAAGTTAAAAAGTCGAAAAAATTATTATATTTATAAACTTTAATATTTAAGCTGCTAACACAGGTGTTTTCATCGAATTTATGCGGCGTCTATAGCCGGTTACAACATACTTATGGTGTCTGTAAAATCAAAAATTAAGAACATAAATTAATGCAAAAATTAATTGTTTGATTAAAATTTAGACAATTTCATGGGTGGGTTGGGTACGCTATCCCATAATCAAATTCCCAAATACAAAATCCCAAAACCAAAATCCCAATTTACAAAATCCCAATTTACAAAATCCCAAAAAAATCCCCAATTTTCAGAATAATTTTTATTAAAACATGTGCGGCGCCGCACATGTTTTAATAAAAATTATTCTGAAAATTGGGGATTTTACATTTCTTAAATAATGCACTATGTGATAAAAATGAAAATTTTGTTATTGTACTACAATATTATGCATGATATCATACTATGCTTTGGAAAATGATACAATTTGTTTCACTATAGACAAAACGTATATAAACTTTGAAAATTCTCTATATGAAACTTATAATTGTTTGTTTTTTTGCATTAAATACATTATTAGTTAGTTCTATTATAAAAAATGAATGTTTTAACAAGCAATAAGGGTGGGAATAAGTTATTCTATAACGGGTATTCCTATTATCTAGATAGTGCAAAATCTAATTTGTTCAAGTGGAGATGTGCTGAGAGAAAAAAGTTTTTCTGCAAAAGCAAACTTGTAACAACGATGGAAGATAATATACATAAAGAGGTTAAAAAATCATTCGAACATTGCCATGATCCTCGTGCTGCTGATTTGAATATTACAGAAGCGAATATAAATCTAAAATGCAAAGCTGCCTCTACCACACAACCTGCATCTCAAATAATTTGCGAGGTAACCGTGGAATGTGAACCATTATCTCGTATTTACTTACCAAATTAACAAGCGCAATATCGAAAAATCAAAAGGATTCGCTCAAGTGTTCTTAAAGAGCCAACAAACTTAACCGAAATCGATATTCCGCAACATTTACGATACCTTGAAGAATTATTCATATTATCCGAAAAGGTTATCCAAAACGACAAAATTATCATACTTGGAACTATTTCGAGTATAAAGATCTGAGTCATCTTGCTGGCTAATGGATGGTACTTTTTATGTAGTACCGACAATTATGGCGCAACTATTTAGTATCCACGGAAAAATTGGAAACCAAATAATACCGCTACTATTTTGCTTAATGAGCAAGAAAAAAAAAATGCTATACAAAATTTTTTTTTGAACTTCATCGTATAGCGGCGGACCACAATATCCCAATAAAACCAAAACGGATTATTTCCGATTTTGAAAAAACTATTCATTCGGCAGCGCGTGAGTTTTTTCCGTCGACGGAGTTTAGGGGATGTCTTTTTCATTTTGGGAGAATCATATGGCGTCAGGTTCAAAAATCGAAAGTAGCAGTTAAATATGGAAGAAACGAAGCTTTTAGTTTAGAGATAAGGATGATCAAAAGCCTTGCTTTTGTCCCTCCTATAGAAATAAAGACTTATTATAAAGAGTTATATAAGCATTTAGAAAATAACGATTCCAAAAAAATCGCAGAGTGGTTAAAAATCAATTACATTGCGGGAATAAACAACACTGCTCCAAAATACGATCCAAAATTTTGGTCGATTGAAGATGCGTGGAAGCAAAATTTTCCGAGTACCCAGAATAGCGTAGAGGCATGGCATCGACGACAGAAAGTTGTTGTGGGGAAACGACACAGTGGGCTATATACAATTGTAGATGATTTAAAAAAAGAATTAATCCTAGCTAAGACAAATTATCAAAAAATTAACAGCGGCGAACATTTTCCACAAAACAAAAAAAATGTAAAAAATATAAACAAATTAAAAATGTAATCAAAAAACGGTTGACTATACCTAAAATTGATTATTTAAAAAATATAGCCTACAATATTCATCTCATGAACTAAACGACCTTTTCTAGAATTTATTATAAATTTATTAATTTAAAAATAATAATTATTCTATTTTTTCTTCATTGTTTTTACCAATTTTTGTGATTAATAATTACCATGTTTAGCAGTAATGGAATAAATTAGTACCTTTTTTTATTTATAACATGATATTTTTTGGGGATTTTTATTTTAATTTGGGATTTTACTAAAATGAATTTTGTGTTTGGGATTTTTTATTTTGGGATTTTACTAAAATAAATTTTGTGTTTGGGCAAAAAAATCGTTTTGGGATTTTGTCTACTTGGAATTATTTTTTTGGGATTCAGTACCGCTCCCTTCATGGGTATATAAGTTAATAAATATAGTGTTCAGTGTCAACTAAATCAGCCTTATTTAGTATATTAACAAACTTAGTGTCGAAACCTATTCAATTTTAATTGATTCAAAATGTCTAAATATTTAATATAAAGAAAATTAATAAGTTTGTCTTTTATTGGTCTGATCGTAGAACGTACAATCGTATATTTTCGTGAGCATACAAAAAATTTATATTCCTGCAAATACAAATTTCTATTTATTGGTAAAAAAATATAAATAAAGAATTAATAGAGAACTACATGTGAAAGATAATGCATAAAAATAAAAGGTGTTTGTATGTATATGTAACCATTGATAGAATAAACAACGTTTTATTTTGTATACGTTTATTTGAAATTTGTACCACTACACATCCAGGGTTATAATGATTTTTTACAGCAACAAACAACATTAAGGAGAAATGTATTCGGCTTTATATGTCTTTTAAAAATAATTCGTTTATGTTAATATGCAACTCTGATACGAAATTATTTGATAATTTGTAAATTGTGATGTGTGTATAAAACCGAATATTGTGGATTTGTAATCCCCAGCCATAGGTTTATTCGATTAAATTAAAATAAAGTCCCAACTAATTGAAAACAAAGAAGAAATTGCGAACAAAAAATACAAAACAACAGAAAGGTTGCCCAAATTAAAAATTTTTCTTCTTTTTCTCATAATTGTTTGTGGTAGGTTTTTTTTTTGCTAGTTTACTGTTATATATAATATGAATATTGCAGCTGCGATATAAAATTTTTTCCAGTAGTACAAATCAGCGCACAATGAGCACATAAACAGCATATAATTAGAGCGCTCAATTTTTACTTCAAATTGATGCACCTAATTCCATGCTTTTCGTATTTTTGCCGACCGAAAAATCGGTTTTGTTTCCCCTACGTTAACTTAACGGTTTTATTTTTATGTTTTGTTGTATATACCAAGTGTACACACTCGCAGCGCACCAGAATCTACTTAAATATATATTTAAGTAGATTCTGCATCAACTCACACCTCAAATGAAATCTCCAGAGTCCAGACTGATGAAAATGAAATAGAAATTTTTCTAAATGAAATTGATAAACAAGAAATTAAGTGGGGGTAAATATGCTGTGTATCTGTATGTATTATAAAAATAACCGAAGTAAATTTATTTGTTTTCTCACTTCGACGTGTGCAAATGGTTCAATCTGTTTCATACTGTCATCAACCTTTGTTTGCTGGATTGTTCTTGAAGTCGTATTCATACCACGGATAAAAATCCGGGATATTCCTATCCCATTGTTTTAACCAATTACATCACGTAAATTATAAACAGAAACGAGTCTTTCCATACAAAAAAGATGAAAAAATTGAAAAAAAAATCTGTGATGGAAAAATTCGAGATTTTTATTCGTCGTATGAACGACGTCGTATGAATTCGACGACTTGAGTAAGAATGAAAAAATAGAAATGAAAATAAAAAAAATTAGTGTATTTTTGAGATGTAAATTTTTGTTTATATTTGATTTTCGAGAGAACAGAATAAAATAATACAAAAAATTGATGTTTTAATATAAAATAAAGGTTTATAAATAAAGGTTTATAAACATCTACGACTAGTTAAAAGAACCTGGAGCAACAAGAATAGCGAGTTACGATGTAAAAAGTAATTTCACAAAGAATTTATTGTAGAAACCACTAATCAGAACATTTATGTGGCAAAATTGATTTACAAACAACGTGTTATCATGTGAAAAGTAGAAATGTATCCTAAGGGAATAGAATCATTATTGAAGTTGAATTTTCCAAAAAATGGCGACTTTTAATATTTTTGGTTGCAGAATCAAGTAGCTAGATTTATTTTGTGTAACACATAGATTTATTTGACAGATTCAATGAAATTTTAATGAATTTTCGGAGACTTTGATGCTATGTATATATCTTACGGTTAAAGCATAAAAAAAGGACATAAGAATAGTAACTTTCATACATGTCAATGGTATTCGATCCATCATAATATTAAATTTTATGTAACCGGTGCAAAAAGAGACCACGACATATTTTTAAATATCTGCCTTTCCTTGTTTCGCATTATTTAAAAGCAAAACAACTCGATCGTATTTTTTTTACTTGTCTCGGTTTTGTATGGATGTATAAAAAAAATTCGAATGAAGGGAACAAAACAAACACAACGACATCAAAATTCTAAAAAGGCACAAAGCTGGATAAATTCCATAGGACTTTCCAACCAGTGAATTGGTTAACAAATATAATTATGTTTGCCAAAAACATTTTTAAAGGAGCAATTTACTGTATCTAATCGTTTAACAAAAAATGCTGTCCCTGTGTTAAATATTTTGAAAAGGATACATACAGAAAAAAACACTCATATTACCAACACTACCAGCACATTACCAGAAAACCAGTTCACTCAAAATTGCAATATACAAAATGCTTGCACACCAATACCTGAAAGCCAGTTTCCTGGCACCTCAAATAACATCTCTACTCAAACAGAAACTCCAGATGACGAAACTGAATTTTTGCGAATCATTAATGCCATTAATTGTATCCAGTGTGAAATGAAAAAAATAATAAGTTAATTCAACTATATAAAAAAAGAATCCAAAAATATCAACGCAGTAATAAATCTTTTAAAATTAAGTACAATAATTTAAAGCGCAGCTATAGTAGACTTCAATTGAAACATCGCACTATAAGAAATATTAATAACCATATCGAAACTCTGAAAGTAAATGAGAATACTCAGAATGTTTGCAAACTTTTGGTTAAAGAAGATTTTTATTATAATGAAAATGACAAGCTTTTTGCTCAATCATTATTTTATAAATCTGCGTCCACATACAGGTATTTAAGAGATCAATTAAATTTAAAACTTCCATCCACCTCATCAATATACAAATGGTCTCCCATAAAATTTATTCCGCCTGGCACGAATGATGTTTTAATTGACCAACTTAGGAAAATATTTGAACCAATGTCAGCTAAAGAAAAAATATGCGTTTTGTGTTTTATAATTTAATAAAGTAAAAAATAAATTTTACGAAAAATTTCTGCATGCGTATGGAAAATTTTTCTTGTTTTGTGATGTCGTTGTGTTTGTTTTGTTTCCTTCATTCGAATTTTTTTTATACATACATACAAAACCGAAACAAGTAAAAAAAATACGATCGAGTTGTTTTGCTTTTAAATAATGCGAAACAAGGAAAGGCAGATATTTAAAAATATGTCGTGGTCTCTTTTTGCACCGGTTACATAAAATTTAATATTATGATGGATCGAATACCATTTACATGTATGAAAGTTACTATTCTTATGTCCTTTTTTTATGGTTAAAGTACGAAATTGGTAAATGTCCGAAATTAATTTTTTTAAGATTCGTTTACCCGATTAAAAACTGGTTGTACAGGGGTTCGATGTTAACAAAATGTTTGCTAACCTTCCCCCATATATCCTCGTAGTTTCATTTATACCCATTTAGGGGGCTAATCGACATGGTTAACATCATCGTTTAGCTAGTAAAGGACCACTTGCCCCTACCATTCCAAATGACTGCACTATTACCATAAAAAGTAGTCCGTAGGATGAAGGATGAATCATTTCGAGAATATAGGACTCTCATTTCATAGATTTTAGAGCAATAAAATAGTTGTTTCCAATTTTTACTCGGAAATTTACCGCTTTCAGACTTTCATTATAACATATACACTAATTAACGTAAATTGTCTCAAAAGCAGCGAACAGGTTTTGTTCAAGGTTGATCTACGAACATTTTATTATTGAGTTGCCTGTTACCTATTAAAATGACATACCAATTTTGTCTCTTGTCCAATCATTTGCATCAGGTGCAAATGAATTACCCGTCCATTTTAGCGTACTGGCAAATGATTCATAAAAATAATCTTTTTGCCAGAGACAAGCAGGTCGATGAAATGAATCCAATTTTACTGGCCTATCCAATTTTAAAAATGCTACTGCATTAGTAGATGTGTAGTTTAAAGTTGGATGGAAATATTTTTCAATCACATTATACTCGTCATGCTGACTAAAATACACTTTTGTTTTGCTTGGTATTAAAACTGAAGCATATGAACTAGTTGCAACAAAACGACGGCTTAATAATGTTCCCAAATCTCCGTATATGTTGCCGGTTGGTATTCCAATTTTTAAATAAACTAAATGCGGGTATTTACGCTCCGATGTTTTTTCAATTCTTGAGTATTCTTCACATTCTACAATAAATAACCAATCACTTATTCATTCATTTTAATTATACCATAAACCGTATCATCCGATTGTGACTCACTAATCTCACTTATACGTTTTGTAAACACTAATTGGAAAAAAACTATTAGCACGATTAAAATTATTTTCATTTTCTGGACCAATTTAACTTCGATTGCAAATAAATGTAACACAAACACTAAAATCACATAGGTAAGGTTATCATAAAAACAATTTTTTAAAAACCTACTCTTCTTCTTCTTCGAAATACACAATTATTACTGATTCCAATATTTCTACCTGTGTTTCTCAAGATAAATGATAATGTGAGCTTGAATTCTAAAAACTAGTGGTTTCCTCTACATATTTATAAAAATTTAATCGTAATCTTGTATGAAATAGTTTAAATTAAATAAATTAAAAATTGATTCTAAAGCTCGTTGTAATTAAGAGTACTAAGCGATAATTTAAATTATACATTTTCTCTTATATTACAAATATTTGGTACGTTGATATACAATGTACTATTTTGGTTTAGTAAATTAATTACGATAGAAATAAATATGTAAACAGGTTTCTTGCTACTTCTTTAACCGTTTGAGTACCTATCAGCGCGATCGCGCTGTTGTGTTTTTATGTCGAAAAAACCCAAAACAAAAAGAGAAACCGTAACACAAAACGAAAACCAAATTTTTAGGAATGTTAACTTTGTTGTTTTGCATTTATATCAACGATTGTGTATGATATTCATATTGTGAAAACAAACTGCTATTTAATTATTAATCTAATTTAAATTTTTTCTTTTCTTTTAAATTAGTTAACATTTTTCCGTTCTAACTTCACTTCTTGTACACAATTTAATACAGTAAATGCTCGATTTAACGGACCCCGATTTAACGGACGCTCGATTTAACCCTTTCGAACGCCATTTTTAAATAATATAGCAACAAATATTTTGGATTTTTTTTGGAATACTTGATTAATTTTGAATCAATCTTAAGGAATACTAAAAACAATAGAGAGTGTATAAAGAAAAATGATATAACTCACATTTCGCAAGCAAAAAAAATATATTAAGCCTGTTACGTGCGTCCCAAGTCAATGTACAATATATTGTACAAGGCGTTTGAACGGCGGACGCTCGATTAGTGTGGAAAAAACTGCTCAAACTTCGTACTAAATTCCGTACTACAAAATATCAAAGACACAAAAATATTGATTTTGGACAAAAAGAAATTTCTTTCTCTTTCATTCGCGAAGTTTTTATTTTTATTTTTTGTTTATTGTTTTGTATCTTCAGTTTAATATAGCGCTTGAGAAGATAACATGACATACTTGTGCTTTCCGCGATATTGTTTATTACTTATATTTACTTCATACTTTATTAATATACCAGCTGACCCGGCGAACTTCGTACCGCCTCAAAATCAATAAATGTTGTTTCAAGTTATTAGCTTAATTAGATTGAGTTTTTTATTAAGATAAAATGAATACTCCAAATTAACTAAATTCAATGAAATTACAAAAATTCATTTTAATTTTTGTAATTTCATTGAATTTAGTTAATTTTAATTACATTGAAATGAATGCAATTCACGTGGCAGCAAGGCTTTCGTTAAATTGAATTGAATCAAAATGATTCGCGTAGTATTATTGCACTACTTTCTTTTAAACTATTTGCTGGGTGGGTTGCAATGGAGTCGATTCCCTTCATTGTAGCACCTTGTGATATACGACATTTTTTGTTTTATTGTCAGGTGCGAGAACGAATAAAGCGGGTGGTTTGCCGACACGTGAACATGCTACGTACAATTGGCCGTGAGAGAAACATTCATTTTTTAGATTAAGGCCACAAACACTCAAGGCTTGGCCTTGCGATTTGTTGATCGTCATGGCGAATGCAAGGCGAATCGGAAATTGAATTCGTTTAAACTCGAATGGCATATCGGTTGGGATCATCGGAATTCTTGTAATGAAAAATTCCTCACCTTTGAACTTTCCTTGGAGTATCGTCGCGTGAATCACATTGCCCGTGAGTTTTCTCACCACCAACGTTCCGTTACATAGTTTTGGTTGATTCAGGTTTCGTAGCATGAGGATTACCGAGCCAACTTTTAGTTGTAAAATGTTCGGTGGTAAGCCAGGTAGATCCAATGAGTTTAAAAATTCAGTTGGATAGTTGGTTGCTTCGTCTTCGTTTGTCACACACTCGATAGATTTGAAGGAATGAAGTAGACCGACGATTAGATTTTGAATTGTGAAATTTAAGTGATCCACATCTTTGTTCTTTGCCGCAAGAATTACTCGTTCACTCAATTGTAATTTTTGTGGTTAGTAATGATGTTCGGGAACACTTTGTTGGTGAGCTCGTCCTTCGTTGAGACAAAATTGCAAAAGTTCGAATTAAACGAAATCAATCCGTTCGATTCGTCGAGCGGAACACGTCCATTACCGATAGTCAGCAATTGCTTGGAGATAGATAAGTATAGATAAAATAAAAAAAATTGGATAAAAAATAAAATACAAATTTGCATGCATTTGCATGCATCCAGTCGGATTCGAATCCAGTACTTCACGGCCCAAGTGCCGAAGCTTTAACCACTGTACCACTCGTCCAATACAAACTACACATACACAATTCATATAAAAAAAAGGTTTATTATTAGATTTTTGGGGTTTTCCTTTTGAGTTTTCCGACTTTTCTTTTTTTCCTAAGACAAATCCAACAAAACAAAGATCATAAAAATCGGTCCAGCCGTTCTTGAGTTATAAATGGTGTAACTACTTCACTACAGTACTTCACGGTTCAAGCGCCGAAGCTTTAACCACTGCACCACTCGTCACATACAAACTACACATACAAAATTCATATAAAAAAAGGTTTTTTATTAGATTTTTGGGGTTTTCCTTTTGGGTTTTTCCGACTTTTCTTTTTTCCCTAAACCACCACTATATTGAGACGAACAAAATAAAAAAAACAAAATGTATGAGAAAATTAATTTTCTTGATAAATTTTTTTTTGGTCAATTTTTCCGATGTTTTAATAGTTATTATGTTATTCGGAGCGAAGACAAATCCAACAAAACAAAGATCATAAAAATCGATCCAGCTGTTCTTGAGTTATAAATGCTGTAACTACCCATACCCAGCAAACGTGTCTTGCAAGACAATTTAAAGACGACTCAGCAACAAGACTTGATAGCTGTGTTGCTTTCAAAAGATTACAACAACAATTGCATTGTATTCAAGCCGATTGTTTTAGAATGTTAAGAAAATAATTTTTAGGATTAGGGGAGATAAAATCATTTTATGGTTATGGTGTTTACTGCAAGGCGTTATTTTTTCTATTTTTCTACAAAAAATTATATTGAATAATAATTTAGCATTTGTTATTTGATAGCAAAATACCGAATTTAATTTATTCTATTTCTTAAAATAAAAAAAAATAAAATAAATATTAAGAAAATGAACCAACACAGAAAAATTAAAACGCATTAAAAAATTAAATCCAAAAGTTGTTGCTTTCACATTTCTTAGCTAAGCTAAGCGGATTAGCGAAAGCAACACTACTGATAACAAGCTCAACATAGTCAAAAGACAACTCTATGTATTTGACGGCCAGTTTACATCACAAGCGGTGTAAACCCATACTATAATACTATATTACCTTTTTGTTTAACAAATATAATTTTTTTTTATTTAATACCACAAATGGAAATGTATATCCAAACAAAAATGTATTTACCGGCCACTTGAAAAAAAAATAAACGACTATAATACCAATATTTTTTTGATAGCTATTATACTTTAATAGCAAAATAGTACGTGATAAAGTATTAAAGGATTTTAGTTTGAGTTTACACCAACATACTTTTTTGTTACATACTTTTATTCTACTGGTGTAATCGGGGTATGAGACAACTCGTTTCAAAAGACTTGTTGTTTGGTGTTCTTTGGAAACCTATATGATGGGTGTCATTATAACTTGTGGGTATGTAGTCTTTGGTAACAAATATAGCAGTGGTCTTTGGTGACATGTCTGATGGTTGTCGTTAGTAATATGTATGGTGGTGGTCTTTGGTAACAAATATGGCAATGGTCTTTTGTAACATGTCTGATTGTCGTCTTTGTGTTGGTTTAATATAGAGAAATAAAACGTACAATAATATTATATTGTTTTAAATTTTAATTTGTTTATTTAAAGTAAATCTAACGTTAACTAATTATATTCATTATATAGAATATATAAAAGAATTCATTTTATAAACTAATTCAAACATAAATAATTAAGTTATTAATTATTAATTCAATTCAAATATCAATCATAAAAAAAAAATTAAACATATTATATAATACATAAACATAAACATTATTAGTTTGAAAACCGTAATCGACTGTTACGTCTATTTTCACGATTATGGGAATCAAATATTTGTTTTTTAATGTTTTTTTCAAAATCGGCGTAGGATGAGAATTTATCCTTCCGAGCATCTGTAATTAAAATGGAATTGATTAATATGAGACATTTAGTTGTAATTAAATAATTGTCGAAGTACCAAAGAGGATCTTATTAAAAAGCGAAATGCTTTTTAATGTTAACTTTGAATTTATCCCCTCCCAATTATAATCTTTTAATAATCTATCGCTGATTATTTTGCTAAGACCGGTAGAATGATGTTTACCATCTACCGGTACATAAGGTGTTAAATATTTAACCTGGAAATAAAAGAATAAATAAAACGTTTTAAAATAATTGTGTGTAAACAAATGGTGAGTTAGCGTATGACAGCGTGAATTATCTGTGATTCCCACGTGTCTTGAGTAACACATGCAAGACAAATCAAAAACAAGTGATACCCTCTAAACTTGGCGAATCGAAAACGAATCGCAAGTGAGGAAATTTATATATGAAACACTTGGCAAACGCATCGTCTTAGCGAGTCAAAAGCGATTCGTTTGTATTTCGTTTGGCGTATGAAAATTAAAATGAGAGTGAACTGATTTGTATGTATTAGTAGTTCGCATTTCTCTTCATATTCGATTCATTTACGAAACGTTTTGGAATCAGAAACGAAATGCAGTTGATATGAAAACGTATCACTACCGAACTACTTTTTATCACGTAGTTACTTTGAATATACTTACAATAACTTATAATGCACTACAATCTATTATATATTTAATAATTGATATTATGTACAATACTTTATCACTTTTAATATTATTATTGTAATGAATTACTAAATAATAATTAATATTCACTATTTTTATCACTGCACTTATTATTGTTATTAAATACGAATTATTTTTATTTTTTAAAAAGCAAAATGTCTACATAAGTAAAATAATATAAAAATTATATCCATATATAGCAAAAAACAACTTATATATGAACGTGGTAGTGTTGGTGTCATATAAAAAAATACGATTTACGTGCGTTTCGTTTTCGATTCGCTTTGGTGAGGCTTCGAAAATTTATTTAGAGGGTAGTAACAAGCCTCAGACGGTCAAAAAACAACTACATGTATTTGGGACGAGGAGTCCTCAAAGACATGTCTGGTGTATATAGAAATAATTCAATACCGTTGGGTCCTGGATGGATTCATTATTTCTAACTCTTAATATTTTGTGGAAAAACTAAGCCTACACAACTCAAAATTCACAATTCCGAAGAAAAAGATAAAGCACGCGCAACAATAATTTAGGAATTTAATATAAACTTAAATACCAATAAAAAAATACATATAAAACTAAAATAATATTTTACTCACAGTATTTAGATATATTGTTAATAAATCTTTGTTTTAATGTTTGTTTTAATTTATTTACTCAAAAAAAATCACCTGTATGAAAATTGAACTACACCAGACGCCTAATGAAATGGAATGATGCGAACACAACACCGAAACACAAAATTTAAAATGGCGATTTCATTAAATCAGGCGCCCTCTCAACCGAAGATTTTATTTTAAATGATTGTCGCCAGTAACAGGTGCAAGACAACCACAAGACATGTTAAATTTATTTTAAAATTCCACCAATTGGAACGCTGTATGTCATGCTAAGACATATTGTCGGTATTTGGAATTATAACCACTGAGCAATCAAACTTAACATGCACCGCAATAAGAACGCCTCTACCATTCAGTACACCATCAGAAACCGAACCATCTTTGCAGAAAACGTTATAATCTGACGTGAAGTATTCGTTACTGTTAAAGTCATTAGTTAAATTTGTTTCAGTGAGTGCAAAAATGTCATAAAAAAGGGCTTGAGTTTGCAAAAATACTTCATGGGATTTTGTTCGTAGTTCCCTTACATTTTGGTAATAAAGGGACCAATAATTCAGTTTTTTTGGTTTGCATTGGTATAATTGGAGATCGACAAATTCTTACAGGTACGTTGATTCAAGCCATGAGGCGGACCATGGAGGAGACATGACCATTAGCGAGTTATATTTTTACATTGTACTTGGTTCGAGCCAACTCTAATATCAGGCAGATTCAAAATGGAGTTAATGTGCGCAAGAATATCTGCGTTTGTCGTCGAGATACTAAGCCTAGAGACGAATGTATTCTTATGCTTTGGAGCTACTCTGAGTCGGCAGGGAGGTCTAATGTTACTGATATATTCAGGGTTAGCGGAGTAATTATCGGATATAGGGATAATTTGTATTGGAGGTGTAACATTACTGATTGATTTAGCGTAAGAGACTGGAACTGCTGATGTTGTAGGTGTAGGAAGGCTGTTAATTGACTGAGTATTCGTTGATAGAAGTTCATGTTGTATAGAGATGGCATTTGGAGGAATCACTGATGTAGTAGGTGTTAGATGGCTGTTGATAGACTGAGAATTCGTTGATAGAAGTTCATGCTGAAGAGAGATGGCATTTGGAGGAGCTTCTGTTGCCATAGGTTGGTTGGTTATCACGCAATTCATCCGCTCGTTACAGATGTCCTTCATGGTTTTAAGTCCATTCTCAAAGCAGGAAATAGATGAGTGTAAATGTTCGGAGATGTTGATAGTGTTTTTCTTAAAACCATCACTGAGAGTGAAGCTAAAATCATCGACTTTACGGGAAAGTTCTGCTGTAACTTTTGAGTGTGATAATAAATATTGATTAATGAATGAGCTGGCTAATTTAAGATATTTCCGATTTTTCATAATTTATGTTTAATATTTTAATATGCAACTGTGATAAAGAACAGTGAATTTATTAAATGTATTTTAAAATCAAATAAAATAAATAATTATTTGTTATAAATAAAATATTTACTGAAATGAATTAATTTTTTGTTCTTCTTTAAAAATGCAAAATTTAAAATATGCCGCTAAAATCGAAATTAAGCTCGACTTATGTAATCGAAGGATTACATAACCTAACTTTATCTTTTCATCATTTCCGAGTTTTGGCGACAACATTCATAGTAAATCTTAGATAAAATCGGACATTCGCGCTGAAAAAAGTCGGCTAGATGTCAGAAAAATTCAAAAAATTTCGGATATAAAAATACTTGCTGTACAGACGATACATCCATCTATTATATAAAATAAACCAGTTTTTTGTGTCTTAGCTTTGAAAATTGACCACGTGTTATCTTGGATCGGGGCCTTATTATTGAGATTACATAAAAAGGAAACAACCGACGTTATTTTTTTGTAATGAAAATGTTTTATTTTTGGTATGTGCAAATTAGTTATAAAATTTTCATTTTTTCCTTCTGATTTTCAAGTATACACTTTTATAATTTGGCTATGCACAAGAAAAATACGTATTTATATATCTGTGATATAACAAAATAATATATATGTATTATTCATATATTACTTTAGATATAATTTATAAAGTATAATAATGTAATGTAAGAAATAAAATGAAAAATAAATTAAAATTAAATGAATTACACTTATTTATAATAATGAGATGTTTATTATTATTATTATTATTATCATTATAAGAAAGAATTAGAGTGTGAATTATAACATTAAAATATTTATTATTCTTCCTCTTCTTCTTCTTCCTCCTCTTCTTCCTCCTCTTCTTCTTCTTCTTCAACAATTTCCTCAACTTCTTCATCTTCTCCTCCAACTTCTTCTTCAAGAATCTCTTCATCGGCTTTAACATCTTCTTCACCTTCGGGTGTTTCTGGTTCTCCGGTTTTCTTGCCTGGTCGTTCACCGAACCATTTTGGAAGTTTAGCTATTTGTAAAAATAAAATAAAATATTATTATACTCGTATACGAAAATATAAACTCAATTTTTCACTTTACATAAATGGATTTAATAAATTTCTTGGTTAATTAGAGAGAGTACTAAAAAAACAACTTGCCTTTTTGACGACCAACATATTGATCTTTTCTTTCATTCCAAGTTTTCTCAATAGTATCTTTGTTGAGGGTGTCAAATCCCTAGTTTTACATTAACAATAACATGAAACAAAAATAAATGGAAGTAAATTAATAAACATGCTTTATAAAAATGATTTACGAATTATTATCACATTTATACATAATCGAAACAAGTAACGAGTATATTGGAACAGAGACACATTTAAAATTAACAAATTAATAACGTTATTAAGTAAGGGTGTATTGATAGTTTTTTGTTTAATTTCCTTACATCTTGTACGTTGCATAAATAATGATTGTCTATTAGTCCAAATTTTATCTCGAGATTCCGCATATAGTGTGATATAACCCTTATTTTTTATATTATGATTATTTTAATAATATCGAAAAAATATATTTTAGAATACTTACACCTTCAAATAGTTTTTTCTTGTCATCGTATGAACGTGTATCGACACGTCGTTCATATTTTGAGGCTACTTGAATTTTTGGCTAATGAAATTTAAAAGAATGATTATTAAACAATACTCTTAATTAGACTTGAAATGACTTACTGGGTATTTGCCTGTTAAGGCTTCTGGGTCCAAACCCTTTTTCAAGGCTTTGTGTCTGAGTTGTTGTTTTTGTCTTTCCTTCAATTCTTTTAACTGTAATACAAATTAAAAATGGTAAGAAATTGTTAATTGGGTCATAAACTTGAAAAATTCTTACATCGTAGTCTTGACGTTTTTGCCTTTCTTCTAAATCATATTTTTCAGTTTCAAGCTTAACGATAAGTTCCCAGAGTTCTTGTGCTTTAGTACGTAGTTTAGATTCATTCATACTATCAATGTCCAATGGTTTAATACGGAAGGAGAGTGAAATACGTTTTTCTTCTTCAAGTTGTTCTTTGGTCTTGTTACGTTCCATTGCTGCTGATGAAATACCAAGTTCGCTTGGGTCTTTCTTTTGAATTGTGAAGTTTGGTCCTTTCTTATCTTTATCTTTCATGGCTTGAAGCATAGCTTGACGTTTCTTTTCTGCCTCTTCGAGACGTTGTCTCTTCTCTTCAATTTCACGTTGTTTCTTTTCTTCTACTTCACGGACGCGACGTTCTTCTTCTTCTTTCTTACGTTGAGCCATACGTTGTTCTTCTTCAGCACGAGTGACCTTGCGCTTGGCTTGTTTTTCTTTGAGCTTTTTGAGTTCATCCTCTTCTTTTGCCCTTTGTTTACGCCATTCACTAATGTATTCCTTAAGTTGGTCATCTAAATCTGATCGCTTTTGATCTTGGCGTTTAATGAATTCTGGATCTCCCTCTCCCCTTTTGTGATGCGTTACGAGAAATAACAATTAGTTATCGTATCGTGATAATATTTAATTATTAATTTAATTTTTAATATTTGTTTTTTGTTGTGCTATTTGGTTGTCATGCAGTTATTTACACATTCAAAATTATTTTAATATTCATGCAGCCACTTAAGGCACTACAATATGGTAATAAGAATGTCGATCTAATTAAATGGTGAAGGCTATATGCTTGGAATTAGATTGAGGTTTTAGATACATTTAAAAAGTTTTAGATACATTTTTTTGGGGTTATAATATTGTTTCTAATAAAATAATAAAAAATAATATTATTATTTTAATTGCTTGTTTGTACACAATAATTTTAAGTTAAAAGTGTTTCCAATATGTTTTGTTCGTTGTTTTTAAACAAAGAATTCATTAGTTTACAGATTGTTTTATTAACAGAAAATTTGGTAAGGTAAACTCTCTTAAACTTAACATTGGTAGATTGTAGTTTTAACATTGACAGATCTTTATACTTTATAGTTTAATTAATAAAATTTCCTGAAAAACCACATAATCACAAAGAAGTAGCATATTAAAAACAAATTCAATCTTCGATCACCATTTGTTTTATTTTTTCTGTTGTATTTTAATACGTAGCAGTCTTTTCTCAAAAAACAAAAAAAAAAATATAAAAACTTGCAAAACAACCACAAAAATCAGTAAAATGCAGCAAAAAAGCTTTTTTAAATGTTGCATTGAGTTGTATTAGGCCTTTTTATTTGTACAAGTATTCGTAAGAAATTAATTTGAAGACATTTAGAAGCTGTTCCTTTTTTCAATATTGTTTTTTTTAAAGTAAGTATAGCGTTTTATTGTATTTGAAGTCATTTTTTAAAAACGGGATTTCTTTTTATTTACAAAAAACAAAACTCGAAAATTTAGCCCGTTTTTTAAATAGACCATAAAATTAGAAAAATATTTATAAATATAGTAAATAATAGTAATTAGCTTGTCATAAAAAATTGATTAATTAACAAAATTGACTAAAACGATTTTTTGGCTTAATATGCATTTTGCAGTGGCTTTATAACTTACTCATTCTTGGCTGCTGGTCTAAAATGGTCAGTTCATCAGATCATGTTTTTTTTGTTTGGATTACGTGGAATAATTTGGTATTTGTGTGTATTTTATTTTAAATTATTAATAATTATAATTTAACAATATATAAGTGTTTGGATAAAAATAAGAAAAAAATATAAAAAAATGAGATGAGAATAATATTTGATAAAATTAAATTTCAGAAATAAAACAAAAACAAAAAATTTATGTAGACTTATAAATAAAAACAAAATAAACTTGGACATAGATTGGATAAAACGCACAGAAGTTCTAAATAATATTTAAAGATTATTTTAGCGGTATCAAATCTATCCCAAATAATTAATAAACCAAATCGAATAATTAGAAAAAAAAATATTTCTATATTTGTAGAATCAAAATAGAATAATGCAACTATAAGCTGAAAGGTTAGTACGTACTAAATTTTGCCTCATTTGATTTTAAAAAAACTTAAAAACAAAAGAATTGCTACTTTTTATAGATTTATTTTGCTTAATGATAATAAATAAAATATAAAAAAAATAAAAGAAGTTATTTGAGTAAGCGAAATTATTTAAGAGACTATTTTATAAGAATACTAAATCTTCTAAAATACATATGACCTTTCTAATGTAGAAGGAAACATTATTAATTTAGTTTTACGAAAATTAAATTAAGAAAAGGTAAAACAATCTCTTGTTTGGTTTTAAATAAAAAATTAAATTATTGTTATATATTACAAGAAAATTAAATAATGGCAAATGTACTACTTTAGGATTGTCTATTTAAAAGTGTTCAAATATTTTTTCAAATATTGGCACTTACTTCCTGTAAAAGAAAAAGAGAATAAAATGGGTGGTTTGTATTATTTTATTTTTAAAAAGGTAATTAATTATATGTATTATTATTCTTAACTAAACTAATATTTACAGCGTAATTGTTTAAAATTAAAATCGTTTTTATTTATTTATTATTATTATTTTTTTTTTAAATATTGAGAGGCTCAGATGCTTGCCTGCAAACGCATTTGTATCTGATATCTCTAATTATTTATGTTTTTAATTTTTCCTGATTTAAGCTGAACATTATTAAAATATTAATGAACTATATTGATATTAATCTAATATAAAAAGCGTGTTTAAAATAGTGAAAAAACAATATAATCTTATTAATATCAATTAATTTAATTGTTTTGCAATTGTGGAGCTAAATCTGCTGCAGAAAGTTTAAATATTTAAGAGCGGCTAATTTATCTACTGCTACCGTGTATTTATTCTAAACTACCAGAAATGTATTATAAATAAAATTCTAAAACCACTGATTTAGAATCAATAACTTACTGTTCATGGGTTTCTTCAACAACCTCCTCTTCTTCAGAGCTATAAATTTTTTAATCGATAACGAGTTTGTGCGTATGGATTTTTGTTTTTGGAATGGAAAATTAAAAAAAGTTCTGATTAAATAATTTTATAAAAAATATGGTTTGATTAAAATATTTTTGCCTTTTTGATTTAAATTATTTTAACAAAACAGAGGTAAAAAACAAAAGGATAAAATAAAACGTTTACCATAGAAATATTCAAAATTGCATTCAAAAGGAAATTAAAATAAACATATACATACAAATATGAAATCAAATAACCATCATTTAAAAAATTTAAGTCATAATTAATTTTATTTTGTAAAATTTGACTTTTGAATTGAATATTGTATTCTGATTTGTGAATTTATATGTTTGCAGTTGACTAATACTTACGAGTACTCTTCATCATCAGACATGTTGAAGGTTTTTTTGTTATGAACCTAGAAAATAATGAAATAATAATTTTAATTAATTTTATTGTATAAATAGTTATGATAGTTGACTGCTATTAAAGGTAATATAGTGTGCATCAATTGTTTTTTACGAAGTACTTTGCTCAATTTTTGTGTTTGGATTTTATCAAGGTCATTTGAAATATAATATTACATATACATATATTTAAACTAAATAATTTCCATCCGTTTTCCATGTCTATATTTGGAAGCAAGAATATTTTACGGAAAATCGAATTTTCAGAATTTGTAATATTTGACACGAAATTTGATTTTATTATACCTTGGCAAAAGCAGCAGTACTTTACAAAAAAAAAAAAAAATGTAATACCAAAAATTAAAGATAAACACTTATTTTAACTTATATGGTTTGGCAAAAAAATCAAGCAACATAAAATAAAAATTTTATTTTCTTAAAATTAGATCACATATTTTAATAGTAAAATAGATATCTAAAATTAGAAAAACGTTTATGTTATGTTTTGGTGCGCGAATATCGGAGAAAATCCGATTGAAAAAAAATGTGTACGTCTGTAGGTGTAGCTTGTACAGTACCGAAAACGTAATATGCACGTAGTATATAATATTATTATGTGGGGCAAGTAGCCAAAACGGGAGAATGTTTATTTTTAAGCTAAACTAAATTTTTTTGTGTTGAGCAATATAAATAGAAACACTGATTTTAGGTATTAGGTTACTGAGATATATTTTTCTCATACTTTTTAAACTTTTAGAGAAGGTTTTTCACACAATAAAATTATCTTAGCAACAAGACCTAATTTTCACATTTTTTTTATATAAAAATTCACAAAACTTATATATTTAAATTACTTTAAATCACTTTAATCCAAGTATGAAGTTTTAATCACTTGATACGCAGGTATTAAGGCACAATATTCCGTAATCCACAAATTTCCTTTATTAAATAACGAACGATAACTTTAATTCACTATCACTATTATTACAGTTATTAGAAAATAATTGTATTTTAAAAAATAAGCATTAGTACAAATTATTAATTTAATTTGTAATAAAAATAAATTTAAATAAATTAATAATTTTATTTAAAAAAAACTTAACTTACTTCTACGTGAAAAAAAAAGAAAAATCAAGTCCGGCAGCTGACGTCGTCGGAGCAATGCTGCGGGGTCGACTAAATCTAACGACTCAACTAGTCCAATTTACAAGTTATGAAAAAGAAAACTTTTACTTGTTTGCTTTTTAGGAAACGTTATGTTATATTATAATATGAAAATACAACTACACAAAAAATTAAATATTTTACTACGATATTTAAATTTTTCTGTTAGGGGAAATTAAATCTATTTCTTGATTTTTTTTGTTTTTTTTTTTTTAATTTAAAAATAACTTTATGAAAATGTATGTAATTTTTGTATGTGTATAGTGTAATCTTTTATTAATATTATATGTAGGTGTCGTTCTTTATAACATATCAAAAGTATCAGCTAACGAAAATGATCAAATAGCCGAAAAATTTAATTTTAACATTTTTCCAACAAAATTTTTTTCGATAACGTATTTTGAATCATAGACACATTCAAATTCAAATTTAATTTTGTATATCGTTTTTTTCGTACTAATTATTATAATTATTTGTTTATGATTTAAATTTCATTTTTATTTTATGTCATAATTTTGTCGATGATGTAAATAATTTTAGTGGGATAATTTAATGGTTTTCCTGATTTAAAGTTAAATCTAAGCTTTTGACAAGTGATTGCAATGAAATTTAGGGTAGTTAGTTTTTTGATTTGAATATTTATTTAACTTTATATTTCACGTTGTGCTGTTTGTGAAAAATTCATTAATCGGAAATAACTTTATAAATATAATTACTTATTAATTACCTTCAAGAATTTGATCAATTTTTGCTCGAAAATTTAGTACCATATACATTTACAAACGGGCTTAGTCAGTAAATTGGAAATTCCAAGGCACCACTACCTGAGTTAGAGTGTTAACAGTAATGTGATTATAATTTTTTTTTTAATTAAGTAGGACCCACCAATGTTTTCGTAAAAATTCATAAATATTACAAAATATATTTTAAAAGTTCAAAAATATGTTAGTTCTACTTTCCTAAAAGTTAAATTTGACATTCCTGTAATTTCATATCGCGTGCGGCCCCTCAATTAAAAAACCTAGCAAATAAAGCCCACTTTTATAGTAATGCAATGATTTAGACGTATGTTATTGGTTAGTTGTATAGCTATTATTCGAAGTAAAATTAAGTTTCTGAAATAAAATTAAGTTTATGTATTGTTTAAGCCTTGCTTTCTTGTTCAATTTATAGCAAATTCCTTCGAAACAAAATTTTGATGGTAGATCAAAAAATGACTGCCAATGCAATGCATTTCAATGACATTTTGTGCAAATTTATTGCATTGTCAGTCATTTTTTTGATCTAAGATCAAAATTTTGTTTTGAAAGAATTTGTTATTAGGGTCACAATGTCATACTGAATTATATATTTATTTATATTCAAAAATGTTGAGACCTACACATTCATGTTGAGCAATAAGCTCATTTATAATGATTTTTTTTTTTAAATAAATTTATTCCTTTATTTATTCAATATTGCAACTGATTCAGAAATCATCTAGTAATTTATCTATCTTAAATTAGTTTCTCGGATTAAGTAGAGTACAATATTGTTTCCAATACCACAGACAATCAAATTAGATTTTTCATTTGAACTAAAAAATGAAAACAAAACAAACTTCTGATAATTCCAATGTCATCGTTGTAGCTGTGATTTTTTGTTAAACTGCGTATACGTATACGCAAAAAAACAAAATATTTTTGATTGTATGCGGCTATTTACAGAAAATGAAATCGCAGTTTAGATTTTTACGTTTACATAGGATGAAATATCTCTTTTAGGCTGTGTCAGACAATATTTTCTTATTCTAGTTAAAACTGACAGCACCAGCGGTTTCTGTCTTTGGAGTCACCTTGCTCCGTTGGTGGTGTCTAACATACGACGGATATCTGCATTTTCACGTCGAGATATTTGCTGTACGTGATTCTTTGCTCGGTTCTTTATTTCATCGGTAACGGATTCTGTCTTCAAATTTCTATCAAGGGTTGGATACTATAGGTCCATACGTAATTTAGCATTTGCCTGCATAGAAGCAATTTTGTATTGAGAGGTCAGAATTTCTACCCATGAACCAGTACATTTTAATATATTTGATGTTTAACTCTTCTTGTTTCTTCTTGATTTGTTCTTGGCATCTTAGCTTAGCATCGAGGGTTATACCAAGGTATTTAGCTGTATTTGAATATGTAATTTGGTTTGAGTTGAAACAGTTTACATTTTGATTTGTAAAATTGACGTGTACTGATTTGACTTTTTTTTAATAAGGTGCACCATGTTTTAGTCCACAAAATAGTTAATAGTCAATTTTACGGTTTTAATAACTAGTTGTGTGGGTACGGAAAAGTACCATATCAAAAATTAAATTTTGTACGTTTTTTGAACCAACATACACATTTGTGCATTCCTTTCAAACTTATTTTCGCCTGAAAAACACTATAACTATACACACAATTGTGTTGGTTGTACTTCAAATCACGCGAAATTTTTTATCAAAAACTGGTTTTTTACTCACACATTTGTGTGGTTTGGACTTAAATTGAGCCATTTTTTTGGTTAAAAAAGGGATATATTTATTTATATATTTATTTAAATTTTTGATCTATTTTGCAACGATCAAGTATTAGCGATTTAAATAAAAATAATGTTATATATTGTTAGGTGAAGGGATATTTTATTATAACTTAAAGCAATTATAATTCTATATAGTATACTGTCTAATTACTCTAGATGAAGGCAAATATCCACTTGATAATATCCTAATTACTAAACGTAATCAATAAAAAATATTTAACAAATCAAGCTGAAAAAATCCTCCAGCTTAACGTTCAGTAAAATGTGCTTTAGTGTACCATGTACTGTTTCGTGATGTAGTGTTTTTATCGGTCCTGTTTCGTACCATGTACTGTAGCGTACCATTTACTGTTTTGTGTTGTACTGTTTTCATCGGTCCTGTTTTGTACCATGTACTTTAATGTACCATGTACTGTTTTGTGATGTACTGTTTTTATCGGTCCTGTTCCGTACCATGTACTGTTTTGTAATGTCCTGTTTTATTACATCCTGTTTTGAAATGTGTCATAGTGAACGGCTTCGCTGTCTAAGTAAATTTTGCTTGTTAACATTAAGAATAAAAATATAATGATGATTTTTTGATTTACACAATTTTTACATATGATAAAGTTCTTTTAACTATTTAAATGGTTTCATTTCGTTTTATTTTGACAAATTGTTTTCACATTTCAAAAAATGTTATTTTAACTTAGGCTAAGTAAGGAGAACTTTTTAGATTTTTACTTATGGGTAAATAATGTAAAATATTATGTTAGTTTTACAATTCTAAATTTACTTAGCAGCAAGTTAAAACAACTAATAACGGAAATAAAGAACGAAAGCATAAATAAGCGACTTCGAAGTCTTTCTGAACTAAAGGATGTCGATTACTTGCTTTGGAAATCAACAAAAATAATAGAAACCAAAATACATTTACCACCTATCAAAAACGATGACGGATCCTGGGTTAAAAGTGACAAACAGAAAGTCTCTCTATGTGCTGCTTATTTAGAAGAGACTTTTCAACAGTTGCCGAGACAAACAGCAAATGAAAATACAACGGCCGTAAACAAGGCACAGTCAAACCTGTTTTTATGTGGTTTTTTTGTGCGACTTTTTTTGTGCGATACTTTTTTATGACGTATGAAAAAAATTTATTCAATCTACTTAAGTTCTTTCAAAATTTCAATCAAATTAGAACATAATTGAATAATTGATTAATCTAATTAGTTAATTGACGTTGGCGATTTTGTTTTTTTGTTTAGGAATTCTTTGCATTACCGCCTATGATGACATTTGATCCTAATGATTTTAATAGTCGACTGTAGTTTTCTTTTTTTAATTGATGGCGTGGGGACAGTAAATGGAGGACATACTGAGTTCCCTATTATTGATTGATTCATATTTTATGATTTTAGATTGCATAATTTCTTCTTTAATGTCGGGCACAGTGAAATTTCATTAACAGATTTCGATCTGTGGTGAAATGTAACACATCTATGACCCCCTGTCGGTGTGCAATACCCATGGGCCGACCCATCTTCCATGCCGGTATAGGCTGGCATGGAGCTGGCAATGTGCAGATGGTCTTAAATCGGTCCTATAGCCGTACGTCCTCGAGTTGGCCGGTAGGCGTAACCGCGGAAGAGCAGGGTGAGCCTTGAGCCCCAAAACAGTTCCCATAGTTACCAATAAAAAAAAAAAAATAAAAAATAAAAAAAAAAAAAAATGTCGGGCACTTCATAATGTTTAATATTATTTTTAATACTTACGGTAGCCTCACCTCTAGCGATTCCTCGTGGATAAATAGCATGGTAGCATTCATGTCACGTATTTTAATAAATGAAATGTCTGTTGAAGGAGTTAAACAAGACATATATCTGTTTTTTCTAAGTGTAGAAAAATTTCTAGCTGTGGAACATGCTGTGATAATCCATTTGCGTTCCAAATAACAGTTCTAAGTGATATATTCATTTGATTACGCATGGATATAAGCTCATTCGTAGCTTCTTGTCTATCCAGCCACTTATATATAGCTTCTAGACCATACGTTCTTGTATTGCTAGGCTTGCGTTTATTGTTTCTATACTTCGAAATATCCTTTCCAGTGAATTTTCTTTAGTAATATTTTCTCCGTTATCTGCGAGGAGGATCTCCTCTCTGGTCCTATTTGCTCTAGTTGTGTCGACACTCTACTTGTAGTTGGAATCCTTTCTCTTATAACGTTACTGTTTTGAGACGATTGGCGTGTTTTATTTCTTAATCTTTGCAGTTACACGAGGCGCGAATAGCATCCTCTATAGTTGGCTGGGTGTTGCCCTTTACAGTTTATACATCTTGCAGTTTCGTTTTGACTAACAGAACAGTTTTTCGCATTGTGTTTGTCGTCACATTTTACGCACCTAACATCTCCCCCGTAATATCTATGGGTGTGGTTATAGGTTTAGGTTTCAGTGGTTAACACTTAGGCCATTTTTTTGGCCCATTGTGATACCACGCATTCACGCCACATCAATAACCCATTCACCTATTCACCTACTCACACAACTACTGCAGTATACCACCTGCATATTGCAAGCTCCATGTCAACCTGTAAGGGCGGTGGGCGCTGAATTCTACACTCCATCAGAGACTCATATTTGTGTTTATTAACATCACCGATCGTAATCGATGATGAAAATTCGATTTGCATCTACACGGTTAGAAATTAGACGTGATTTTTAACGTCTATTAGCTTACACCAGCGCGAACTTAACCTAGAGACGTTAGTGTTATTAAAATTTAAGACTCTTTTCATGGTAGGTAGTTTGTAACGAATATGGGACGTGAAACATAATTTAGCTATTTTTTATTGCTAAATTATATACATTATTATTAAAATTACAATATATATACATATTATTATATTAAAATTATTAAAGAAAACTATTTATTCTTAAAAAATGTTAGGAACAGTAAAATTTTATCGTTTTATATAAAAAAAACTAATTATTGATTTCTACGAAAACATAATTGCAAATTTATATATCAGGATTAAGTATTACAATATTTTACCGTAGTAGGTAGTTTTTGAACTGGGATGCCAAAAATATAATGTTCAATATATTTAAAAAAGTTTTCCAAATTTTCATCGTATTTTACGTTAAATACATAATTACATTTAAAAAGCAAATCTTACGCATCTATTACAGTATTATTTGTTGGGATAAGCTTTTGATCCAAAGAGTCGTAAAATTTTGATATATTCGACTTGCTTTCATCTTGAGCAAAAATAATTAGTTGTTGTTCAGCAGTAATGTCGTCATTTGCAGCAATAAATTTGAATAGTTTAGCACCACCTGACTTAATATCTGCTCTATTTTTGGCTCCACGACCCTTTTGCGTAGCTGGAAGAAGAGTTACTAAACTGAATATAACTAAAGTATCTGGACGCCAATCTGAAATATTAAAAACCACAAGTATATTAAATTAATTGGAAGGGTAAATTATAAATAATCCAATTCTACCTTTAAAGAATTCAATAATAGGTTTGCTTTTGCCTATTTGTTCCGAGATTGTGACTATATGTTGACAAAATGTATCCTTAAACTTAGTTTTAAAGTTATTACAAGTAATTGGGTACAATATCTCAATATCGTAGTGAGTCTAAGAAAGAGATTATTAAAGAAATATCAATTAAAAGTTGTTAAATAATTTTGTAAGTTCTTACTAGTTGATACGTATCCAAAAAACGTGGGTATTCCAATCAGCTTCAAGTCGTATTCATACGATGGATAAGATTCTTGGATTTTTCTATCTCAGATTTTTTTTAAATTTTTTTCAACTTTTTTGTATGAAAAGAGGCGTGTGTGTTGTATAATTTACATGATGTAATTGGTTAAAACAATGGGATATGTAAATCCCGGATTTTCATCCGTCGTATGAATACGACTTCAATTTAAGGAAATTTTTTGAGATGTATGTAGATTTTAGTTTAAATTTTATTGTCGAGAGAGCAGAATAAAATAATACAAAAAATATTTGTGTTTAAATATAAAATAAGGTTTTAAATTAGCAATAAAAAATCTATTACGACTTAGTTTGAAGCGTGAAGCAAAACGGATCATTTTGCAACTTTAATTTTTTGTATCACTGCTTTGAAACCATTGAGGCATGCTACACGAAATTTTAGTTTCTGGATTCAAACTAAGTCGTAATAGATTTGTATTATTAATTTAAACCTTTATTTTAAATTAAAACACCAAATTTTTTTGAATTGTTTTATTCTGTTCTCTCGAAAATAAAATTTAAACAAAAATCTATATCTCAAAAATGTCCTTAAATTTTTTTTTTCATTTCTATTTTTTCATTTCGGATTCAAGGACAAAAATTTTATATCGCACAACTTTTGTTCATGAATCCGAAATGAAATATAGAATTGAAAATAAAAAAATTAAAGGACATTTTTGAGATGTAGATTTTTGTTTAAATTTTATTTTCGAGAGAACAGAATAAAACAATACAAAAAAATTTGGTGTTTTAATTTAAAATAAAGGTTTAAATTAACAATAAAAATCTATTACGACTTATAGTTTGATTCCAGACACTAAAATTTCGTGGAGCATGCCTCATTATTTTATATATCAAAATATCATCTCAATTTTTGTTATCCTTTTATCACTATACACAATCGAAAAATAAAATAAAATTAAAAAACACATACCAAGGTTTCAGTGGTTGACACTTAGGCCATTTTTGGCCCATTGTGATACCACGCATTCACGCTACATCATTAACCCATTCACCTATTCACCTACTCACACAACTACAGTATTACCACCTGCACATTGCAAGCTCCATGTCAACCTGTACATTGACATGGACGGTGGGTCGGCGCTGAATTCTACACTCCATCAGAGGGTCTTAGTTGTGTTTATTAACATCACCGATCGTAATCGATGATGAAAATTCGATTTGCATCTAGCCTCTGATGGGATTCGAACCCAGTACCTCCCGGTCCAAGTGCCGAAGCTTTTTAACCACTGCACCACTTGTCCGGTAAACACATACCAAACATGCACTAGAAATTTTTTTAAATAATTAAATTATAAATAAATTTTAGCACCAACTTTAGCTATTTTTACTTTAAAATTCCAACTGCAACTAACAAAATTATATTTTCATTTAATCTAGTAACTGAAAAATGTAAAACAAAAAAACCAAGAGAATCTAGAAAATTACTCACAGGGAGACAAATGATTTTAAAATGACGTCCCTTCATCGTTAAAATAAAAAATTTATATTTATACATACTCAAATTTAACATCCTTGATTTTATTGGGACGTCAATTTAACCCACTATTTTAGTTAAATTTGAACCTTGTGTTTACGTTGATCTAGATAACAATTTAGTAATGTAATTAACGTAATTTAAATTAATATGTTATAATTAATATTTTTCGGTAGTGAAAAGCTATCATAATAAAACTTTATTTTACGAATTTGACTAAGAAAGAATATTATCGCATCGTATACTCGAAGAATGTTAAAAATGACGTCTAACTTTTTTTTTGCATACTGTTTCACTACCATTCTTTTAACTCCCGAAATAGGAAAGACGTCCGAATTTTTACCGTGAGCCTCTGATGAGATTCGAATCCAGTACCTCCCGGTCCAAGTGCCGAAGCTATAACCACTGCACCACTTGTCCGGTGGGGTGTGGTATAACCTTGGCATTTCTTGCATTGAGGTATTAATCTCGTGTTTTTTTAGTATTTATATTTTAAGCAAGCCTCATATTAAGTATTGCTTTGATATTAAATTTATTTTCAATTTTTTGGCTTTTGTTGAATGTAAGCATGAATAGCAGGAGCCCTCTTTTAATGACGTTGCATATTTTCAACTTTCTATTGTTTAACACGTTCACGACCGGGCTGCTACCTTAGCCTGGAGTGGCCATAAATCAGATGATAAATTTGCACGAGATGAGCTAATTGAAGCCGAATAGTATAATAAATGTTTTATTTATGTTTTGTGAGGTTTGTGAAGTTATTAATAATAAACCGCATGACGCACATATGCGTCAACGTGTTAAGGATATTTAGTGCGTCTTCAAATTGTTCAATTTGCAGTTTTTTCATTTTAAGATCTATTACAGTCCCTGTTCATTGTATTATGGACACTATTATTAGTGTGGAAATTCCTAAATTCTGCTATTGTTCTATATTTTAAAATATTTCAAAGTGATAAAATGCATTTATAGGATCACATCTGTTATTGTTTTAAGATTATTTTACGGCTTCTTAAAAGGTCGCAATAAAATTATTACCTGAAAAAGGACTAAAAAGATCAATAGCATGTATATTTTACTTTTCGTTTAACCTTTCATTTTATGTTTCATAAGGTGTTTTTAGAAATTTTGCGACTAAGCTAAAGTAAGAAATAATCTACGTTGAGTGATTTTTATCATTTAGTTAAAAAACTTGTGTTTAAGTTAAAGTGTTTGTGTGTTTGAAAATTTTTGGACTGAAACATTTATTTTCAAAAATGAGCACCTAAGCAGTAAAAATACCTGCTATCGGAGCACTATTAAAAACACCGTTCATATACCGCGAGATTGCCAAAACGGAAAAAGTTTCTTGCTCATCAGTAGTAATTTGGCAAAGATTCTAAAATCTGGAGGTACATTTTATGAGACCAAGAGAAGAAACTGTAAGGTGAGGAAAACAACGCCCAGAACAGGCCGGAAAATTATTTAATTGGCCTTACAAAAGCACCTTAGTGAAGAAGGGATAAAGATATCAGCGATGACATTGCGACGAAGGCTGTATGAAAATAATATGAAATGCTGGCGTCCAGCAAAGATACCCAGACTCACTGAAAAAATGTAGAAAAACCGTCTTATTTGGGCTAAACTTCATAAGCACCGGATAATAGACGACTGAAAGAAGGTAAATCGAATTTTAAGGCGGACAAGTGGTGCAGTGTTTAAAGCTTCGGCACTTGGCCCGGGAGGTACTGGGTTCGAATCCCACCAGAGGCTGGATGCAAAGCGAATTTTCGTCATCGATTACGATCGGTGATGTTAATAAACACAACTAAAACCCTCTGTTGGAGCAGAATTCAGCGCCGACCCACCGTCCATGTCAGTTTACAGGTTGACATGGAGCTTGCAATGTGCAGGTGGTATACTGTAATTGTGTGAATAGGTGGTCTGTGCGTGAATGAAAGCGGGTATTAATTGACCTTCAAAGGACATTAAAACCACTGGACAATTAATACTTCCTTTAAAAAAAAAAAAAAAAAAAAAAAGGCACTCACTATATATTTTTAAAAATTAAATAAAAACAATCCGAAATTAAAGAGTTTATGAAATTTATTGGTTATGTTTAGTGACGAATACAAGCTAGAGGACGTTACAGAATCGGCCCAGTTCGTCAGAAAGAGACCAGGAGAGACGTTTAGGGAAAGCTGCGAAGTCAGCAGCATAAAACATCCACCATAAATAATGATATGGAGCTGCATTAGTGGCGATATACCTTGTCCAAAATACTTCTTAGAGAAAACCACGAGAAAAGAACAATATAAGAAGGTATTACAGACGTTTTATTTCGTTACATGAGGTCACTACCTCAAGACCAATACTCTTACACTTTTATGCAAGATAGAGCTCCTTGCAATACCGAAAAATTAATAGAGAATGTCCTCCTTAACCAAAATATTACCATCCTCTCTCTTGGCCTAGCAATTCTCCGGATTGAAACTCTCGAGAATTGCTCGGCCTTACTTAAGTACAACGTATATAAAACCCTCAATCCTATAGTGTCCACAAAAAAAAAAAAATGAAAAAAATGGAGAAAAAGTGATCATATTCGCAATATGATCAATACTTGTATATGTAATATGTAGCATGCCTGAAATAATAAAAGCTGTGATTAAAAATAAAGGTTTTTTAACCAAATTTTAAGTGTTTTTAAATTTATATATACTCGAAATTATTTAATTTTAAAGAATTAAAACATTTAAAAAGAAAATATTGTTTTCATTTATACACTAGCTGACCCGGCGAACTTCGTACCGCCTCAAAATCAATAAATGTTGTTTAAAGTTATTAGCTTAATTAGATTGAGAAAAAATGAATACGCCAAATTAATTAAATTCAATGAAATTACAAAAATCAAAATGAAATATATTTTAATTACATTGAAATTAATGTAATTCACGTGGCAGTAAGGCTTTCGTTAAATTGAATTGAATCAAAATGATTCGCGTAGTATTATTGCACTACTTTCTTTTAAACTATTTGCTGGGTGGGTTGCAATGGAGTCGATTCCCTTCATTGTAGCACCTTGTGATATACGACATTTTTTGTTTTATTGTCAGGTGCGAGAACGAATAAAGCGGATGGTTTACCGACACGTGAACATGCTACGTACAATTGGCCGTGAGAGAAACATTCATTTTTTAGATTAAGGCCGCAAACACTCAAGAATTGGCCTTGCGATTTGTTGATCGTCATGGCGAATGCAAGACGAATCGGAAATTGAATTCGTTTAAACTCGAATGGCATATCGGTTGGGATCATCGGAATTCTTGTAATGAAAAATTCCTCACCTTTGAACTTTCCTTGGAGTATCGTCGCGTGAATCACATTGCCCGTGAGTTTTCTCACCACCAAACGCGTTCCGTTTTGGTTGATAGTTTTGGTTGATTCAGGTTTCGTAGCATGATGATTACCGAGCCAACTTTTAGTTGTAAAATGTGCGGTGGCAAGTCAGGTAGATCCAATGAGTTTAAAAATTCAGTTGGATAGTTGGTTGCTTCGTCTTCGTTTGTCACACACTCGATAGATTTGAAGGAATGAAGTAGACCGACGATTAGATTTTGAATTGTGAAATTTAAGTGATCCACATCTTTGTTCTTTGCAGCAAGAATTACTCGTTCACTCAATTGTAATTTTTGTGGTTAGTAATGATGTTTGGGAACACTTTGTTGATGAGCTCGTCCTTCGTTGAGACAAAATTGCAAAAAATCGGATTAAACGAAATCAATCCGTTCGATTCGTCGAGCGGAACACGGCCATTACCGATAGTCAGCAATTGCTTGGAGATAGATAAGTAGATAAAATAAAAAAATAAAATACAAATTTGCATGCATTTGCATGCATCCGTCGGATTCGAATCCAGTACTTCACGGTCCAAGCGCCGAAGCTTTAACCACTGTACCACTCGTCCAATACAAACTACACATACACAATTCATATAAAAAAAGGGGTTTTTATTAGATTTTTTGGGTTTTCCTTTTGGGGTTCTCCGACTTTTCTTTTTTCCCTAAACCACCACTATATTGAGACGAACAAAATAAAAAAAACAAAATGTATGAGAAAATGAATTTTCTTGGTAATTTTTTTGCTCAATTTTTCCGATGTTTTAATAGTTATTATGCTATTCGGAGCGAAGACAAATCCAACAAAACAAAGATCATAAAAATCGATCCAGCCGTTATAAATGCTCTAACTAGCCCGACTTTGTTTTATATATATAGATAAGTAGATGAAATAAAAAATTTTTGCTAAAAAATAAAATAGAAATTTGCATGCAGCCTCCAGTCGTATTTGAATCCAGTACCTTGCGGCCCAAGCGCCGAAGCTTTAACCACTGCACTCGTCACATACAAACTACACATACAAAATTCATATAAAAAAAAGGTTTTTTATTAGATTTTTGGGGTTTTCCTTTTGAGTTTTTCCAATTTTTCTTTTTTCCCTAACCCACCACTGTATTGAGACGAACAAAATAAAAACAACAAAATGTACGAAATGTATGAGAAAATGAATTTTCTTGATAATTTTTTTTCAAATCCAACAAAACAAAGATCATAAAAATCGGTCCAGCCGTTCTTGAGTTGTAAATGGTGTAACTAACCCGACTTTGTTTTATATATACAGATATTTTGATAAAATACTAGTGTTTTTCACTATATCAATAGTGTCCATAATTCAATGAACAGGGACTGTATATCCTTCTTCTTGCAGGTGGGATGGAGACCTCTGGCCATAACTTTAATTTCTCGGTTATTTTTTGGCTTCATAGGAATACCACTCTTTACCTCCTTCAGTGAGCTTTGTGGCTAAAGCTCGTATGCATCAGGATCTCTTGTATTTATCTTCCAAACATTAAGTCGTTTGTGGACACTGATTTCATTAGAGCTTGGATATTCGCAAAGACTAATCGTCTGCCTATGTAGATGTAATATATGTATTCAACATAGCTTGAAAGATTTTATAACAGCTAACTAGTGGTTTGGAACATTTAAATGATTGAACTGTTATTTCTGTTAGTTTTAAGTTCAATGACTTGAAGAAGTTGAATGTTGAATCGATGCGTTTGTTTGTTTAGACGATGAATAGTTGTCGTGGTCGTAACTAAGAACTACTAACACCTACCAACAAATATTTAGGCACACCATCAAATCCAGACCCCGGGTGCACATAATATTAAAAATAAAATTTATAAAAAATATTTATTTTTGAAAATTTATGGACGAAACTACATGTATTATAATAATTACAAAATATTTTACAAGCGTTTTCTTACTTAGGCCTATGTAAATTCATTATTCCAATCTTTTACTTAAAATTTTTCACATTCGGAATTAGATAAATAAATAAATAAATATTTATAAATATGGAAGAAAAGCCGATAACTATGGCTATATAAATGCACAATGCACAATGTAACACATAGCACATTAAAAACGGGATCCCGGAATTACATAGCAAGCGCTCTACTTACTATACTATCGAGGGCGACAAAGCAATTGTGACAAGAAACACAATTTTTTGATTGTACATATATAAATACAATTTTTTCAGCATCAGAATTAAAACTTTTTCGAATTTGTTTTTCTTGTTACTCAGAGAAACAAAAAACTGTTACCAATGAACAAGAAATCGTTTGTTTTCCGTAAATAATGGTCCGTGTGTGGGGCGGGGAGTCAATGTCTCGTTTTTTAGAATAATATTAGGCACTATTTCACTTTTTTGAATCATTTTTCAGCCTGCTAAATTAAATCATTGTGATATTTCAATTTCATTTCTACCACAAAATAATTATTTTCCAATACTTGAATGAGGAAAGAAAGAAATAATTGCTAAGCAAACAGTCGTTAGTCGTCAATGTCACTTTAGAAACAAGGCACATAAGTTTCGAAACAATTAAATTGTAACATGCCACCCCAGAAGGATGGCGATCCTAATTTCGAGAGAACTCGTTTAAGCGGCTTGTCTGTGGGTCCGGTTCCCATTTTTATTTTTCTCGGATCGGACGATTTTGAATAAAATTGGCACTAGGATTTCCTAGTGTCCGCAGATGCGACCGGCTGGTTCGGTGTTACTTTTCTCAGTTATTTTCGGTTAAGACCGTTATATTGCTTCATATCGCACCATGTTGCGTTATATTGCACTATATAAGTTCTATTTCAGATAAGGCTCTGAACTTAACTAAATCTTTACATTTACAATGTAAGTTCCGGCTTTCAGTTCTGATATTCCTTAACTGTTACAAACTAATTTTTTATATACAGTTAAAATGGAATTTATCCATTTTTTATATGGCGCTGATATTTTGTCACTATTTTATATTGTATTGATTTTTTTTTAAATAACTTTGTTTTAAAAAACTTATATTTTGCTAATTTTACATTAATTTATTTACACTTTTTAAAAAGATTTTGTACATGTAACATATATAACGTATAATCAAATAAAAGTTAATTACAAAAAATATTTCTTAAAGTGACAATTTTTTATATATTTTTTATTTTTTCTAGGAAACCTGGTTTCGGGTGTTCACCCTTCTTCAGTCCTTTTGTATTATACAACTAATTTAAATCAAACTTTTTCGACATTTACGAGGGCAAATCAAAAAGTCTTGCAATATCATATGAAAAAAAAGAGTGAGAGAGACAGCAATATTTTTATTTTTCGACATAATCTCCTTTAAGGTTTATACATTTGTCACATCGATCAATTAACTTACCTAAACCCTCTAAAAAAAAAGATTTCTTTTGCTCCATAAAATATTCATTTACAACAGACTGTACTTCATAGTCACTGGAAAATTTCCGGCCCCTTAGTGTTTTTTTCAAATTGGGAAAGAGAAGTAGTCACTGGGTGCCAAGTCTAGACTGTACGGTGGATGCGGAATTTCCACGAAGCCGCAGTCCTTTAATGCAGCTTGAGCAATATTAGCCTTGCGCACTGGTGTATTGTCGTGAAGAAGCAAGATTTTTTTCCTAACTTTCCTTGGCCGTTTTTCCCGGATCGCTTTTTTCAATTTTCGCAAAACCTCTGCGTAATATATGCCTGTGATTGTGGTTTTCGGTGGCATATAATCGATTATCAAAATTCCTTCAGCATCCCAAAAAATTGTTGCCAAAACCTTACCAGCAGACGGTTGAGTTTTGAATTTCTTTGGTGGTGGTTCACTACGTTTAATCCATTGCATCGATTCCTGTTTGGATTCCAGATCCCAGTGATGAAGCCATGTTTCATCGCCTGTTATTATGTTACCCAAGAAATTTTCTGGATCTGCTTTGTACATATCTAAAATCGCCTTTGAAGTTTAAACACGCATTTTTTTTTGTTCAGCATTCAACAAACGGGGAACCCATCGCGCACTTACTTTCGACATGTGAAGGTGGTCATGTAATATAGTATATGTGGTACCGTATGAAAGAGAAAGTCTCCACGCTAACCGCGGAACAGAAATACGCCGGTCCTCCAATACAATAGAATCAGCCAAAATTACGTTTTCATGGCTAATAGCATCTGCTGGCCGACCCGAGCGGTTATCGTCTTATAATGACTCCCAACCACTTTTGAATAATTTTACCCACTTTGTTACTGTGGCATATGATGGTGCAGATTCGCCGTAAACTTTTGATATATAGTTGAATATATAAATTGCATTTCGTCCATCTTTATAGAAAAATTTAGTAACGGCGCGATATTCAATTTCATTCATTTTAAGAAAAATTCAAAACACATGTTACTAAATTGACAAAAACAAACGAACCGTAAAATTTACATCGAAATGTTCTTCTAGAAGTTTCATCGTGACAAAAAATGGTTTTGAAAAATATATTGTTGTCTCACTCACTCGTTTTTTTCATATGATATTGCAAGACTTTTTGATATACCCTCGTATATACCCGATTTGGTCATTGCATATTGATGTTTCCTCCACCGTATAAAATTAATTCATATATCTTGTTCGTCTTTGTATTGAGTTTGTCATTTAGTAGGAGTTGGTTGTTTCTGTGTCTGTATATCTCGAGTTCTTCGAGTCGGTCCATTATCTTTCCTTTACTACATTTGTGCAAAACTTGCAAATTATTATTGATGTCTGTGTATGTGTGGTTTTCGTTAACTAAATGTTGAGCAAATTTGGATTTAATATTCGACCTGTTTTTTTGACGTGCATTATCTACTTCTTTTACGTGTTCTTCAAATCGTGTACCGAATGTTCTTCCAGTTTGTCCGATATAGAATTTTTGGCAGTCATTACATATTAATTTGTATATGCCGCTGTCAATATTATTATTATGGTGTTGTGTTTTTTTTAGTTTTTGCGATAATTTGTTATTTGTTTTATATGCTATTTTATATTTGTATTTATTTAAGATTTTCTGCATTATGTGACTGGAGTGATGGTTGTATTCTATTGTGACAAATTTGCTTCCGATTTTTTCATCTGAATTGTAAAAAGAGCTTAACTGTTGTGAACGTATTTTATGTTTAATTCTGTTGTTTAGTTTGTAAATAGTTTCTGCGTTGTATCCGTTTTGCGATGCTATGTGATAAATTGTGTCGAGTTCATTATTGTAATCTGTGTTGTCCATTGGTATCTTGTTCAGGCGATATAACATATGATTATATGCCGAGATTTTGTGTTGCGGTGGATGATGTGACATTTGATGTATGGTTTGATCGGTTTGTGTTTCTTTCCTGAATATTTTGAATTTGTGTTTTTGGTTGGTGTTTGTTATTGTTAAGTCTAGAAAATTTATAGACTTTTCCTTTTCTATTTCCAATGTGAATTTTATGTTTTTGTTTATGTTATTTATGTATGTATGTAACCTGTCCAGTTGTCTACTTGTTCCTTTAAATAATATTAGTATGTCGTCAACATATCTGTACCAATATAAAATATTATTTTTATATTGATTAATGTTGTTGATGACGTACTTTTTCTCGAAATGGTTTAAATAAATGTTTGCCAATGTTCCGGATAACGGGCTTCCCATCGGTAATCCTTCCTTTTGAATGTAGTATGACTGATTGTGTTTAAAATAATTCATCTTTGTTATAGTTTTGAACATATCCATAGCTTCCTTAACTTTTCTGACATCTACATGATTTTCCAATAATAATGTTTCTGTTATTTTTATGGTTTCATCAACAGGTATATTTGTATACATATTTGTGATGTCGAACGAAGCCAGCTTTGCACCATATGGTATAGTGATGGAACTGATTTTGTTGACGATTTCCAAATTGTTTTTCACTGAAGCTATATCTTCTGATCGTAAATTTTGATTTAACCATTTATTCAGAAATTTTGCGATGTTATATGCTGGAGAGGTGGTAAAGTTGACTAACGGTCTAATAGGAATGTTTACTTTATGAAGTTTAGGTAATCCAGTAATCATGGGTGCTGACGGCTTAACGATCTTGTTGTAATACATTTGACGTTTTGTTAGAATGTTACCACATTTGTTGATTGCGTTATTAACTATCCGGTGATATGCATTCGTGGGATCATGACTGATGCTACTTATGCCATTATTAGAAATATAGTCATTGATTTTTACGTTATAGTGTGAGGTGTATATGATGACGGAGGTGTTGCCTTTATCAGCCTTGGTTATTAATGCATCGTTGTCGGATAATTTTTTCTTTATACTTGATACGACGTTTTGGTGTACGAGTACATCTTGATTTTGACTTGAGCGGATGACATTTTTTGACGTTATTTCATTGATTACTAGTGTTCTGATTTCATCTTGATGAGTTTTATCTGTTCTGAGGATGGCATTTTCTATTTCCAGCAGATGTTGATTGAAATTTCTCTTATTATTCTTCGGTTTTACATTATGTCTGAGACCTTTCTCTAATAGTGCTATTTCACGGTTATTGAAATTGATGTTGGTTAAATTTTGAATCCGAGAGAAAAACTCATGATTACTATCGCTGTTCGGTCTTAAAGGTGTTTTCTCAGCGTCCCGTTGTTTTTGTTTCAGTTTTCTCAATTTTTCCGCCATTGAGTGTCTTTTCTTTATCAGGATTTTTGTTGTTGTTTCCTCTTCCTGGTTTAGAATGTTTGTGTATTCGATGTTATTGAATATTTTCGACAACTCTAATTGCGCGTTGTAGGTTTTTGCTGTTAAGGCGTCTATTTTGGTGTATAACTCCTTTATAATTTTTGATATCCAAATTTGCTCGCATTTTTTCTTTGCGAATTGTGCCGCTGGGATTTGCTGTTTACAGTAACCTTAATGTAATTAGGTACGATTTTTAATTTTCTGCATGTTTTATTAAACTTCAGGTTCATTTTGTTTCGACGTAATTTTTGTTTTAAATTGTTGTAATTATGTACAGCTTTGAGTGATGACTCTTGATATATACAGTTAAAATGGAATTTATCCATTTTTTATATGGCGCTGATATTTTGTCACTATTTTATATTGTATTGATTTTTTTTTAAATAACTTTGTTTTAAAAAACTTATATTTTGCTAATTTTACATTAATTTATTTACACTTTTTAAAAAGATTTTGTACATGTAACATATATAACGTATAATCAAATAAAAGTTAATTACAAAAAATATTTCTTAAAGTGACAATTTTTTATATATTTTTTATTTTTTCTAGGAAATATTCAGGAAAGAAACACAAACCGATCAAACCATACATCAAATGTCACATCATCCACCGCAACACAAAATCTCGGCATATAATCATATGTTATATCGCCTGAACAAGATACCATTGGACAACACAGATTACAATAATGAACTCGACACAATTTATCACATAGCATCGCAAAACGGATACAACGCAAAAACTATTTACAAACTAAACAACAGAATTAAACATAAAATACGTTCACAACAGTTAAGCTCTTTTTACAATTCAGATGAAAAAATCGGAAGCAAATTTGTCACAATAGAATACAACCATCACTCCAGTCACATAATGCAGAAAATCTTAAATAAATACAAATATAAAATAGCATATAAAACAAATAACAAATTATCGCAAAAACTAAAAAAAACACAACACCATAATAATAATATTGACAGCGGCATATACAAATTAATATGTAATGACTGCCAAAAATTCTATATCGGACAAACTGGAAGAACATTCGGTACACGATTTGAAGAACACGTAAAAGAAGTAGATAATGCACGTCAAAAAAACAGGTCGAATATTAAATCCAAATTTGCTCAACATTTAGTTAACGAAAACCACACATACACAGACATCAATAATAATTTGCAAGTTTTGCACAAATGTAGTAAAGGAAAGATAATGGACCGACTCGAAGAACTCGAGATATACAGACACAGAAACAACCAACTCCTACTAAATGACAAACTCAATACAAAGACGAACAAGATATATGAATTAATTTTATACGGTGGAGGAAACATCAATATGCAATGACCAAATCGGTATATAAATGTCGAAAAAGTTTGATTTAAATTAGTTGTATAATACAAAAGGACTGAAGAAGGGTGAACACCCGAAACCAGGTTTCCTAGAAAAAATAAAAAATATATAAAAAATTGTCACTTTAAGAAATATTTTTTGTAATTAACTTTTATTTGATTATACGTTATATTTGTTACATGTACAAAATCTTTTTAAAAAGTGTAAATAAATTAATGTAAAATTAGCAAAATATAAGTTTTTTAAAACAAAGTTATTTAAAAAAAAATCAATACAATATAAAATAGTGACAAAATATCAGCGCCATATAAAAAATGGATAAATTCCATTTTAACTGTATATATCAAGAGTCATCACTCAAAGCTGTACATAATTACAACAATTTAAAACAAAAATTACGTCGAAACAAAATGAACCTGAAGTTTAATAAAACATGCAGAAAATTAAAAATCGTACCTAATTACATTAAGGTTACTGTAAACAGCAAATCCCAGCGGCACAATTCGCAAAGAAAAAATGCGAGCAAATTTGGATATCAAAAATTATAAAGGAGTTATACACCAAAATAGACGCCTTAACAGCAAAAACCTACAACGCGCAATTAGAGTTGTCGAAAATATTCAATAACATCGAATACACAAACATTCTCAACCAGGAAGAGGAAACAACAACAAAAATCCTGATAAAGAAAAGACACTCAATGGCGGAAAAATTGAGAAAACTGAAACAAAAACAACGGGACGCTGAGAAAACACCTTTAAGACCGAACAGCGATAGTAATCATGAGTTTTTCTCTCGGATTCAAAATTTAACCAACATCAATTTCAATAACCGTGAAATAGCACTATTAGAGAAAGGTCTCAGACATAATGTAAAACCGAAGAATAATAAGAGAAATTTCAATCAACATCTGCTGGAAATAGAAAATGCCATCCTCAGAACAGATAAAACTCATCAAGATGAAATCAGAACACTAGTAATCAATGAAATAACGTCAAAAAATGTCATCCGCTCAAGTCAAAATCAAGATGTACTCGTACACCAAAACGTCGTATCAAGTATAAAGAAAAAATTATCCGACAACGATGCATTAATAACCAAGGCTGATAAAGGCAACACCTCCGTCATCATATACACCTCACACTATAACGTAAAAATCAATGACTATATTTCTAATAATGGCATAAGTAGCATCAGTCATGATCCCACGAATGCATATCACCGGATAGTTAATAACGCAATCAACAAATGTGGTAACATTCTAACAAAACGTCAAATGTATTACAACAAGATCGTTAAGCCGTCAGCACCCATGATTACTGGATTACCTAAACTTCATAAAGTAAACATTCCTATTAGACCGTTAGTCAACTTTACCACCTCTCCAGCATATAACATCGCAAAATTTCTGAATAAATGGTTAAATCAAAATTTACGATCAGAAGATATAGCTTCAGTGAAAAACAATTTGGAAATCGTCAACAAAATCAGTTCCATCACTATACCATATGGTGCAAAGCTGGCTTCGTTCGACATCACAAATATGTATACAAATATACCTGTTGATGAAACCATAAAAATAACAGAAACATTATTATTGGAAAATCATGTAGATGTCAGAAAAGTTAAGGAAGCTATGGATATGTTAAAAACTATAACAAAGATGAATTATTTTAAACACAATCAGTCATACTACATTCAAAAGGAAGGATTACCGATGGGAAGCCCGTTATCCGGAACATTGGCAAACATTTATTTAAACCATTTCGAGAAAAAGTATGTCATCAACAACATTAATCAATATAAAAATAATATTTTATATTGGTACAGATATGTTGACGACATACTAATATTATTTAAAGGAACAAGTAGACAACTGGACAGGTTACATACATACATAAATAACATAAACAAAAACATAAAATTCACATTGGAAATAGAAAAGGAAAAGTCTATAAATTTTCTAGACTTAACAATAACAAACACCAACCAAAAACACAAATTCAAAATATTCAGGAAAGAAACACAAACCGATCAAACCATACATCAAATGTCACATCATCCACCGCAACACAAAATCTCGGCATATAATCATATGTTATATCGCCTGAACAAGATACCAATGGACAACACAGATTACAATAATGAACTCGACACAATTTATCACATAGCATCGCAAAACGGATACAACGCAGAAACTATTTACAAACTAAACAACAGAATTAAACATAAAATACGTTCACAACAGTTAAGCTCTTTTTACAATTCAGATGAAAAAATCGGAAGCAAATTTGTCACAATAGAATACAACCATCACTCCAGTCACATAATGCAGAAAATCTTAAATAAATACAAATATAAAATAGCATATAAAACAAATAACAAATTATCGCAAAAACTAAAAAAAACACAACACCATAATAATAATATTGACAGCGGCATATACAAATTAATATGTAATGACTGCCAAAAATTCTATATCGGACAAACTGGAAGAACATTCGGTACACGATTTGAAGAACACGTAAAAGAAGTAGATAATGCACGTCAAAAAAACAGGTCGAATATTAAATCCAAATTTGCTCACATTTAGTTAACGAAAACCACACATACACAGACATCAATAATAATTTGCAAGTTTTGCACAAATGTAGTAAAGGAAAGATAATGGACCGACTCGAAGAACTCGAGATATACAGACACAGAAACAACCAACTCCTACTAAATGACAAACTCAATACAAAGACGAACAAGATATATGAATTAATTTTATACGGTGGAGGAAACATCAATATGCAATGACCAAATCGGGTATATAAATGTCGAAAAAGTTTGATTTAAATTAGTTGTATAATACAAAAGGACTGAAGAAGGGTGAACACCCGAAACCAGGTTTCCTAGAAAAAATAAAAAATATATAAAAAATTGTCACTTTAAGAAATATTTTTTGTAATTAACTTTTATTTGATTATACGTTATATATGTTACATGTACAAAATCTTTTTAAAAAGTGTAAATAAATTAATGTAAAATTAGCAAAATATAAGTTTTTTAAAACAAAGTTATTTAAAAAAAAAATCAATACAATATAATTTTTTATGCATGAACTCTCGCGAGTGTTCCCACATTACTTTTTTGATGTTGCGTTAGATTTGTTAACCATATTATTGTATTGGCCAACAATTGTTCGATCCTCACTGTCTGCATTAATTCAATTAATATGATTCGCAGTGGTTTTCCAGTTGCATTTAACGACCGTCGAAAGAATTAGTATTTATTTCGTTAATAGATTTACTTAATATTATAAGTTTCACTAACATCAATTATGTATCTCTATGTAAATTGTTTAACATTGTTGTATTTTTTGTTTTTTGAGTTGTGTTAAGCTGTGTTAAAGTACATATGCAATGAGTAACTGGGTCTCAATTGTCTAAAATTTGAATGTAAAATCTATTATTTTGGTTCATAATTATCGCCACTTCAACATTATATTACTTGTACTTTTTACACTATTTGCCGTAGGCACTTGGCGAAACACACTTACACTTAATAAACACATTTTCTTAAACACTTGTTTTTCTAGTTCGCAAAAAATTAGATTTTTGAACATATTATTTAAAAAATGTTGAACAAATTTTTTAACTAAAATATTCAAAAATCTAATTATTAGAGAAATAGAAAAACAAGTGTTTAATAAAATGTGTTTATTATATTATTTGGACATAACTGGACCGGGATTTATTTCGGATATTCGTATTTTTACTACATATTTAACAAGATGATTTTTAGAAAACTAAAAATTTGATTGAAACAATTTAAAGAAAAGAAGGGAGGGTACATAACGACAAAGGGGTACATAACGACAAATTTACGAAAAAGTACTTAGATCTTGAGTACACCACAATTAATATCTAAAGGGAAAAATAGAATCTACCGAATTTGTTATAAAAATTGTCTTGTATACAATAAACAAGGTCAACCCTTGTTAAAAATTAAATCTTCATTACAAAAATTGAAAAGCTCCTATGAAAACTACCACTTCTGGTACGCAGATGTCCACCACATTTAGCGTAGGAATTATTTATGGAAAAAGCTTTAGTATGAAGTTTTATTCCGAATAGTCGGTAGGTCTTCAACAATTGCTTCTCTAAAACAGCAACCTGAGAACAAAATATTATAATTGCACGTGCATCTGAAAAATTTCCTGAAATATAATTCTACATTAACACTTCGGTTACAGACGGAAATCGATAGTTAGTAACACAATGACAACACAATTCTAGTCTACACAATCAGCAATTAATATTTAAAAGAAACATTATTATTTCACAAGCATCTGTACATTTCCTGAAAATTAATTCTAAATTAATATTGTCCGGCTTCCTAAATAATATAAACAATTTATTAACCCCTTAAGGACCAAACCCGAGATATTTCGGGACATACGGTATGGTCCAAAAAGACCAAACCCGAGATAACTCGGGCAGTCACATGTTATAAATACTTTCCATTATGTATTTCGTCGAAATAACTTGTCAAAATAATCTTATAACAATATTATTATATTAAATCAACTAAGAAGAATATATTTTATTCTCTACAACTTACGTCCATATTTCCAGGTTTACCAGAGATTTAATTAGACAGAATTAAATTATTGATTATTTTAATTTTTCTACCTATTATTTTCTTATACTATATATTATATTTTTTCCCATATGTATCTATCTATGCATCATATGTATTTTAATAATATGTATCATTTTTACATTTGTTTGAATTAAAAAAAAACGTATTTATTAAAATAAAGTTCAAAATGTTAGTTCCAATTATTAAAAAAATTGATTTTTTTGGTGCATTTAGTTGAAAAAAAATCGGTCCTTCAGGGGGTTAATTTGATCCTCCACAACTTACAATATAATTTCCTGAACCCATATTGTTGTTTGAATTATATTAAAAATTACCCTAAAATCCATAGTTATTTAACCTTTGAAAAATATGTGAGGCATCGCAAGGGCAATGATTCTAGTGCAGCTGCGACATAAAATTTTTGTCCTTGAATCCGAAATGAAAAAATAGAAATGAAAATAAAAAAACTTAAGGACATTTTTGAGATCTAGATTTTTGTTTAAATTTTATGTGGGAGAGAACAGAATAAAACAATGCAAAAAAATTTGGTGTTTTAATATAAAATAAGGGTTTAAATTAACAATAAAAATCTATTACGACTTAGTTTGATACCAGAAGCGTGTGTGGCTTGGTCCATTTAGATAACGTAATACGAAGTTTTAGTGTATCCCTTTTGTGATTTACTAACACAATTGTGCGGATAGGGCAAAAGTATCATGTCAAAAATTTAGTTTTGGATGTTTTTTGAACCAACTTACACATTTGTGAATTCCTTTTTAACTTATTTTCGTCCGAAAAAAAACACTATATCTATACACGTAATTGTGTTGGTTTTACTTCAAATCAAGCGAAATTTTTTATCAACAACGCCATTACATACTATGGTTTTTTACTCCCACATTTGTGTGGGTTGGACTAAAACTGAAACAATTTTTTTGTTTTCTTGGTTGAAAAAGGGGTATTCCACTACAAAAATATAAATACAACTGTGCATCTCTACCAAGCCGTACGACGCATTTTTTCTGTATTTTACATGATACTCGCACTTTTTTTTTTGCTATTTTTATTCAATCTACGTGCCAATTACAACAATTTCGAATTGGATGATATTACAAATCGATTTATGTTGGATAAAAATGATAAAAAAAGCCAAAATCTATAATAAAAATTTACATGCATTTTTAAAAAAATTAAAAAAACGAATATCTTTCAGCTTCAACAGTTTGTTTGACACTAACAAAATTACAAAACCACGATAAACAAACATGTTCCAAAACAACTATAGAAATAAATAATATTTTTATTGTTTTGTAATTTTTATTTTTTATTTGTTTGTTTGTATAACGACGAGACGATTGACGAAATTTATTTTGTTTTTTAAGAGAACGAGACGGATGTAAAAACTGGAAAACGAAAATAAAAAACGAATCACCTTCTACTTCGTTGTAATTACAACTAAATATATTTTGTAATGTAATTTTCCTTTATAAAATATGTCTGCCATCTCGATAATATATGTTGAATGTGAATTGTCGACTTAGCGAGTCATCATCATTTGGTGTAAGCGGCCAGTAGTTTAGAAGGCATTGATTGTATTCGGCTATTTACAGAAAATGAACAATTTTACGTTTACATAGAATGAAACATCTCTATAAGGTTGTCTCTGGTTTTACTATGCTAGTTCCATAAAGTCAAATGGACCAAAATCAGATAATAAATTACCGAAATTTTCAATAGAAAAAAGTTCTAGATAATCGTTTCAGAATTCCTATGCACCATTGAGATGTCACTCGACCAGCAAATTACAACTCCAACGATGTTGTTTGGATCCGTTTTCATATGATTTCTGAATGCCATCATGTTAAGTTGTTACCACTAACTTTATCGTTATATAGCAGGTACTTTAAGTATTTTGTACCTAAACCTCTGCAGATTTTGATATACAGGTAACCCTTGAAATATGCGGGTTTAATTAATGCGATTTTGGTTTTATGCGATTCAAATTTGAGTCGTAATTTTTAAAATATGCGGAAAGTATCGGTTTAGTGCGAATTTTTTTTTATTTCTGTTTAGTGTGATTCCGATTTTTTTATTATATCCCTTTTCCTGTCATGTCTATAAAAAATAAATTGCCGGTATATTGGAGGGCAAATCGAAAAGCGTGGATGACGTAAACCTGTTTAGAGAATGGTTATCTGAAAAGTTCGTTCCAGAAGTTGCGCAATAACTAAATAGAAAATATTTAAGTATCAAAGTTTTGCTTATCATTGAAAACGCACTCTGCTATCCACCAGATCTTAATCATCTTAAAGTGAAGGTACTATTCTCACCAGCTAATACGACATCGTTGCTGCAACCATTAGACTAGGGTATAATAGCCACAGCCTAACCGACCAGATGTAACAGTTACCGAAATATGGAAAGAATACTCTGAAGAATTGTGTACAATTTATCGCAAATGCCATTAAGGAATTAAAGCAGAATACACTAAGGTTCCTGGAAAAAATTGTGGCCAGCGGGAGTCGAAGGCTTACATGGTGTACCAGAAGGAGAAGCTGAATTAAACCAAGTGGTGGCTTTAGCGCATCCGGTCGGAGGTGAAGGATTTATTTATATCATATTGAATGAGGTGCACGAATACATGAGATTAGAAAAAGACTTAACTGAGGAAGATCTTCTGATTTTATATGACGAGACCCAGAATTTAATGATAGAGAATGCAGATGTATTGGAATCTAAAGAGACACCAACATTTAAACCAAACACATTACAAGAGGGAATTGATATGGCCCATAAATTAATTTTTTTTGGCTTTTTGCTAAAATGTCATCGTTAAGTAGACATAATCATGACACCATATTACAAAATTAAAAAAACAGTTGTATATGTCTAAAAAGCGGACACTAATTACAGATTTCATAACCGGACAACTGGTGCAGTGGGTAAAGCTTCGGCACTTGGACCGGGAGGTACTCGGTTCGAACCCCATCAGAGGGTAGATGCAAAACGAATTTTCATCATAGATTACAATCGGTGATGTTAATAAACACAACTAAGACTCTCTGATGGAGTGCAGAATTCAGCGACAACCCACCGTCCATGTCAATGAACAGGTTGACATGAAGCTTGCAATGTGCAGGTGGTATACTGTAGTTGTGTGAGTAGGTGAATAGGTGAATGGATTAATGATGTAGCGTAAATACGTGGTATCACAATGGGCCAAAAAATGGCCTAAGTGTTAACCACTGAAACGTAACCTACAGATTTCATAAGTTGCAGCACTACATCTGCTCCTAATGAAAATTTTTTGAGCGACGAAACTGTTATTATGCCTGCAAAACGGCAAAAGCTTATATGACCAGTTTTTTCCGAGGAACCTACTCTACTGATATGGTGACGAAATCATGTAATGATATTTTTAAGAAAATCACATTAATTTTTTATGATTTGATACATAGTTATAAATAAATAAATGCAACTGTGATTATATTTTGTTACGAACTAAATAAGAGAGAAATGAATTCTCTAATAAATTTAGAATAAAATGGAATTTTTTATTTAAAAAAAATGTTAATTTTTAATTTTAAACATTTTTTTTACTTTTTTCAGTACGTAACCCTCTATTTTCTATTGATTCTAAGTCTTAAATTATGAACCAATTTGCCGCATATTTCAAGGGTTACCTGTACCAGTAATATTTCGCACACAACTTTTTGGAGAGAACGCTAATCATTGAAATGAAATATTGAAATTTTGTACGTACTATCTTAAAATGAACTTCGATATTTACCACTGTATGTGATAGATCTTTAAGTGGCATGAAATTATTAAATCAACGTATGTATTTTATTAATTAAATTGTGCATGACGAAATTAATTTTAAACATAATACGAGTTGCAGTTGTATAATAAAATCTGATTTTATGCCAGATAACGTGTTTTTAATCTAGGTAATAATTTAATTCACCAACTTAAGGTTAAGACATGGTAGCGAAATAATGTATTATCATTAATTATGCACACCGTTATGCATACTAAAACTATAAGTACAGACCTTTCACTTAATTTTGTTATTTATCAGAATTTGTAATTTAGATAATATTTAAAAAATAATAATTTACATTACAAGTGATACCAGTCTGTACTTATAGTTTTAGTATGCATAACGGTGTGCATAATTAATGATAATACATTATTTCGCTATCATGTCTTAACCTTGAATGTTAGTAATTTCGTATTTAACTGATATATTACACAAATAAATTTTAGAGGATATTCTGCATGCAGTTTAGGATCACAAATTTAGAAAAAACAAATAAATATGTCCAAGTCAGTATTAGGGATCAGCAGATATTTACGAGTTAACAATAGCATATCTACATTTTTATAAATTGCTAAATAACGTCCAAAAAATAACAAATTAAAAAAACAACCAACGCCCAACTGTTAAGCCCATGTGCTTACATATATTTCACTATTGATCTAGTAGATCTCTCATAATAAATAATGTGGATAGAAACTATCTTATATTTTTGATGGCGTAACGAAAATATTTTTGACAATTTTCCAAGATTTTACAATGTTCGGAAAAAATCGGATATTCACTTACTACTTGATTATACAAACTTATAGATTTTGTATTGTATTAGAATATTAATTTGTATAGTATGTACATACAACAATGCTCGTAAGCCGCATGTACGAGTGTAAAAGACATTTTATCATAACCAGTTTTTTCGTATGTTTTAACGCACATTTTGATCTAACGAAAATTTAGGAAAAGATTTCTATAACTGAAAAGATGTTCACTGTTTATTCTGTACGTTTTGAGATATGGAAAAATATATGATAATATGCAGTATAACTAAAAATTTTATCTTCAACATAACCAAATAACTATACGTCTGTTTTTGTAAAGATAAACGATTTTTTATTTTGCAATTTATGATATTTTTTGGCACGCAAGTCGTGGAAAATATTGTATTTACTTTTTTCAGTTTTTCTTAACAGAAATACATTTTTGATTCTATTTTTAGACTGAAAAAGAGATTTTCAATGAAAATTTGTACAGAAACTGAGGTTAATAATTATAGTTAACATATGTTGAGTATATGCAAAGTAATAATGTATCTCTACATATTCGTATTTATAATTAGGATATTGTAATTCCAGTTGACTATCAAATGAAAATCAACGAAAATTTACTATGCAACAACAGTACATTTCAATAAACAAAAGGATGAAATAATTTACAAACGGTAAATATTCGGTTTATACTAGTAGTTTTCCAATTGTTTTAAAAGTACTTATGTTCTTACGAGCAATTGTTGATTGGAATACCAAAAATCGATTATCGATTATTAATTATATTCCAATCTAAAGCCTTTATTCTTCAATGAAACATATATTTTCAGTAAAAAAAAAAATGAAATAAAAATATAATTTCGCCACATACCAAAACGAAACATAAAAAAATTCAGTAAAATTTTACTGACAAAATCGTTTTATATGTAGTAGTGTGTTGACATACCCTACCGGAAAATGTTCATCAAGCCTCAAACACAGTAACGCAAAAACTCTCACAATCATACGAATTACATAAATTTTTGATTTAGTATTGAAAAATCTTCAAATTTTATTTGATTGTACGAGTATGTGACTGAATTTTTTGTAAGTCAAGCAATTGATGACAACATAAGTGAACTTCTCGATGAAATTCTGGACCAAAGATATGTTGCCATTATTATTCTCTCCGTGAGAAAGTTAAAATTATGTATTGGGCGTTCTACTGAACCTACTAATGAACTTGTTATTATAAGTCATTAGTGGAGAGGCTATTATTACTTTTCTAACGGTAAAATCCAGTAGCACTCAGAGAAACCATTTAATTTTTTAACTTGTATAAACATGTTACTCTAGTAAAAATTGTAGAAATGATTAAACACACAATTTTAATTTACTTTTGGCAATTCTTTAGTTTAATTTTGGGATGTTATTTTAATAACATAAGAAATTAATAGTAATTCAATATGTGTACCTGAACTAAAAGTGACTTACAAAGTGAAGACGTGTTTTATTTTATAGTTAAAACATAAAGCTGTGTTACTATTAATCACAAATCATAAAGAACCATTCAAAATGCACCTTAATAGATTATAGCACACTACTTACATGAATTTCCGTAAGAACGACCTTATTACTATCTCAATGACTTCTTTACAAAAATCGTCGATGAATTCATCGATGCATTATATGCAAACTACTTATGAACATCCTTCATTAGATTATGCAAAACTTCATCTATATAAATAAAACAAAGTCGTGTTAGTTACACCATTTATAACTCAAGAACGGCTGGACCGATTTTTATGATTTTTGTTTTGTTGGATTTGACTCCGTTCCGAATAGCATAATAACTATTAAAACATCGGAAAAATTCAAGCAAGTTCATTTTCTGTAAATAGCCGCAAACAACCAAAAATGTTTTGTCTTTTTGCGTATACGTATATGCAGTTTTATGAAAAATCACAGATACAACGATGACATTGGAATTTTCAGAAATATATTTTGTTTTCATTTTTTAGCTCGAAGGAAAAATTTAATTTGATTGTCTGTGGTTAAACGATCCATCTGCCGAAGATTTCTCCAAGCAATTGTTGACTATCGGTAATGGCCGTGTTCCGGTCGACAAATCGAACGGATTGATTTCGTTTCCTCAGAACTTTTGCAATTTTGTCTCAACGAACGACGAGCTCATCAACAAAGTGTTCCCGAATAATATTACTAACCACAATTGGGTGAGTGAACGAGTAATTCTTGCGGCAAAGAACAAAAATGGGGATCACTTAAATTTCACAATTCAAAATCTAATCGTCGGTCCACTTCATTCCTTCAAATCTATCGACTGTGTGACAAAGAAAGACGAATCAACCAACTGTCCAACTGAATTTTTAAACTCATTGGATCTGGCTGGCTTGCCCCCGCACAATTTACAACTGAAAGTTGGCGTGTTGCCGGTAATCATCATGCTACGAAACCAGGATCAACCAAAACTATATAACGGAACGCGTCTTATTTTGAGAAATCTCAAGGAAAGTTCAAAGGGGAGGAAGTTCTCATTCCGAGAATTCTGATGATCCCAACCAATATGCCATTCGAGTTTAAACGAATTCAATTTCCGATTCGTCTTGCATTCGCCATGACGATCAACAAATCACAAGGCCTATACTTGAGTGTTTGTGGCCTGAATCTAGAAAATGAATGTTTCTCTCACGGCCAATTGTACATAGCATGTTCACGCGTCGGCAAACGATCCGCTTTATTCGTTCTCGCACCTGACAATAAAACAAAAAATGTCGTATATCACAAGATGTTTTACTGAAAGGAATCGACCCTATTGCAACCTACTCAGGAAATAGTTTAAAAGAAAGTAGTGCAACAATGCTACGCGAATCATTTCGAATCAATTCAATAAAACGAAATCCTTGCTGCCACGTGAATTACATTCATTTCAATGTAATTAAAATATATTTCATTTTGATTGAATTTAATTAATTTGGAGTATTCATTTTATCCGCCCCGGAGGTCTCGGGTTCAACTCCCGGTAGTGACAAGGAAAAAATTGCACGGCTGGTTTAGGATCAATAAATTAATCACTCATTAGTGATTATCCGAAATGAAGATATGATTATTAAACCTCATTTAAGGCGGCCAAATCTCTTGATGGGATATAGTGCCAGAGAGAGAGAGAGAGAGAGAGAGAGAGAGAGAGAGAGAGAGAGAGAGAGAGAGAGAGAGAGAGAGAGAGAGAGAGAGAGAGAGAGAGAGAGAGAGAGAGAGAAATTCATTTTATCGTAATAAAAAACTCAATTTAATTAAGCTATAATAACTTTAAACAACATTTATTGATTTTGAGGCGGTACGAAGTTCGCCGGGTCAGCTAGTTAAATATATAAATGACTTTAGTCCCGGGCACTGATTATGTTATCTTGAAAATGTCAAAATTTAGCTATAAAAATTATATAATTTTTTGATTAGCTTTCTCTTTTTGTTTCTCCAGTATATTTTACTGAATAAATAATTGTTCTTTGTTGAGTAAAGGATTAATTTTATAATACTCTATAGGGCTGAAGCACTAGAGGTGCCTACAAGTATGTACTTGAAATGTGTGATTGGCAAACAAACACTATCTCTTTAAGTTTTTGATCAAACTTTCAAATTTTGAAAGGTTTTTGTACAATATGATTTCTTATACGATCAGCAGGTCGATTCTAGTTTTTCCGATAGGAAAAGGAATTAGGAAAAATATTTTCATAGTATTTTGGTCACAAAATTGTTTTTTCTGGCATATAGTGTTAGTGTAAATTAGTGTAAAACAGTTAGTGTAAATTTTTTCAAAAACAAAATTAAATTGGAAATATTTTTGTTATCCAATTTCGATACGGAAAAAAAGTTTCCTAAATTATAAAATTTTAGGTCAAACATGACTTCTCAGTAGGCCAGAAAATGATATTTTTGACAAAAATACTATGAAAATATTTTTTCTAATTCCTTTTCCTATAGTAAAAACCAGAATTGAGCTGCAGCCGTTCTGTTTGTGTTAAATCGCTCACTTTGAACCAACACGTTTAGGTGTTTTCGACTTCTATGTAATAAAATTGGGACCTTTTGTTTATATTAAGGGCCAACTGCGATTAAGAAATCTGTTATCTAGTTATATATCCCTTTTCCGGCCAGAACATTTTGTTTCTTGAATATAAATCCTGCATGCACAAATGTGTATGTAAAAAGTGACACGTTGTACTGTCTTCCGTAAAAAACATTATAAATTGATAACATATAAATTATATACCATATTAAGTACTTGTTGTTGATAACATATTATTTATTTTATTACTATTGTAATATAGTGTTATTTTTCGGACGAAAACGATTTGAGCAGAATACACAAATGTGTATGTTGGTACAAAATACATACAAAAATAAATGTTTGACATGATTCTCTTTAGTTACTCACACAATTGTGATGGCAGGCCGGAAAACGGATATGGAAGGATTTGCACATGGTATGATTATGTTGGAATATTTTATCTGGTTACAGACATTTTGAAGTTCAATAGTTGGGCTCACTTTCGATTTACCTTTGATAAATTACTCAAAATGCTTACATACATCACATATGCATAACTAGGTGGCGGATGTACTAACGGTAATCTTTCCTCTGCGTTTCGGTAGCATTTATTTACTGTTCAATGAATACAAAAATTTACAGCTCTTAGCTAATTACCTTCCAAAAATAATTAAAACAAAAATTTAGGCAACTAAAACAAATAAAAATTATTTTCTGCAAATTGGTGGCTCGATCCCGATCCCTATTCATACATGCAACACCCACTTTCAAATGTTAATATGTATTAAAGCATGATAAAGATATAGGACTTGTATCGAAGCCGCTTAGCAAAATTCGTTGATTTGCATTGTATAAGGCTCGCAGCAAGAAATAATACATGTCCGAACTACTATATAAACTAGAAAAGATCTACACAAATAAATAACAAAAACTAGTCAATCTTGGGGGCATTAAACAGCTTTTCCATTCTCTATAACCAAAGATAATCGAAGGTTAGAGTATAAAGAGTAACTAAAAATTATCATCAACAAATGCATGGGTTATGCAATTTAAATGGGTTAAATAATACACTTACACTATATAAAAACGGTGTAAAAAATATATGTGCTCAAGTTGAGAACAGTTGAACCGATTTGGCTCAATCCTTTTTTGTTGTATTTGCAATTACCAGGAGATGGTTCTTACGAAAGAAATTTTTGAAAAAATCCACAGGAAAAGTCGGTGTAAAAATTGTATGTGCTCAAGTTGAGAACGGCTGAACCAATTTGGCTCATTCTTTTATTGTTGTGTTCGCAATAACCAGGAGATGGTTCTTAGGAAATAAATTTTTGAATAAATCCTCCGCCCGAAAAATCGAATAAAAAGCCATTTTTATATGAATTGTGTGTGTAGATTGTTTATGAGACAGGTGGTGCAGTGGTTAAAGCTTCGGTGCTTGGATCGGTAGGTACTGGATTCGAATCCCACCGGAGGCTGCATCCAAACTACTATTTTGTTTTTTATCCAAGCTATTTATTTTATCTATTTACAAGTGCATTCAGTTCTCCGTTCGTTGGGCGTTCGTTATGCCGATTAACAAATCACAAAGTCAATTTGCAAAAAACAACTAAATTTTCGATAGATGTCTAAGTTTGAATTGACCTTTTATTCACTTTTCAATACAATACGCCGCCTTTATGGTTGCGTTCGTTCGTTCATTCTAACAATTGTTTCCATCAATCATATTGCTCAAAAATGACGATTCTGGATTTTTGTACAAAAGATGATTGGTCGAACAAATGACCGAACGAACGAACGCAACCATAAACCTACCGTTAGTGTTGAATTCGATGAAAAAGTGAATGGAATGGCCACGTCTATTGAGAATTGAGTTGAGTTGTTTGATTTTTCTCTCATCAAAATCAATTTTCGTGAAGGACAAAAGTGGTTGTTCGGATTAAGTAATTTGGGGCGAAACAAAATTCGCCGGGTCAGCTAGAGGGTAATAAAAATTGATCTATTGATAATCCCAACCAACTGTTAGTCATACCGAAGAATTAATAAAAAAGGGGAAGGAGGATAGCACATAGGCGATTAGTCATCGGCTGAAGTCGTATTCATACGTCGGATAAAAATCTCGAATTTTTCCGTCCCAATTTTTTTCAATTTTTTTGTATGGAAAGAGGCGTGTCTGTTGTATAATTTACGTGATGTAATTGGTTAAAACGATGGGATAGCAAAATCCCGGATTTTCATCCGTCGTATGAATACGACTTGAGTAACAAAATTCAAGGTATATTGAAGTACATTTAATTACCCGACGTATTAATCTTATTATGTCGAACCTGAGAACAGAAAAGAGCGGGATCTGTATTTGGTGAGATACGGATTTCTCTATGTTCGTTAAGGAAATTTTTGGTAAGAAATAGGGATTTTCGAATTTCGTAAGATTCTAAGGCATGTAAACGTTTACCTTTGGGTTGTATATGTAATATGTCTAAATTGTTCAAGCTAGCTGTATGATTTTCTAAAGTTAAATGGTTATGAAAAGTTGATTGATTGCAACCAGATAAATGTTCTTTTTTTTTTTAAATAAATACACCATTTATTCATTCATCATTTAGAGTAATTTTGATTTAAACCATGCATCCCATTTTGAGCTTATACATAATGGAGTATGCAGTTTTCAATTGCCAAATTATTATTATTTTGAGTATAATTCCAATGATTATAAACATGGATATCGAACTGCTTAACCTGTGAAATTAAAGAAAATTAGCAAGCGGGAAAATTTGTATTAGTATAAAAATCAAATCTGATTATTAAGAGGCAAACTAGGTGAACAGCTAAGCAAAACGATACCCATCGCGGACGGAAGGAGAACAGAGGTTGAGTCTGCTTAGTACAAGCAGATTAAAATTGAAAAATATAGCAATCAACTAACAAAATTTCATAAAATTTGATAAATAAAACAAAATAAAATGTAACAAAACAAAATGTTATAAAAGTTATAAAATATTAAAGGCCAAACCAGTCAAGTTAAATAAAAAAGTTGTTTTAAAGTGCGTTTCGTCATATTAAAATCAACGAAGTGGGAGTATTGATTAGCCTCGTGAAGCATCCTAGATACAGGTTCATTTTTACCATAGTCAGTCCTATGATGGTCGATTCGAAACATAGGTACCGATCTCAAGGCTCGTGAATTAAAATTTAGATTGATTTTTCCTAAGAGGAAAGGAGAGTCGGTACTGCCGGTTAGCAATTGATGAATAAAAACCACGTCTGCAACAACCCTGCGCCTACAAAGTGGTTGTAAATCAATTAGCTTGAGGCGATCTAGGTATGGAGGCAGGTGAAACATGTCCACCCACGGTAGCCCGCGTAAAGCAAATCGAAGAAATCTACGCTGAACTGCTTCAATCCTTTTTATGTGAACCACATGATAAGGCGACCACACCTGGCAAGCATACTCGAGCAGGGGACGATCGAATGTTAAATAGAGAGCCTTCGTAACATGACGATCGTCGAATTCTTTCGACCAACGCTTAATGAAACCGAGCGCAGCGTTACCTTGATTGACAATGCGATGACGTGATTTCTGAAGTTCAATTCGCTGTCACAAACGACCACCAGATCACGAACAGAACTAGCTCTGGTAACGGCATCGTTGTTAATATAATAGTCACGAGAAGTGGACTGTGCAGGCTTCCGAGAATAGGTGACTGTCTGGCATTTACCCAAGTTCAGCTCAAGGTTGTTCTTTACACACCATACGGAAAATGTATTGAGGTCGGATTGTAATAGGATCCTATCGGTGGTGTTTGAAATCCGTTTGTAAATCTTCATGTCATCGGCGTATATAGATATAGTTGAATTTTTAATTAAACATGCAACGTCGTTAATAGAAAGAATGAAAAAAATCGGCCTCAGATGGCTGCCTTAGGGCACTCCAGATGTTGCTGAGAAATGAGCTGATACTGATGTCCTAAACAGAACTTGATAAATACGGTCTTTAAGATAAGAACCCACCCAACGGAGAAATTGTGGGGGAAAGCCAAGAGCCCTGAGCTTAAACAAAATAACTTTATAGGAAATCCTGTCAACCGCCTTGCTGAAATCGGTCAAGATAACATCGACCTCATTCTGCTTCTCTGCTTCAATCATGTTTAATGTTTGTGAAGTGAATTTCACAAGGTTTGTGGTCGTGGAGCGAGCTTTGGGAAAACCATGCTGATTGTCGGAAAACAACGGTTTACAATAAAAGTATGTACAATGAATCATATATAATACTTTCAAACAGCTTGGGAATACAAGATAACTTTGCAATCGGCCTGTAATTACAAATGTCTGATTTGGAGCCGTTCTTATGGATCGGAACTATAAAGGAACTTTTAGAAATAGATGGGAAAATTCCAAGTGAAAGCGACTTTTGGAAAAGTGCCGTCAGCGGCTGAGCAAGAATATCACTGCAGTTTTTTAGGACGATGGATGGTAGACCGTCAGGACCAGGTGAAAAATCATCTTTAAGTTTGGAAATCTTTTGTACCGCGGATTCGTAATCGATTTGAATGGAAGTTAGTGTTGTTTGAACACAGTTATTCATGTGTATAAAGTAATCTTCATCGGGTTCAAAATCACTGTTTGCAAAAGCCAGACTGAAAAAGTTAGCAAAATGATTTGTTATGATTTTAGGATCATTAGAGGAATGATCTTTATACTTCAGAGTGGGAGGGTATCCGTCGGATTTTTTCTTCAAATTAACAAACCGCCTGAAACTCCTAGGTTCAGCGATAATATTGGATTGCATGAGTCTGATGTAATTCCCATAAAGTTCGTCCGATAAACTACTGAAATCATTATAACTAATCAAATAGTTAGAGTGATCAGAGTCCGATTTAGTTCTTAGAAATCTTTGCCAAAGTTTGTTTCTACGGTTACGTAATGCTCGTAATTCGCTATTATACCAAGGAGGTGATGGCGATACAGTTTTTTTGCGAGTATACGGAATGGATTGTTCAAAACAATCAAAAACTACAGAATAAAAATTTACAGTTTGTGTTTCTATGTCATTATTATCATTCAAAATGGTGTCAAAGTTGATATTTGACAATAAATCAAAAAGTTTCACAAAGTCGGCCTTACGAAAATTAAAACATGGCGGAGTTTCGACATTAAAACTGCCTTGCTCCAGACAAAATGTAATTAAAATGGGAGGATGGTATACATCTATGGCACAAAGAATGAGATTGGTTACCGATTCGACGCTATTGTTGGTACCAGATGAAAATACCAAATCGAGCTGTCTGTTCAAACTGTTCTTAACGTTGCTGATCTGAAATAATCCAGAGTTCAACATATTATCAGTAAATAAAGCTTCTTTGGTGGTTAGTACATTCGACGCAACATAATGACTGTTATCATCTGAATAGTCCCATTTCAGACCGGGGAGATTAAAATCACCCGCGACAAAGATGTCATCTTGAGTATCCATCTGGTCAAAGATGAAGTCAACCGCGTTAGTAAGAAGCTGATAGCTTACGACCTGGCTAAGTGGGCGAATATAGCAACCTAAAATAAAAACATTACTTTTATTATTCTTTAATTTGACGCATATTAATATCGATTAGCAGTGTTGGGAATGGTAACAATTGTACTATCAAAATTGATGTGCGCTGCAATAAGAACCCCTCTGCCTGTTAAATTTGTGTTAGGGCATGCACTGCAGTAAAAACCATCTTTGCGGAAGACGTTGAAATCCGAGGAAAAAAACTCGTTACTGTTGAAATCACTGTTCAAGTTAGTCTCTGTGAGTGCAAAAATATCAAATGAAAGTCATGGAACTGCTGAAAAAAACGGCTTGATATTTAGTTCTAAGTCCCCTTATATTCTGGTAGTAGAGGGACAAGCGTTTAAGTTTTTTGGCTCTGCTATGTTATTATTATTATTTTGGAGGTCGACAAATTCTTTAAGATAAGTTGTTTCGGGCCATGATTCAGGGGAGAGCAACGTATCAAATACAGCTTCAGGGATCATTAATTTAAACGAAGCAACTTGTCCATTCAACCGGGATATATTTTTACATTTCATACTTTGTCCCTGGATGTTATGCCGATTCAATATAGAATTAACATGTGATATAACATCGGCGTTAGTTGTGGTGTTACACAATCAGGATACAAATATAAATTTCGGTTTAGGGACTGCTCTAAGGATACATGGCGGATTAGAATTGCTGCACGAACTGTGTTGAGAGTTGCTGGAGTTGGTATTAATATTAGCAGGAACTATATGGGGTAAAGGGGTTGGACTGTTATTTGAATGGCTGACAGCTGTGGCAGGAAAAAGTTCCTGTTGAAGACTCAGAATATTAGCGCGATTGCTGCAAGAACTGTGTTGAGAGTTGCTGGAGTTGGTATTAATATTAGCAGGAACTATATGGGGTAAAGGGGTTGGTCTGTTATTTGAATGGCTGACAGCTGTGGCAGGAAAAAGTTCCTGTTGAAGACTCAGAATATTAGCGCGATCTGTAATTACAGCAGGTTTGTGAATTAAAAGTGATGGGTTTACTCGAGCTGGTATCTGCAGTAGTACATGCTGATATACGAGTATTAAATTCGTTAGATAGCCTGATAGTTAAATCAGTATTCGAAGCAAGATGTTTATTGATGAGCATATTGTTATTAATGTTGTCAGTTGTGAGTTGATTGGTGTGTTGGATTTTGGTCAAATTGTTCTTGATACCAGAAACAATTGATTCAACCTTATTACTGATCGCTTCATTAACGATCAAATCGAAATTGTCAATAAACTTACTAATTTTCGCGAAATACTTTTCGTTGCCGAAATTGGAAAGTGCGATAGAATTGGTATTAGCAGCGATGCAGTCTTCGGTGCGATCTAAGGAGGAAGAGATTGCATCAAATTTGTTGCACAACAAATTTAACTTCTTCTCCAAATTAAAGATTCGGTTACAATTTTCATTAACCCCGGTTTTAAATTCTTCGTATTCATATTATTTCTGCAATCTAAACAAATAAAATCAATTTTTTTTATAAAATTGGAATCTACACGTAATAACGGAACACGTTCGGAGGTGTGATTGGATGACGTATTACAGAAACAACATTTGATTACGGAGTTCATTGTCAATAAATTAGAAACACGTGACAGCGAAACAAATACAAAAAGAAATGTTAAACAACACAGGTTTCACTTCGGTTTAGCTGAAATAACATCACAAAACACTTCACAAAGTTCCCGTTAATAGCCAATGTGTACGTATTAGGGTCGATTTATATTATCCGTTCCTTTCAGATCCGTTTCTTTCAGATTCAGACATCATCAATTTATACTATCAGATCAGATATTTTCATCGTATGGTTATCGTATATATTCGTATTTTTTGGTTACGTATAAAGTATACCCAACCCCGGCAAAATAGTATCTTTTATTTTTACCACAAAATGAATGATTTTTATGACAAATAGCATACCATTGGAAAGAGCATAAACTAGAGAATTAAAACAAAGCTAATTTCAAAATCACTTCTCATTTTCCATACTTTTACACATTTTGTAGGATTTGGAAGGCCATAAGTCATTTTTCTTTATCCAATTCTATTAAATAATTATTTATTTAGAATAAAATCACATTGGAGAATGCAATAAAAGTTATTTCGAGCCTTTACGATTACAAACAAAAAAGTTATGATCATTTAAAGGCGAGATTTTGGATAATTTAAAAGAAACTTAAAAATATCATCTCAATTATCGTGACACTTTGGAAATCTGTTCCATAGGATAAAAGGTTCCAAATGACCCACCCTATTTGCCATAAAATTTTACCGTTCCACACATCAAAACCCTGTATAAACGTTAAATAACAAGAAAAAAAAATTAAAACGAATTCAATAGAAAACATGAACACATGTTTTATTGCTCAGTTCTTCAGATATAATAATCCAGGTATATCCAGGTATACTCGTATGCTCCTTACTTTATTTTACTTTAACAATTTTTTTTATATTTTATTAGACTAAAACAACTATAAAATATATGGGATAATTTAAAAGAGCATGTAAGCAAAGTTTAGTGGTGACAAACATTAGCATACGATTGGCATGACTAGAATATAAACAAATATTATTAATTTGTTTCACACATGCTGCATGTATTCATATCTTTGGTTACGTATAGACTAAACGATAACAAAAAATCCAAAAATGTTTTTAGTAGCAATTTAATTTGGTTTTGATTGTTGTTGCTGGAATATATATAAATTCCACTTTCCTCGTTATGCTTTCGTATTTTTTCGCGTTCAGATATCAGATAAAACATTCTTTTCAACAATATTTATCTGAAACGGAAAGTAAAGGATCTGAACGGAACGGATAATATAAATACTTATATAGAAAACATATGTAACAATATTTTTTTTGTCTGAATCTGAAAGGAACGGATCTGAAAGGAACGGATAATATAAATCGACCCTTATTGTATATTTATTACGACACAAGAACTCACAGATAAATATTGTTAAGAGTTATAAAAACTGATCGTATAAAATTTAACCAAAACACATGCATATACTTATCAGATATACGACTGAATATACAGCACATAAAAAAGCACAAGTAAAATTAACACAGACTAAATTGAATATCACAGGAACCCATCACACTATTATGTTATTTGTACGAGATTATCAAAGTAAAAAAGCACAAGATCACAGATAAAGATTTATATTATAAAACTTGGATTAATATCACAGGATTGGTATTAAATTACTTATATAACAAACTAATAATTTTTAACTTGTATGCAATAATTAAAACACTTAAATTAACACTAAAAAAACCGTAGAAAGGTCCAGTTACGGAACACAACACAATAGCAAAAAAAAAATAATAAATTAAAATTAAAAAAAAAAAAGAATATCAATAAACAAAAATACGTCTGTACTAGACGATGGTCACGAAATTTTTTGTAGAATTATATTAAGCTAATTCTCCATATCAATAAGTATTTTCTGGTATTTCCTTTGTATTTTGTTGTATTTGTTATGTTCGTATTTTAATTTTTACCAATGCTTGCAATTTCATATGTAACATCTAACACTCTTGGACATATCCAAGATTATCATAATAAGTACTGGCTATTAATCCCTCCAGGTATTTATGTGATATCTAGCACCATATTCTTCGCAGGTTTAGAATAGTTTCCGTAAAACCTTCTCAAATTATTGCAAAAACGGTAAATTTAAAAAATTGATTATTTTACCAAATTAATAATGAAAATTTAGAATTATCTAAATTATTCTTTAGCTCTAACTCCAAAATTGCGCCTAGTCTGTTTAATATAGGAGAAACTACAATCATTGCAATTAATCATATAAACACCAGACTTGGAAAGCGATCAACTTTAGGTTTATTGTTAAAAACCATTTTCTTTATTGTGTTATTATTATAAAAAGCAAATATTGGTATATGCACCTAACTAGTAACAACAACCATAGTGCCTATGTTTGTACATAAACGCAGTGATTGTTGAATACTCTTCTTCCATACACACAAACTTTGAATCGTGTGTTATACGACGTTCAACAAATGAAAGGCAGCATGCCGGAAAATGGTAAAATTCTAAATGAAATCTACCTTAAAATTAAAAAACAATTTACCCAAAATAATGAAAAATAAACAAAGTTCGTGCTCAGGGGAATGAAAATTTAATTTTTTGCCGCAATTACAAGATATAGATAAATAAAGTCCAAAAAAAAAATATTGAACAGAAAATTTTCATAGCATTCGTATGAAAGTGTTTTTTCGTGTTTACATTATTTGGGCCTGCATACATATAAACCGTATTTTTTATATTTTTCTTCTACTTGGCCGTATACATACACGCAGTGATCAAACCAATGAATTATTAAAGTTCAGTTCTGTATTAACATCCGAGTACAAGAGACGTATTTTATTCAATCATCACATGGTGCATAGCAATACATATATAGTAGTACCATCATTCGAAAAAAATCTTTAGAGGGTGAAAATCCAGGTAGCGCGTTAATCGAAATTAAGTTATGCAATAATTTTACTAATTCGCCTAAATGTTTGCAAGATTAAATACAATTACAGTACACACGGCGTATTTTTGTATACCATTAACCAGTATAGTATTGCTTCACTCTAACTTATTATACTACATATTAACACAGAATATATTTATTTCAACTCGTATTGTTTTACAATTGTCAAGGTCATGTAGAAAATGTGTTTAATATTTTTTGTGATAAACAATAAAACAAATCATGAATACCTTACTTCAATTTTCTTTTTATAAAAAATAGCATAAATAATTTTTTTTCTATGATAGAAATGCAAAAGAATATGAATTGTTCAATCAAATAAATCCATTATTGGAAAGGAGATATGAACGATAGGATATATACATATGTATTGTTACGATTTTGCCTTGTCAATCAAGGTTCGAATCACTGGATTGTGAATAAATACACTACTTCAATTTTAACTCACACAATTTTATTTACACAACACAATTTATTATACAACACAATTTTCACAATTAATTATTATAATTATAACACACTTTTTAATTATCACTTTAATAATCGCTTTAATAATCACTTTAATAATCTTTTTATTTAACCTTCACTGTATCACGTTTAAAATAATACTCAGCATTCCACGTCAACGCGCGCCTTTATATACCGAAATATTTGTTTCTAGAATAATCCTAAATGCGCAGCAAATATGTTAGTATAGAAATACGCCTAAATGTTGAGTATAAATTATAAATGTAATTGAACAATTAATGAAATTAACTTATTCTATTCTATTCTAGGGGTCACCGTAACACTACCCCCCACCTAAGCCTGTTCGTCCCGAACAGGATCCAGATCACCTCCTCTGTAGAGCGCCAAACGCTCCAAATGCACCACCTTTGGTTTACCTTTCCGTCCTTTCTGTATGCGATAAACCACGTCGTTCAATCTTTGAATGACAGTGTAAGGGCCTTCCCATGTGGGTTGCAACTTCGGTGATAATCCCTTCTGCCGTTGCGGGTTGTGAAGCCATACCAGTTGCCCTTCCTCGAAGCCTTGATTATTTGCTCGTATGTCATATCGAGCTTTCATTCGATCACTTGATATTCGAATTTTCTCCCGTACAAATTGATGTATTTCATTGAGTTCCTCTTTCATCCGGTCGACGTAATCCTGTCCGCATAGAGCTGCTGATGGAACAGCCCCAAATTTTAAATCTCCCGGTAATCGCAGATTGTTCCCAAATATGGTTTTAGCTGGTGTCACTCCTGTTGTGTCATGTACCGCTGATCGGTAGGCCATCAAGAACATCGGTATATGTCAATCCCAGTTATGTTGGTTCCTTTCCACAACCTTTGCTAGATATTCCTCCAATGTGCCATTGAATCTTTCCACCATACCGTCCGACTGTGGGTGTAAAGGCGTCGTTCTCGTTTTATTGATTCCAAGCATCTGACATATCTCCTGAAATACCACCGATTCGAAATTCCTTCCTTGATCCGTGTGAATTTCCATCGGTACACCAAATCTGCTAATCCAATTGTTGACCACGGCATCAGCTATTGTTGTTGTCTCCTGATTGGGTATGGGGTACACCTCCGGCCATTTGCTAAAATAATCCATTATTACTAGCACATATTTATTGCCGCTCTCGGTGGTCGGAAATGGCCCCGCCACATCCATTGCAATTCTCTCAAATGGTGCCCCGACATTATATTGTTTCATGGTTCCACGGCTTTTTCGTGCTGGTCCCTTTACTGCCGCACATTGGTCACATCTTCGACACCACTCTACTACTGACTGTCTACATCCGGACCAGTAGAAACGTTGTCGGATTTTGGCCAATGTTTTATTAATCCCTAGGTGACCTCCACTTGCTCCTCCATGATATTCCTTGAGGATTTCCGCTATCCGATCTTTTGGCACCACTACCAACAATTGTTTTATTTTACCATCCGTGCTTTCCCACTTACGTTTTAAACAACCATTTTCTATGTGGAGGCTATCCCATTGAGCCCAATATGCTTTTACAATGGGAGTTTTGTCAGCTATCTCACTCCATGTGGGCCGGTGTTCCTTTTCCTTATGTTCCATGATGAATGACAGGTCAGCATCCCGTAATTGCTCCTTCTTTATCATTTCATCAGTCCATTGCTCGTCAGGTAGCGCTTGCATGAGCCGAATATCGACGATGTTTTCCTTGATCTCCACATGCCCACAATTCTTGCATTCCGCGGGACATGGTCTTCTTAATAACGCGTCGTCATTTCCATGTGCGCTTTCCTTTCGATGTTCAATATTGGCTTCATCTGTCAAGCTGTCATCGCCTCTTTCTACTCTCGAAACTTGGATGGACGTTATGGGGCAATCGGTTGTGGGAGTCAGCTTTTGCCCCTTCAAGCTGTCTCTTTTTAACGACTCCAATGTCGTCCGACCCTCCTTTCTGGCCTCTCTCTGCTGTTCGTTTTGTCTACGCTTCATAGGAGATGGCGATCTTCCTCGTTTCTTCTTAATCTCCCAACAGTCTCGTGAGATGTGACCCATTCTATTACATACCCAGCATTTAAACCTGCTACTTCCATATCTGAACCTTGGTATAGCCCGCTCGGTGTCCATTCTGGAATCAATCTCCACTCGGCGAATTTCCATTGCTGGTTTGACGATGGCCTGAACAGTTTCATTTGTTAGCGCACAAGCGATGGTTTCCGTAAAAGTTGCCTTAGGTGACAACATCACTGCTCTGCGCGTCTCAGGATCTCGAATACCGTCAATAAACGCATCTATTTTAATTCGCTCCATGTAATCGGCCGACATATTTGAATGGGCTAAATGCGCGAGCCGCTCAATTGCCGATGAAAATTCCTGTAGCGATTCTCCTGCTCTTTGGTATCGACCCTTCAATTCCATGCGATAGATTTCTCGTTTGTGGTCACTTCCGTATTTTCGATCTAACGCCTTCATAATTCCGATGTAAACGTTCCGTTCCTGCTCAGGAATGATTTGTAGTGTTTCTACCGCTTCGCCTTTAAGAGCCACAATTAACGCTGCAACACATTGTTCTTCAGTCCACTGATTTTGCTTAATCGCCGTTTCGAACTGGAACTTAAAAATACTGAAGGATGTTGTTCCATCAAATGTTGGTGGTTTTATCTTAACTGCATTAACCGTCTGGATCACTTGCTGTGTCGTTCCAATCGCCTTGACATCTTTGAGCTCCTTCTCGAGACGTTTAAAATCTTGTTCAACCGATTCAAATTTTTGATGAACCGTCCCTTTAACATTTTGAATTTCTGCGTGTACTTCTGTTTGCAGTTTTTCCACTTTACCGTGTAATGTAGAAGATAACTCCATAAACCTCTCGTCCATTTTCTTTTGGCCAACTTGCACTTGTAACATCTGCTGTTTTATTTCGTGGTTCGATTGTTTAATGTCCGCCCCTTGTTGCTCCACTTGTAACATCTGTTGTTTCATTTGATGTTTAATGTCCGCTCCTTGTTGCTCCATCTGCTGTTTCATTTGATGTTTAATGTCCGCCCCTTGTTGCTCCAACTGTTGTCCCATCATTTGATTCATAGCAGCCATCAACTGCGATAAATCGAAACTTCCGGATGGGTTTTGTGTTGTTCCGACCATCGTTTGTTCTTCCCTTTCTTTCTTGTCCACACTGATCTCATCCGTGTTGTCCTCCTCGAAATCATACACATCTGGATTTAAACCGTCCTTCTCCATGGCCTCACGTAGTCGCTCCACCAAACTAGCTTTTGTGCCTTCACTAGCCAAACCTCGCTGCTTCAGTTGCTCCTTTAATTGCGCAAGCTTTAATTCGTAGAGAATCATTTTTCTTATTATTCACAATCCCACCGCTATCACCAATTGTTACGATTTTGCCTTGTCAATCAAGGTTCGAATCACTGGATTGTGAATAAATACACTACTTCAATTTTAACTCACACAATTTTATTTACACAACACGATTTATTATACAACACAATTTTCACAATTAATTATTATAATTATAACACACTTTTTAATTATCACTTTAATAATCGCTTTAATAATCACTTTAATAATCTTTTTATTTAACCTTCACTGTATCACGTTTAAAATAATACTCAGCATTCCACGTCAACGCGCGCCTTTATATACCGAAATATTTGTTTCTAGAATAATCCTAAATGCGCAGCAAATATGTTAGTATAGAAATACGCCTAAATGTTGAGTATAAATTATAAATGTAATTGAACAATTAATGAAATTAACTTATTCTATTCTATTCTAGGGGTCACCGTAACAGTATATTAATATATTGAGTACATACTTAGCTGTGTATTATTATTGTTTATTTTAAATGCATCTGTTCTCACAAACACAAACGAATAAAGATTAAAAATGAAAACGATGTAGAAATCTATATAGAACAACTAAATACAATTTTTTAAAAGGATGCCGTTGATTGCACTGTTACAGAATGGTAATTTATAATTGAAAATATGGACGAGTAATTTTCTTATATATGCATACATTAAGAACAATGTATTGTTATGGAAAGGCAGATTTTCTATTTATCCAAATCTGTGTGAAAGTTCAGGGACATTGAACCCAATATTTGTTTCAAAATTAAAATAAAATTTATTAATTCGATTTTATCATAAAAAATATTATGTAAGAGAAGTACGTAAAAATAGGAAAATTGTCACTTGGACATACTACAATAGTATGTCGTTTTTCATTATTGTCTTTCAATCAACTATTTATTAAGGGATTGTTCCTCATTGGAATAGAAAAAACGAGGATGTCATTATAAAGATTATAATTTCAACCAAAGCATGTCTGACTTGATCTGTTTTGTCACAGAATCCAATGAGAGTCATGTGGTGTTTACAGTGTGCAAATCTAGAGCGTATAATTATAATCTAATTATGAGCATTTAAGGTTCGCTAACAAAACTTAAATTCATTTTTCTGTTAATCTAATCTGTTAATCTCTAATAAATTTTATTGTTTAAATTGGGGGCTGAATTAATCCATCTCAAATGAATTACATATCCCTTTTGTGTTTTACTAACACAATTGTGCGGGTAGGGCTAAAGTACCATGTATATGTAGTTTTGTATGTTTTTTGAACAAATTTACACATTTGTGAATTCCTTTTTAACTTATTTTCCGTCCGAAAAAACACTATATCTATACACACAGTTGTGTTGGTTTTACTTCAAATCAAGCGAAATTTTTAATGAACAACGCCGTTACATACGTTAATTTTTTACTCACACATTTGTGTGGGTTGGACTAAAATTGAGAAGATTTTTTATTTTTCTTAGTTGAAAAAAGGATATAAGAAAGTATATAAGATATTTTTTATAAATTCAATATACAAGTGAATAGCTTACGAGTTTAGGTTGCCACTCACTATTTTGTAATTAAAACTATTTTTAAATAGTATGTAGTTAAGCTAGAGATTGGTCAGCATTGTCCGAAAAAAAAAACGTTTCAGTTCTTTATGGCAGGATAAATAATGGCTTACTTTTAAGTTCCGTCTTTATTCGAACGCTAATTTTAAATTGTTTAGTTTGATGTACCATACAAATTAATTTTTTTAAATAAAAAATGCGTTGTGTATTTTATTTTGAATAAAAAAAATCAGTTTTTATTTTCCTCTAAATTGTAAAATTTTATTTTTATGTCTTAATTTAATTAATTAACCTTAATTTGTATTTAGTCTTACACCGTTTTAATACTTAATTACCTTTCCGAAACGAATATTTATTTGTGGAGACTTTAAACAGCTTTCACAATAAAACAATTTTTATTTTGCCTTAGAAGTTTGTTTGAAAATCAAACTTTAGAAAAAAATTTACTTTAGAGAAAAAATTGTCTATTGTGAGAGCTCTGTTAAGGTGATGATACATGTACAGATTTTCCCTTTAAGGCATACAAATTATGCGCGCTTGTTGATTAAAAGTCAGCCATCTTGAATCGCTTTGAATCAATTCGGATGATTTTGCATACTCATGAACGATGGCTACTAATAAGACAATAAGGCCTGTTTCAGCTGAACTAAGACAAGCGAACTGACCTATGTTCATCGTTCTTGGTTGTATATAATTAACTTTTATAAGCCCCGTTTCCCACTTGAGCTAAGTATTTTGACTGATATGAGCTATGTTTTCATTTAACAGCTTCACGTTTTGGTTTTTTTCCAAAGTCAAATAAGAGAAATATTGTAGATAAATCTCAGAGTCTACCCAATCTGTAAAGCAATGTATTTAAATTTTTATTTTCACCTTGGAGATACGAGGGTATATCAAAAAGTCTTGCAATATCATATGAAAAAAAGAGTGAGTGAGACAACAATATATTTTTCAAAACCATTTTTTGTCGCGATGAAACTTCTAGAAGAACATTTCGATGTAAACTTTACAGTTCGTTTGTTTTTGTCAATTTAGTAACACGTGTTTTGAATTTTTCTTAAAATGAATGAAATTGAATATCGCGCCCTTTTAAATTTTTCTATAAAGATGGACGAAATGCAATTTATATATTCAACTATATATCAAAAGTTTACGGCGAATCTGCACCATCATATGCCACAGTAACAAGGTGGGTAAAATTATTCAAAAGTGGCCGGGAGTCATTTGAATACGACAACCGCTCGGATCGGCCACCAGATGCTATTAGCCATGAAAACGTAATTTTGGCCGAATCTATTGTATTGGAGGACCGGCGTATTTCTGTTCCGCGGTTAGCGTGGAGACTTTCTCTTTCATACGGTACCACATATACTATATTGCATGACCACCTTCACATGTCGAAAGTAAGTGCGCGATGGGTTCCAAGTTTGTTGAATGCAGAACAAAAAAAAATGCGTGTTCAAACTTCAAAGGCGATTTTAGATATGTACAAAGAAGATCCAGAAAATTTCTTGGATAACATAATAACAGGCGATGAAACATGGCTTTATCATTGGGGAATCCAAACAAGAATCGATGCAATGGATTAAACGTAGTGAACCACCACCAAAGAAATTCAAAACTCAACCGTCTGCTGGTAAGGTTGTGGCAACAGTTTTTTGGAATGCTGAAGGAATTTTGTTAATCGATTATATTGCACCGAAAACCACAATCACAGGCATATATTACGCAGAAGTTTTGCGAAAATTGAAAAAAGCGATCCGGGAAAAACGGCCAAGGAAAGTTATTAAAAAAATCTTGCTTCTTCACGACAATGCACCAGTGCACAAGGCTAATATTGCTCTAGCTGCATTAAAGGGCTGCGGCTTCGTGGAAATTCCGAATCCACCGTACAGTCCAGACTTGGCACCCAGTGACTACTTTCTGTTTCCCAATTTAAAAAAAAAACACTAAGGGGCCCGAAATTTTCCAGTGACTATGAAGTACAGTCTGTTGTAAATGAATATTTTATGGAGCAAAAGAAATCTTTTTTTAGAGGGTTTAGGCAAGTTAATTGATCGATGTGACAAATGTATAAACCTTAAAGGAGATTATATCGAAAAATAAAAATATTGCTGTCTCACTCACTCTTTTTTTTCATATAAAATTGCAAGACTTTTTGATTTGCCCTCGTAATTAATCAGCTCACAATCAGGTATGTTTCTATCCCACAGCTTTAAATAAAGAAATTAAATAAATCGGGACGTACGAGTGTGTTGAGTTAAGCTTCGCTAATTCGGTTTCACTTATTTAGGCTTTGCAAAGTAAATCGAAAGCTGTGATCTCAAAACATGCTCACTTTGCTAAAGGAACATAGCTTAAGTGTGCAAGGGGCCTTAGCGAGAAACGCAGCTATTAGCATAGTTTGGCATCCACAGCTCATTCCACTGCACATTTGAGTTAATTACATCGCTCTCACATACATTTCAATTCAAGTAAAATGCTATATGTCTGCCAAAATATTATTAGAATCACATAAGTAGTCACATAGGCGAATATGTACACAATAATAGCAATGTATGTGTGAACGATATAGCTGACTTTTGTAATCCAAAGACAACCCGAGCTAAGTTAGTTTGTATCGCTCAAAACAGAAAAACATAGCTCGCATAGCTTAGCTCAAGCGTGCATCGTTTCATTAAAACTCTTTATTTTCAACCAAGAGCGATGAACTTAGCTGACATCGCTTAGCTTAGCTTAGCTCAAATCTGCAACGGGCCTAATGGAACGATGCACATTTGAGCTAAACTATGCGAGCTATGTTTTCTGTTTTGAGCGATACAAACTAACTTAGCTCGGGTTGTCTTTGGATTGCAAAAGTCAGCTATATTGCTCACATTGCTATTATTATGTGTACTTATAAAATATTGAAATTTGGATGACATTTGAGTATTGTTGTGTTTGGCATTGTGGATCAAATTCAAAAAAGTGGTTGAATTCTTAAATAATATAATAAAATTAGTTAATTAATTTTTGACAGACATAGGATTTTACTTGTATTGAAATGTATGCGTGAGAGATATAATTAGCTCAAATGTGCAGCGTAATGAGCTGTGCGAGCTAAACTATGCTAATAGAAACTACGTTTCTTGTTTAGCTTAGCTGAAATGTGCAACGGGCGTTAGAATGAAATAAGTAGCCGTTTTGAACAGAACCAAAGAGCTAAATAAAAATTAAGGTTAATTAAATGGGAGCATTATTTTCATAAAAGCTCCCATTTAATTAACCTTAATTAGGTTAATTAAATGGGATTTCAGTTGGGCTCTTGAAAGTTCTTGTTGCTACAATAGCTTAAATTGTTGTAATTTATTTTATCTTAAAAAACAAATTAATCTCTCATAAGATAAAACAAAAATATTTTTATCTAAATTGTATTTTAAATAGGAAAGCAATCGCCAATGGTAGTTTTTAACTTGCTTATTAGGGTTTTAATCTCTTTACAATTTTCATAATACCCTTCTAAGTCACATAAAAATAAAATTAAAATTTAACCCATACAGAAATTTTAAAACATGTACTAGTTTTTTTATACTGAATAATACAATTTTTTATCCTTATCTGGCAAATTAAAACCTTTCTTTAATAAATGCTTGTAACATGAAGGTGATTTAAAATCAAATTCCAAATACATTTTTTGTTTTGGGTCCAAGATAATTTTAATTTATGAAATATTTGTGCAAGTACAAAATGTGTTTACTTGTGGTCGATCGTCAAGTGTATTATCAATTAATATTTTTATTGTGTTTTCTTCTGATTGCATTTTACTTTTCTGAGGGGTATTTAATATAAACCTGAGAATTTTGTTTAAAGGTTGAACGGGTTCTTTATTTTCGTCTTCAATTTGATGTTGCGGACTAGGAAATTGAGATGGTGAGATGGGACATTCATGAGGAATTTGTGGAACTTGATAATTCTTTTAATAAGTTCTTGGAGGCCCTTTTTCATATTTCAATGTTATAGGTGGGAAATCAGATGTTTTCAATATTCTTGTTGTTTGACTCTCAGTGTTGTGTGTCTGGTTGGAAATCGTACGCGAAACTTTTGGAATCCATTTTTTTTATTTAAAAAAAATTCGAATTTTAATAAACGCTTGCATCGTGCATCTATGTCATTGACCTTACACTTACAAACAAGATTATTAATTGGCTGGGGAAAGACAGTTTTTTAAATATTTTTTGTTCTAAAACTACTTATTTTGAAATCATTAAAATTAAAGTTCTTCATAATAGTTATGCGTTTGGAAGTAACTTTATTCTTGTCGAACACACGACGATGGTCATGCAGCACCGTAAAAAATGTTCTGGTGAATTTACAGTCATTTTTATTTAAGCAGTTTTTGTAAGCATACACCATTTTATCACGCAAATTCACAAAAGTTTTAATACACAAATTTTCAAAATGAACTTTTTATAACGTTTAAAAATAAGAAAACACAAAGCTACATGCGTTACGATTAGACGACAAGCAACAAAATTTTAAACGAACAAATTTACGAAATTAACTTGCAAACAATTTTTAAATCTTTGTAGTGTGTAGATGTATGATTTCCTTTTACATATATTGAATTGCTGAGTGTGTGCGTGTAAATAAGTATGTACAATACCAATACAATAACAGGCCATTTCTTGTTAAAATCTTGTTTGTATATGTAAATCCAAAAAGAAATGAGAATTCCATACAAAACGAAAAAAAATTACATGGCTACAAAAAAACAATTTCATTATTTGTAATAAATAATTTGTATCGTTCAAGTTAAATTGAATAATACATTGCAAGAAATAAATAATGATATTTTGTTATTGAATTATTTAAAACAAAAACTGTTTTGAGAAAACTTTTCATTCAGTAATATTACAATTAAACTAGCAACTTATTTTTACACCGTAACAACAAATAAAATAAAAACAAAAATACACGAGATTTTTTACTGCCGCTCTTACATGCTTTTTTACTTTTTTAGTAAACCAAAATATGTTGAACGGCAGGGTGTACGTCTTTGCGTATGACAACAAAATATTTATTTTTTATTTTTGTTCAAATAAAACTTGATTTTTAAGTAATGTGGTGTAATAAACCAAAATACATTTTAATCAATCAATACTAATGATAAGCCCAAATGCGTGATTTAGTTGGTTGTACATAATAACTAAAAAAAAAATCCAATTTGATCGACAATTGGATTTTTTTTGTGGGCTTGTGTAAAATTTACAGTAAAGAATTAAAATTACGATACCGATATTGAAACTTGAGAAGGTAAAATATCACACATAATAATTTTGTGTATTATGTGTACTATGGTAAAATCATTCTATGTTTTACACTACATAGCAGCTTACAAAAATAATATACAAAACACAAACGAATATAAATAAAATTGTATACCCTTTAATCTAAAATTCATTACACAAATAAAATGTGTGAAATTAAGTTTATTATTTTCTTCGGTACTGTATGTCGTGAAACAAAACCAAAACAAATAATACAAGAGAGCCAAGAGAAATTAAAAATCTTATACGCGCACGTGTCATTGAAAAATTGTGTTGTTACTTTTATCAGTAAGTTGCTAAATGAAAAGTTACTCAATAGGGAAATATTTTTATTGGAAATGTGTCTCAAAATATCAATATTTATCGTGATCCTTCAGATAAATTATGTTTGTACATAATAAAGCAGATTTATTGGGACAAATGAAGAATTTTTTTGGGCCCATGTAATTTTTTACTTACTCGTATAGCACCCGCGTTTTTTTTTGGATTTACCTATACAAGCTCATGGAATTTTTTTATATAGAAAAATGGCCTATTATGTAGTGGTATTGGTATGTATATCATCGGTGGTCTATCTATGTATATAGTTATCGAAACGAACAAATAATGTGTATGTGTTGTACCTACAAAATCATTTAAAATAATCTTTAATTGGATTTAAATGTAGATCGTTTTTATGGACAATCTTCAATTATTTTAGCTTTTTATAATTTTCAACGAATATTTTAACGTTCAAAATTATTTGTCTATAATTTAGAAAACATTGTTGCAATTCAAAACAAAACCAACTTAGTTGCGATCGGTATTTTCTCTCCATCATCTTTGTTACATTTTCTATTTACTTTTGAGCGTAAAAACTGTTTTGACTTATAATGAGAGCGTCATTATATGAGTAATACAATGCGATTCATTACTATAGTATTTATGATAAGAAAACAATTTAGTTCCCATTTCTGTTTGTTTTCATATAAAATTATTGTTTTTATTACTATTTTATTTGTTAATTATGTATTTGTTAATTATTATTATATATGTTATTTTATTTGTCAATTTGATATGTTAAGAAACAGAAATGGGAACTAAATTTTTTTCGTATCATAAATAGTAATGAATCGCATTGTAAGTATATGTATAGATTTTTTTTTTGTTTTCTGCATGTTGCATTATAAAATATTCTAGCTACATTTAGGAGAAGGTTATGCTATTTAGGCGGATAGGTAATTGCAGAAATTCTTTAAAAAGTTTAAAACGATACCAGTAGTGGTATCTAGCATTTCACTCACGAACCTACCATTACATTACTATATAATGATTATACAATGCATGGTGTCAGAAAAAATAGGATTGAAAATAATACAAAAATTAATAAAATAAAGTAGTGTAATAGGTATACAATAATATTTATTATAATAAAAAAAAATTAATTAAATTAAAGAAAAACTATCGAATAATTAAAGAAAAAACGAGAAAAAAAATCGAGTCTCAAATATACGAAAAAAGGTATAAAAATAAAAGGAGCGCACAAAAATAAGTACACGCACAAACACGAAAATAGTTATAAAAATACCAGTGGGTAAACACAGGACAAAGTGTAATATATAACTGGATATAAGTGTTAACCACTATAAGTGTAATATATAAATATATATATATATATATATATATATATATATATATATATATATATATATATATATATATATATATATATATATATATATATATATATATATATATATATATATATATATATTATATGTATATATATATATATATATATATATATATATATATATATATATATATATATATATGTATATATATATATATATATATATATATATATATATATATATATATATATATATATATATATATATATATATAATTGTACAAACAGTACATGAAACCGAGTGCAACAAATATTCAGCATCCTTACAACAACAAAAAATATACCAACACCAAAGGGTATGTATATATAAAATAAAGGAACACGAACACAATAATACTAGAGGGTACATAAAATTAAGGAATGCGTGTATCGACAATCCACTGTATATGAAATATATTGATAAAATATATTTGCTAATCGAAAATGGAAGGATTGAAGCCACCGAAAAGTTTGCTGATCAACAACAACGTAGCCAACGAGTGGAAATTATGGCAACAACAATTTAAATATTATTCCACAGCAACGGGACTCAACAAAAAGGATGAACAAATAAAAGTTGCTACATTGATATGACATGTGTAGGAGCAGAAGCAACCAAATTAGCGGACACGTTTAACATCAAAGAGGAATCGACTCTAGAAGAGGTAATACTCAAATTTACCGAAGTTTCCACACCTGAATCGAATTTCACATATGAAAGATTCCTATTTAATAATCTAAAACAAGAACCGGGTGAAAGCTTCGTCGAATTTCTGACTAAATGTAAACTGCAATTTTTGAGGTGTAATTTTGACAACATAACCCCAAATGAAATTCTTAAAGATAAAATAATAGTTGGAATAATTAAAAACGACTTGCGGCAAAAGCTGTTATCAAACGACAAACAGTCATTACACGATGTAATAAGCACGTGTAAAACTACGCATGGACCAAGCACAGCGTTCGGGAAAGTGTGTTGAGTTGTTGACTGCAAAAGAAAAGGTCATTTTAGCGTAGCCTGTAGATCTAAAAATAAAAATAGAAATAAATACAGTGGTGACGAAAAAAAAGTAGATAGTCTCGAAACCAACAGAAATGTAACTGATTCACAGTCACATGATCAATTACAGAATATCACAGTAGCGTCAATTGACGGAAGAAATAACGATGATTGGTTCGAAGAGGTAATAATAAAAAAACTTGTCAGTCAAGTGTAAAATAGACACAGGTGCGATGTGTAATGTATTATATATGTAAATCATTGCTAGATATATTAGAATTACCACTAGACCAATCAAATACAAACAGTTTAGAAGCATATGGCGGACATTTAAAAAAAGTCATAGGCGAATCAAAAATTAACTGTTCGGCAAAAAATAAAGAAACCATTATAAAATTTAAAATAATTGAGGAAGAAGGAACACCGATAATCGGGTTTCATACAGCAATCGAATTAGGGTTAGTGAAAAAGTGTGACTATATAGCACCACAGCTAGAAACAGTTTTAGAATCAGACAACGATATTTTCAAAGGAATAGGCAAAGTAAACGATTTTATGTACGACATCGACCTTATTCCAGACCTGAAATTTATTATATCACCACCGCGTAGAATAGTATAATAATCAGAGATGAATTAAAGAAACAGTTGGATGATATGGTAAAATTTGGAATAATAAAAAAAAATTACGGAACCAACACCGGTTGTGTCTCCACTAGTCGCAGTAAAACAAAAAGAAAAATTGAGAATATGCATAGATCCTTCAAATTTAAATCAAAATATTCTGAGACGTCACTACCAATTAAAGACGATTGATGAAATAGCAACAAATATAAAGGGAGCTAAATACTTCAGCATTTTAGACTGCCTAAAAGGGTTTTGGCAAATCCCAGTGACCAAACGAACAGAAAAATATCTAGCTTTCGTAACATCTTGGGGAAGGTATACTTGCCTCAGATTACCATTCGGACTAGCATCTGCACCCGAAATTTTCCAAGTGGTAATGACCAGCTTGCTAGACAATATTCCAAACGTTAAAGCGTCCATGAACGACATACTGATACACGATCAATCACTGAAAGGCTACCAAGAAACCACTAAAAATGTATTAGAAATATTACGCAACACAGGATACAAATTGAATCGAGAAAAATGTCTATTCGATAGAACTTCAGTCAAATTCTTAGGTCACAAAATATCTCAAAACGGTTTAGAAATCGACTAAGATAAAATAAGAGTGATAAACGATATCACCACTCCAACAACAGTGAAAAAAGTTCAACGACTGATGGGTATGATCAATTATGTCAGAAAATTTATTCGTAACTGCTCAGAAGGCCAATCCGAAATCTTATGAGAAAGGATGTGGATTTTCCTGGGACTTTGAACAACAACAAGCATTCGAGAACATAGAGAATCTATTAAAAACCACCCCAGTCTTGAAATAGTTTGACACAAATAAACGTGTGAAACTTTCGGTTGATGCAAGTAAATCAGCATTAGGAGCGGTTCTAATGCAAGATGAGCATCCAATAGCGTATGCATCAAGATCACTGAACAAAGCAAAATTAGCGTATCCGCAAATCGAGAAAGAAGCCACGGCAATCAGATTTGCATGTAAAAAATTCCACACGTACATCTATGGCAAGGAGTTAGAAGTAGAAACAGACCACAAACCACTTAAATCAATTTTCAAAAAACCACTAGGGTCTGCTCCGCCAAGATTATAGAAAATAATGTTCGAGATTAGTCAGTATCATCTTACAGTTATCTACAAGAAAAGAAAATACATACCAATACCTGATCTTTTAAGCCATGACGTCGAAAATGCAAATCATGAAGAGAATTAAGATGACATAGCGCTCCTTCAAATTTCCAAAAAATCGAAATTTTTTTTATGATAGATTATGTTAGAATGAACGTTTAAAAACATGATTTTAATGATATAAACATGAAAATCTAAAAATAAAATTATTTTATTTATTGCGAAGCGCGCAAAAGTCGTTTTTTTACGCGGTTATCTCGAAATGACGAACTTTAAACGCGGTTATCTCGAAATGACGTTTTTCAAGTTGGCGTGCAAGATTGAGAAAAAACCTACTTATCCAATCCTTCTAAAATTTTAACACGTTGATCTACATATATTTCTGCTCAGAATGAACTACGGAGGGAACAATCGGCTTTCAATTTTTTGAGCTACAACTAATTGGGTGGGACAAAAAAGCTGCATCTACCATTTTTTTATTTTGCAACCAATTTTTTTCCTTTTAGTTCATTCCAAGGGCGATTTAATGCTGAATAAAACCTGGTTTTTATTTTTTTTTCAGACGTTTCTGAGAGTAGTTATGATGCACGCCGCGAATTTTCAGTGTTTTTGGAAAACCCTTGTAGCAGACGACATTGGGCTAATAAAAATCAAAATTTTTTTTTTGTATACTTTCAGTTAAATAAAATATCAATGGAAAGTTTCATTAAAAGATATCTCTTTTTATTCCATTAAAAAAAAAATCTTTGAAAAACTTTTTTTTCAATTTTGAAGGTGCTATGTCGCCTTAAGAGGAAATAGAAATCCATCTATTTGTTTCCATGACCATAAATGCAGCTGACTTGTTAATATAGTAAAGAACTATAGTAAAGAACCATATTACCAAGAACTAATCTCATATATAAATAACGGATGGCCAGAAAACGAACGCACAGTTCATCAAGAAATAAAACATTTCTCAACATTAAAGACGAATTATCAATATACTATCTCTCTCTCTCTCTCTCTCTCTCTCTCTCTAGCATTTACATCCCATGAAGGGATTTTGCCGCCCGCACTATGGTCCTCCATTCTTCTCGGTCCATTGCTCTCGTCCTCCAATTTCGACATCCTAATACGAGTAGGTCTTGTTCGATGTCGTCACGCCAGAGGAGTCGGGGTCTTCCTCTACGACGTACTCCGGCTGGTTGTTGATGGAACACTTTGTAAACCATTCGTTGTTGTGGAGACCTTGCAACGTGGACGAGCCATCTCACTCCATTAGATTTGATGAAGCCGATAACATCGCTACCTCCGAGAAGTATTATTTTATTTCGTGGTTCATGCGAATCCGATATTCATTGTTCGCAACTTTAATAGGACCAAAAATTGAACGGATGACCTTCCTTTTGAAGATAGATAATAATCTACAGTCGTTAGAGGTCATGGTCTAGCTCTCGCTTCCGAAAGTCAGCACAGGTCTGATAAGTGCTTTATAAAGTGCGAGCTTGCACGACTGCGGTGTTTAGATCGCAATAATTTTGATTGGGCGTAGAAAACTCGTTGTCCGGCAGCGATTCGGGTTTTTATTTCTGCCTGCATATCATTCAAGGATCTTATAAGTGACCCGAGGTATTTAAAATTCTCGACGCTATCAAAGTTATGGTCGCCAATTTCGAGATTTACCATGGAGATGTTCCTGGGTGTTGTTAAGAATTTCGTTTTGGTACTGTTCACCTACAAACCAAGTCTTCTTGCGCAGCGATTGAGCGGTATGAAGCTGTCCTTGATGTCGCTAGGTCTTCGGCCAAGAAGCACGATATCATCTGCATATCCAAGAATTTGGCCTGATTTATTGAATATACAGCGCGAAGTTTCAATGTTGTTTTTCTTCACTACGTACTCAAGCGCCAAATTGAACAGCACAGGCGCGAGTGCATCTCCCTGTCCAACACCAGATGTTATTTGAAAAGAGTCTGATACAGTTCCTTCAATTCTCTGGAATACCTAGGCATATGAGCGCGGCCCAAAGGTTGTCGCGGTTTATACTGTCATATGCCTGCCGGAAGTCTATATATAGTTGATGAATGGTTATGTTGTACTCCCAACATTTTTTCAAGATCATCCTCATGGTAAAACACTGGTCAGTGGTCGATCGGTTGGTACGAAAGCCACACTGATAGTCGCCAATGATGTTTTCGGCGAAAGGGATGAGTCTGGGAAGTACAACATTAGCCAACACTTTGTCGCCTTTTCTCTGGCAACTCTTCTTGGCCCAAATACATACGATGAGATCGTATAGACTTGTTGCACGTGTAGCGCCTCCGAGTTTAATCAATTCTGCAGAGATTCCATCGAGACCGGGTGCCTTACCGTTTTTCAATCGATTAATAGCTGCATCTACTTCCTCTACTGTGGGATATTCGGCAGAGACCTCTTCACCTGGCGGAGCTATTGCTCTAATGGAGGTCACTTCGTCATTACGATTTAGCAGACTTTGAAAGTAGGTTTGCCATACTGAGAGAACATCAGCTACGTTCGTTCTCAATTCTCCATTCCCGTCTTTGATGGCTGTACTTCTTGGGTGGAAGTCTTTAGTGAGATTCCTGGCAATAGCAAAACTGTCCCTTGAATTTCCTGCTTCCGCTTGGAAGCTGATGTTTTCAATGCATGACCTCAAATGATCGCGTTTCTTTTGTCGAAGGTATTTAATCGTGACTTTCCTTGCGCGTAGGTATTTTGCTTGAGTGCTTCTAGTGTTGCGAGCCAACAATTTTTCACGAAGTTTTCGTTTATTTTCGACGACCAGGTGGCATTGATCATTGAACCAATCATTGCGGGATCTCGGCGGTCTTCTGCCGATAGTGTTTTGTGCCGCGGTGGTTATGGCTGACTATATAGCGTGCCACTGCTCCTGGATATTAGGAGGAGCTCCTTCGTTGTCGCTGGGCCGCTCTAAATAGTTAGTGACAGCTGATTGGTAACTCTGCAGTGACGCTTGGTCTTTTAGAGCATCGACATTCCATCGAACGGTTTTTTGTGCTTGTCTATTGAAGGTTGATGACAGTTTGCACTTATATTTAAATATGACAAGTATATGATCGCTGTCCATATCTGCACCTCTGTAAGATCTAACGTCAGATATGCTGGTGGAGTGTCTCTTGGACACCATGACGTGATCTTCTGCACTCCTACCGATTTTTGCATTAAAGTCGCCCACGATGATTTTAATGTCACACTCTATTAGCTTACACCAGCGCGAACTTAGCCTAGAGACGTTAAAGTTATTAAAATTTAAGACTCTTTTCATGGTAGGTAGTTTGTAACGAATATGGGACGTGAAACATAATTTAGCTATTTTTAAATTATGCTAAAATTAACTACCCAAAATAAGAAAACTATTGACCAACGAATATTAACTGAGGTACGTGGTTAAAGACAAAATTAACTCCCTTAGAGTAATAAAATACGAAAAAGTACTTTTATTTTCCGTCAAAACGAAATTATTTAAAAGTTAAATAAAACATCTATTTTATATATTATTATTAAAATTATATACATTATTATTAAAATTATATATACATATTATTATATTAAAATTATTAAAGAAAACTATTTATTCAATGTTAGGAACAAAAATGTTAGGAACAGTAAAAATTTTATCGTTTTATATAAAACAAAAACTAATTATTGATTTCTACGAAAACATAATTGCAAATTTATATATCAGGATTAAGTATTACAATATTTTACCGTAGTAGGTAGTTTTTGAACTCTGATGCCAAAAATATAATGTTCAATATATTTAAAAAAGTTTTCCAAATTTTCATCGTATTTTACGTTAAATACATAATGACATTTAAAAAGCAAATCTTACGCATCTATTACAGTATTATTTGTTGGGATAAGCTTTTGATTCAAAGAGTCGTAAAATTTTGATATATTCGACTTGCTTTCATCTTGAGCAAAAATAATTAGTTGTTGTTCAGCAGTAATGTCGTCATTTGCAGCAATAAATTTGAATAGTTTAGCACCACCTGACTTAATATCTGCTCTATTTTTGGCTCCACGACCCTTTTGTGTAGCTGGAAGAAGAGTTACTAAACTGAATATAACTAAAGTATCTGGACGCCAATCTGAAATGTTAAAAACCACAAGTATACTAAATTAACTGGAAGGGTAAATTATAAATAATCCAATTCTACCTTTAAAGAATTCAATAATAGGTTTGCTTTTGCCTATTTGTTCCGAGATTGTGACTATATGTTGACAAAATTTATCCTTAAACTTAGTTTTAAGGTTATTACAAGTAATTGGGTACAATATCTCAATATCGTAGTGAGTCTAAGAAAGAGATTATTAAAGAAATATCAATTAAAAGTTGTTAAATAATTTTGTAAGTTCTTACTAGTTGATACGTATCCAAAAAACGTGGGTATTCCAATCAGCTTCAAGTCGTATTCATACGATGGATAAGATTCTTGGATTTTTCTATCTCAGATTTTTTTTAAATTTTTTTCAACTTTTTTGTATGAAAAGAGGCGTGTGTGTTGTATAATTTACATGATGTAATTGGTTAAAACAATGGGATAGAAAAATCCCGGATTTTCATCCGTCGTATGAATACGACTTCAATTTAAGGACAATTTTTGAGATGTATGTAGATTTTAGTTTAAATTTTATTGTCGAGAGAGCAGAATAAAATAATACAAAAAATATTTGTGTTTAAATATAAAATAAGGTTTTAAATTAGCAATAAAAAATCTATTACGACTTAGTTTGAAGCGTGAAGCAAAACGGATCATTTTGCAACTTTAATTTTTTTTATCACTGCTTTGAAACCATTGTAGCAACACGAAATTTTAGTTTCTGGATTCAAACTAAGTCGTAATAGATTTGTATTGTTAATTTAAACCTTTATATTAAATTAAAACACCAAATTTTTTTGAATTGTTTTATTCTGTTCTCTCGAAAATAAAATTTAAACAAAAATCTATATCTCAAAAATATCCTTAAATTTTTTTTTTTCATTTCTATTTTTTCATTTCGGATTCACGGACAAAAATTTTATACCGCACAACTTTTGTTCATGAATCCGAAATGAAATATAGAATTGAAAATAAAAAAATTAAAGGACATTTTTGAGATGTAGATTTTTGTTTAAATTTTATTTTCGAGAGAACAGAATAAAACAATACAAAAAAATTTGGTGTTTTAATTTAAAATAAAGGTTTAAATTAACAATAAAAATCTATTACGACTTATAGTTTGATTCCAGACACTAAAATTTCGAGATTTCGTCATTCCTCGTTATTTTATATATCAAAATATCATCCCAATTTTTTTTATCCTTTTATCACTATACACAATCGAAAAATAAAATAAAATTAAAAACACATATCAAACATGCACTAGAATTTTTTTTAAATAATTAAATTATAAATAAATTTTAGCACCAACTTTAGCTATTTTTACTTTAAAATTCCAACTGCAACTAACAAAATTATATTTTCATTTAATCTAGTAACTGAAAAAAGTAAAACAAAAAAAACCAAGAGAATCTAGAAAATTACTCACAGAGAGACAATTGATTTTAAAATGACAATAAAAATGACGTCCCTTCATCGTTAAAATAAAAATTTTATATTTATACATACTCAAATTTAACATCCTTGATTTTACTGGGACGTCAATTTAACCCACTATTTTAGTTAAATTTGAACCTTGTGTTTACGTTGATCTAGATAACAATTTAGTAATGTAATTAACGTAATTTAAATTAATATGTTATAATTAATATTTTTTGGTAGTGAAAAGCTATCATAATAAAACTTTATTTTACGAATTTGACTAAGAAAGAATATTATCGCATCGTATACTCGAAGAATGTTAAAAATGACGTCTAACTTTTTTTTGCATACTGTTTCACTACCTTTCTTTTAACCCCCGAAATAGGAAAGACGTCCGAATTTTTACCGTGAAGAAGAGATCTTTGATGTCATCTGGTTTATCTTCGGTGGGTGCATGTACATTAACGATCATGATGTTAAATTTCTTAGTGCGAAGTCTGACCGTGCATATCCGCATGTTGATAGGGCGGAAATCGATGATATGGTGCTTCACGCGCCGATGGATGAGGAAGCCCACTCCAAATTCTCCTCCGTTCTGATGACCGCTGTAATGAAGAGTGTAACCATTGGTGGTGTCATGGATCCCACTCCCAGACCATCTAAGCGATTGTAGTGCAAGTACGTCTAATGTGTAACTTTTTGCTTGGTTCGAAAGGTTCTGGAGATCTCCAGGTCTTAAGAGGCTAAGCACGTTCCATGTTCCCATTTTTAAAGCGTTGTTCGTGTACAATTTCCGAGGTCGAGTTTGTAATGAATCCGATATGGTAATCCGAGGCCTTTGTTCAGGTTTCATAACTTAAATGGTTTTTATGAGGGAAGGTTGTTGGCCTGCCGCTCAACCCGCTTGTTACGTGTGTGGGTCACGTACTGGTGAGAATCTTAAGGCATCCAGTCCTACCTTGAACACATTTATATAGAGAGCCGCTTGATACAAGACAGAAGCCCGCTTCAGCCGCGCCTAACCCGAAAACCCGCCCTGACATGAAGTGTCCATGACTATAAACAGGATTTAGTCTGCTCGTCTCCACTACACCGCCTGATTCATTTAGCGTTACCCAGAGAGCACCGCGAGGAGGTATGAATCTCAGACTTCGCCCCCCGTATCAATACATAATATACAAAGGACAGAAAATAGTTGTTCCAAGAATGCAAATTGAGAAAATCATCACTTAGCTCACGCAGGACACTTAGGTCAACAGTCAACCATTCGGTTATTCAGAAGTAGCTTTCACTGGAAATCTCTAGACAAAGACATAATAGATCATATAAAAAGGTGCTCAGTATGTGAACAGAAGCAGCGTAGCAAAATAAAAGAACCGATCACTACTAAGACTATTCCTAAACTACCATTTCAGATAGTAGCAACCGATCTATTTGTGCACAATTCAAAAACGTATATAGTGATAGTAGACAGCTATTCGGGATATGTAGATTTCAAAAAACTAAACTCTCAATACTTATCAGAAGTAATTGAAGCACTACAATACTGGTTTTCAATGCACGGATTCCCAGAGATATTAGAATCCAATAACGGACCGCAATTCTTTTCACAAGAATTTACACAATTCTCGAACGAATGGAATTTTGAGCATAGAACCTCAAGCCCGCATTTACCAAGAGCTAATGGATCAGTTGTAAGAGCTGTACAAACATCAACACTCTTATTAAAAAAATGTTCGAAAGATAATTCGTACATAAATATAGCATTACTCAACTGGAGAAATAGCCCAGACAGGATCAGTTACGTATCTAATAATCTACAACGAGCGAGAATTAAACAGAAGATTCAACCAGACAAATGTAGACATAGTTCAGTACTGATAGAAATCGACGATCGGGTTGGAATTAGAGTTAACCCAAGAGAATGGGTAACAGGACGAGTAATAGAGAATTCAGTAGCTCCACCAAAGTCAGTAATAGTGAAGACTGATAACAATGAGACGGGCAGAAGGAAATGGCATCACGTACAGAAGATGAATGGCAAAATACCTTTTGCACAGAAATTGTTAGATTACTCAGAAACAAACAATCCAACCATCGTCGAGCGAAAATCGGACGTTGTTGAAAATTCAAATATAGGTCATGAGACTCAATCAGAGGTTGGAAAAGAGCTCAAAGAAAGTCAAGCCACAATAAACAGCCACAACACAAAAGTTACAAGATCCGGTCGTATAAGTAAACTACCTTTGCGACTGAACATATAAAAAAAAAAAAAATATAAAAATAATGAAATATAATAATAATAAAATAAAGTCATATTTCTATTATTATAATAATTATTAGCAGATAAATTAATTAAGTAACTGTAAAATGAATTAATATTAAGGAAACATAAAATGAATTTAAAAAAAAACGGAAGATGTAACAAAAATGATACATGTAAGTCTAATATTAATGTAAGATGACACATGTAAACCTAATATTAATCGTATATGTACATCAAACCAATGAATTTTTAAAGTATGTACATCCGAGTACAAGAGACGTGTTTTATACCACGTTTACACCATAGCTACTTTAATAGTATTTTACTAATAAAGTATTTTTCTTCTTCAGTTTACACCACAATTTTGTGAACACATATTATAATGATTTATTTCTTATATATTTCACTAATATTTCACAAAAACAGTTATAATTTATCACAATTAACAAAAAAAAAAATTAAGATTGACTAAAATGACATTTTGTATCTAAAAAGTATTATATTAACAGTGCACACCACATAACATTATAACAATACTTTTTAGATACGTACAATACTTTAATAGCAAAAAGTATGTGATAAAGTAATAAAGTATTTTACTTTGAGTTTACATCGCCATACTTTTTTGATACATACTTTTATACTACTGTTGTAAACGTGGTATTATTCAATCATCACAGTTATTTGATATGATCATTTGTTCAAAGAAATTCATGAAAACTTCAGCCAACAAAGGTGCCAAAGTCTCAAAAACTAACTTCAGTTCACGACGTAAGCTCTCATCTACAACATCCCTATAAGTAATTTAGTTTGTAATTACTACAAACAACTGGGACAAAGTATTAATTTTAATAGAAGTGAAAAGACTGGCAACGAAACTAGTTTTGAATGCTATGGAATGTCGACGTCTTGAATTTTGTTAATCAATTCTACCGACTTCTTAACCGAGTAAGCCGAAAAGAAATTAGTCTGACAATTGAAAAAAATTATGAAACCGTTACATAGCTTGTAGGCAGGAGCATTGCAATATACGACTATTGGTCTAATCGGAATGCCCTTCTTATGGATTTTTGGTAACCCATAGAGGATTGGAGCAGATGTATTCATGACAGAGTACTTCCAACCAGTTCCATCAAACAAATTCTGGCATTGGTTGATACACCTACTAACCGAAGTCTTAAAAGATTTAATAAAATCAGAAATTTATTACAGTAATCGACTTTTGTAAGCACGGTAATTGTATTGCCTTTATCCGCTTTGCTATCAGGTCATAGTCACGTAGTTTTTTTTTTATCGCACCAATCACTTTGAGGTTAGTATTAGAAGCAGCAGAAGAAGAGTTTGACGGAGAAGAAGAGTTATCAATACCTTTCTTTATTTGTAGCGCACACACTTATTTTAATTGGGTTGTCTGGCCAAATAAGGCAGTTTCAGCATCTAGAGGGAGATTCTCGAATAATCGAAGGCGGATTTTGTTTGGCGTAGGATCAAAATTCACACCGTTGCTCAGCACTTGAATCTCTGCATCACAGAAACAACCTATTGAGGACAAGTTCTTAAAACGTGGATGAAATTCGAAACTAGACGAACCACTTCCTAACAAAAACATACGTTTAATAAAATGTCTTTTTTAAGTTCTTATATGTTCTTTATCACTAATTATTCATATTGCAGCCGACCCATGGAGCTCTAATTCAAATTGAAATTGCCTCTGGCAGTTTACCTCACGATTATTATATGACAGCCGTATTTATTTTACTATGATATTGCTATACATCAAAAATTTGGTACAAAGATGGGGCCTATTAGGATTATATTATGGATAAATTGCACAATAATTTTAAGAGTAAGAGAATTTCTGTTTTAGGAAGAAGAGATTTCAAAATGCGGGAAACATTTGTTCAGCCCCAACCTTTAATTACTCATGGTGAGCCGTCTATCTAAGGAGAATTTCCGTGACATACTGCAATATTACGAAAAGAGGGTATAGGTATTCGTAAATAAAGGGTGTCCCAATAAGAAGAGTTCAGATTTAAAATTTTAATAAAACAAAAACGGCTGAAAAATTTAATAAAACAGAAAGTACAATCCTCTTGATTATTTATGGAAAATGATTTCATTGAACTCCATTGAACTCCATTCCGTTGGTCAAATTTCTGAGCACATTTTGGATTGTGTGCGGATATATTTTCGGCAATGGTTGCTTAAATATTAGCTTTCAAATGCTCAATTGTTGGTAGATTGTCCATAGAACACTTGTCCTTCACGGCACCCCACAAATGAAAATGCAAAGAAGTTAAATAGAGATCCTTGCTGGCCAATTCACGTCACCATTTCGACTGATAATGCGATCGAATTTTCGATGCAGTTTCGCTATTGTAACGCTCGATATGTGGCATGGCGCAGATTTATACCAAGTACGAGTATCTCTAGATCACCAACAAGACACAAATGCTTCTCGCTACTCAGCAGGAGAATGAAAATGCTTAACGCAGAGAGAACGGAAACCAAGAAAACCACCACGATGTCGCTAGAGAAAACGATGATATAAAGAAATCGATAGAAAACTTAATGAAAATCAATGAACAGCTATTCGTCCAACATCTTAAAGAAGAAATTGCTGTAATCAAAAATGATAATCAAGCCAAAGAAAATACTGTAGCTATCTATGAAACAGATGAACTTCACCTGAAGTGTCAACAATCAACAAACAACCCCAACGACCTGAACAGTCATCTACGGGCCTAGTGAAGGTACATAAGAACGTATCACTGATACCGAACAAGTAATCACTGCAACCAGTAAAACATCCAATGTAATTAACCAAGGGGAAATGCAGGAAAATCAACCAATACATAAAGAGATACCACATCCACTCATTGAGCCTCGCCACACTTTAATTCTTTCGTCGTGATTCTCTGACAATCGAAGTCCACATTTGATTTCTTAGCGCGTTTCTTAGTTTATGTATGTTTTTAATTTTTTTTTTGACGCATTCGTTTTGTATAGTAAGTAACATTCATTTTGTATAGCCATTTTCCTGCCCGGTAACACAATTGGGTGGGTACAGCACAAGTACCATGTTAAAAATTTATTTTTGTATGTTTTTTGAACCAACTTACACATTTGTGCATTCCTTGCAAACTTATTTTCATCCGAAAAAAACACTATAACCATAGAAAAATAAGTTTAACATAGATTTCTCATTTGTATAAAACGAATTAAATTCCAATGTCTTGATTGTATTTGTGACTTTACATTGCGCACAATGTAAAATCACAAATACAATCATAACATTGTAATTTCATTTTTATCTCTCGTTTTATACAGATGAGAAATCTATGAAAAACTTATTTTTCTATGCTATAACTATACACACAATTGTGTTGGTTGTACTTCAAATCAAGCGGAATTTTTTATCAAAAACGCCATTACATATTATGGTTTTTCACTCACACATTTGTGTGGTTTGGACTTAAATTGAGCCATTTTTTGGCTGAAAAAGGGATAGTAACATATGCGTAAAATATTTTTCCACTGACAATTCGAAACAAAAAAATTCAACAAAAACAAATACAGGAAACCTTCCTAGAACACGATTAATTCGTTCCGTGTACTTTAAAACAGTGTTGTTCGAAACTGCAAAAAACAAAATAAAAGAGAGTAACGAAAATCGTGTTACTTGAAAACGTGTAATTTGAGGGAATAGGTATACGTGTTCTTCGAAACCGTGTTCTTCGATTACCGTGTTCTTGGAGAGTTACTTGTAAATAAAACGACCTTGAAATATTTTATCTTCGTAGTAGTGCGAAGAAATCAGTGAATCAGAATAAAATGTTGCTGAAAAAAGATTGAAAAATTTCCCCGCCAAAAAATTATTTTGTTGGTGAAGGGGAAAGAAACGATGAAAGAATCACGACGAAAGAATTAAAGTGTGGAACCGTGGATTAACTTACCTAATGTTAGTGAATACGAAACAATTAAAAAAATAGTGAAGGTAGTTCCAAACGATAAATATAAAGTCACTGCACTAAATAATAACGTTTGGAAAGTGAATGCACTTGACCCAGAAACCTACAGAATCTTATCAAATGCAATCACCGCTCAAAACATCGAATGGTTCACCTATGAAAACAAAGCTGAGCAACCAATTAAATAAAGTCATGGCCAGAGAGCTACATCATACATGCCCAAACGAAGAAATAATTGAGGAACTTAGCCAGAAAGAATTCAAAATTCTAAATGCTGTAAACATATTAAAGAGAAAGATCACTATAAACGCAAACGGTGAACGAGAAACAACCAAAGTTGCCCTCCCACTTTTCATGTTAATATTTGACAACGCTGAGAGCATTGATAGGGTATATGGAATCAAAGCAATTCTTAATATAAAAAATAAGATTGAAACATTAAAAAAGAACCCTGGTAGAATGCCACAATGTTACAACTGTCAGGCGTATAACCACACACGCAAATACTGTAATAGTGAGCCCAGTTGCGTAAAGTGCGCTGGGAAGCATCTATCAAAAGAATGCAATAAAAGTAAGAACGAACCAGTGAAATGCATACACTATGGTAATCATCACCCAGCAAATTGTAGAGGCTGCGAGGTAGCGAAAGAGCTGCAAAGAATAATACAACAAGAGAAATCAAACAAGCCAAGGTTCTCAACCTAGGATGCAATCCTACTCAAAACAAATCCCCCTAAATAGCGGCAAAGTAAGACAAGGAATATCATATGCACAAATGGCTAAGCAGAACGAAAATATCAGCAACGCTCTGAGTCAGGAAACCCTTGTCCTGCAAGAAATACTTCAGAAGCTAAACGCTATCAATTCACAACTGGCTGGCCAGGACCAAAGACTAGAAGCTATGGGAGAGTTACTGAAAAAACCAGAACAGAGACTAGGAACACTGGAAACTACATCGATGTGCCAGGATAAAAGAATGCTATGCCTAATCTCAGAGAGTCATTTTACCAGAACCTCGTATGCCAAAATACGTGAATGTCAGTGCTATCAAGTTCTACATCCAGCAGAAAGAGCTAGAGGCGGGTCAACAATCTTCATTAAGGATAATCTAAAACACCACGAAGAATTAAAAATAGAGGAGGAAGCTATGCAAGTAGCTACTGTATCTATTGAAAGCAAAAATAACAAGAGCTATAGTATATCAGCAATCTACTGTCCACCCAGATATAACCCATAAATAGAAGACTACATCAAACTTCTTAAATCGTTTGGTAATCATTTTATTATTGGAGGCGACTTTAACGCGAAACACATATTCTGGGGATCAAATAGAACTAGTCCAAAGGAAGGGAGTTATTTGAAGCAGGCAGGACATTAAAATGTGAGTTCACTCCAGTAGAAAGCCAATCTACTGGCCCAAATAAAATTCCTGACCTTCTGGATTTCTATATATCAAGACGTATCTCCGAAAATTACTTAGTAGTTGAAAATGAAGGACTATCATCAGACCATTCTCCAGTTTTAATGACAATAAGTGACACGGTAATAAGGAAAGCAAGCCCTCAATGACTAACGAAATAACAAACCCAACGGAGATTACTTTCGACAGCTAGTCGAAAAAACATCAACTTACAGGTGCAGATCTCGAACGCTTATACGATAGAAGAAGAACTAGAAAACCTCATTGAAAGTATGCAAAAAGAAGCTTAGGAAAGTACTCCTGATCAGCAAGAAATATTTCAAAAATGTATATACTATCCAGTTGAAGTGAGAGAGTTGGTTAACGAAAAAAGAATAGCTCCAGAGAACCAGAGCCTCTGAAGACAAAACAATCCTAAACAACTTGTGTAACAAACTTAAACTACTTTTAAAGGAGATTAAGAATGAGCCAGTTGCAAGCTTCCTAAGTAATCTGACAGGTAAACCTGACACATACTATTCCCTGTGAAAAGCCACCAAAGGTTTAAAAAGGCCTAAAATGCAAGTGCCACCCATTAGAATGGTTTATGGAACCTGGACTCGCAGTGAAAAACAAAACGCTGATCTGTTTGCCGAGCACCTAGAAAATACCTTCAAACCACCAACTGGACAAGCGGATAATGAATAATTAACACCTATAAGCAAAAGTAGACGAAGCATCTGTGCTACCAGTTTACTCTCAATGAAATCAAAGAAGAAGTAAAAAATCTCAAAGATAAAAAGCCCCTGGATACGACTTGATAACGGGGCAAATAATCAAAGCTCTACCAGAAAAAGCACTAAGGAAACTACAGCACATAATCAATGCTATTTTTAGACTATGTTATGTTCCGAGACAGTGGAATGTAGCGGAAATCATAATGATTCCAAAGCCTAATCTTCTATTATATTAATACTCTTAATTTTTTCAAAGTAAACCCTAAAATGACCTCTAAACATGATACGATTCGTTAGATTTTTCCAGGGTAACTCGACAAATATTGCGCTGTGCATAGAACCAAAATTTCACCATGAGTTTGCTTTATTAAAATTCTGAATTTGTTATTGGCGATTTTCATCGAATGTAATGCGTTGGTTTCTACGTCTACAAGGAGGACGAGAATTATCACATTCATTGTTATGACAGTTTTAATTCCCCTTTCTTCATACCAAACTATGATTTATATTTTGTTCACCAGATGTCAGCTACTTTGTTGAAAATCGCGATATCAAATTATTTTTTATCGAGTCGAAAATGCATGATCGATCTTATGCCGTGGTGCGTCTTTCTGTCCACCTACCGAATCAACAAGTAGTTACATTCGAAGCAGTTAATGAAGATGAAGCGTTGCTTGTAGCACAAACTGGCCGAATGAAGCTTGAGTCATTATTTCAGCTCAACTTCAATATTAAAAACTCACGTCATTTACTTTATACTTAGATTCCCCACCATTACGTTTACGTACGCGATAAATGGCAAATTCGGCAAAGAGGTGGAGATAAGGTTGCTGCACGAATGTATATAGTAAGCTTGAGAGATGAGGACCGTTTCTTCCTACGGTTGCTTTTGCTACATATTCGAGGTTCCACCAGCTTTGAATTTGTAGGAACATTCAATGGTTTTATTTACAAAATCTTCAAAGAAGCTACAGCTCCACAGGGTGGTAAACGATGATGAATGGAATCAATGTTTAACAGAAATAGCAGTCTTTCAAATGCCAAGACAGCTTCGAGAGACTTTCGCTTATATATGTTACTTTTGCCAACCTTCAAAATCTCTTGATCTCTGGATGAAGTATGCAAATGAAATGACTCTTGATTATAGCCAACACCATATTGAAAGTGTAGCAACAAATTTGGCTCTCCACGATATCAACATAATTCTTATACAGCACGGACTTTCTTGCGCTATGATCGGCTTACCAACTCCATCGAGAAGTCCCTTAGAAGTGCAAGTCTTCGATAAAGTTCGAGAAGCCGAAGAAGTTGAATAACGAATTCAATTGCTAAAGCATTTGGATGCATTTCGTAAAACAACTGCTGCAGTGGATAATGAAAATGTCTCCAGCCGAAGTTGAGATTTGAATATTTGGTTTGGGCGCGTAAGTGACCATGTGATCCCGAGCGCGTGCTTCCTGTTTGAGATTTGAATATTTGGTTTGGGCGCGTAAATGGTCATATAATCCCGAAAGCGCGCTTCCCGTTTGAGATAAGAATATTTGACTTGGCACGTAAGTCATACTTAGTTCATTTGAGCGCGTGCTTGCCGTTTAAGAATTAAAAATTAACCGCGTATATAAATTTACTTTGTTTTTAATAAAAGTGCATCAAATTCACATCTTAAAAAATCTTCTTAATCATTTCTTAACCAAAAATTCAATAAAATGAAAATGTATTCATGTGACTGATTATTCAGTCACAGGTCAACTAGTAAATCACTAAATAACAAAACATCGTATAGGCCTCTTTCTTTGTTAACAACAACAACAAAATTTTTTGAGAGACTGTTTCTCAAGAGATTAAAGCCAATTATTGAGAGCAGAAATCTTATACCATAAACACAATTTGGGTTTCGAGAAAGGCACTCAACTATAGAACAGGTATATAGGATTACTGATACAGTTGAGGAGGCACTGGAAATAAAGGAAGTATGTTCATCAATATTCTTAGACGTAGCCCAAGCATTTGATAAGTGTTTCACCGTGTTCTAGAATTTAAGCTCCAAGAGATTTGCCAAAACAACATTTTGAATTACTAAAGTCTTACATCAACGACCGTTACTTCCGGGCGAGACAGGCCAGGTGAGAATACTCTAAACTGAAGAAAATATTGGCAGGGGTTCCACAAGGTAGTGTTCTAAACCCTGTATTACACCTCCTGTATACAAACGATCTACCAAACATAGAAGAAGCTAGAATAGGAACGTTTGTTGATGACACAGCTGTTATGACCACTGATGCTAGTATAGTTGAGTCCACAAGAAAACTACAAAATGCTGTTGATATAGTGATAACTGGACAAAATAATGGAGAATAACACTTAACGAATCAAAATCAACACATATCAACTTTACAAATAGGAAATTAGAATATATTCCGATTAGACTAAATTCACAACAAATACCATATTCTGATGCTAAGTACCTCGGCATGACGCTAGACTCTAAACTAAGGTGGAAAGCGCACGTTAAAAATAAAAGGCAAGAACTGAACTTAAAATTCAGAAAAATTCATTGGCTTATTCAAAGAAACTCCGAACTGACACCGCACAACAAACTGCTGTTACATAAACAAATCCTAAAACCATATCTGACCGTATGGTATTCAGCTTTGGGGCTTGGGGCTGCGCAAGGAAAACTAAAGTGAAGATCATTCAAACAATTCAAAACAAAGTACTGTGTAGCATTGTGAATGCATGCTCCTCGGTACATTAGAAAGGACAATCTCCGTCGAGACTTAAACATGGAAAACGTCAGCGCTGAAATACAAAAATTTGTAAGGTCATGTACTGCAGCAGCATGACAACGAGGAGCTGCGGAACCTACTGAATCGCACCAATGGACCAAAGCGCCTAAAAATAACAAAGCCTTTAGAATTAGTTGTTCCTTGAGCCGCTTAAATCAAAGGACTGACAGAGCTGGGATGAACTGCTAGGTCTCATCCCACAAGAATGGACTACTTAACTAATAAAACAATTACTAGATAACCCATGTGATTGGTTGTAATATTATACAGAAATAACGATTTCTTTAAAAAAAAATCTTGCTGGAAGCAAAGGTCGTACAAACCAGTATCTTCAAGATATGGCCACAAAAAGATGTTAACATGTGGCGGTAGTTAATTCACAATAATGCTGCAACGCCACAAGCCGCATCAAACAGTAACACGCAATGGATGCATTGGCTTCTCCACATATCCTTGTGGATTTTGCGATCTCCAAATGTGACAATTTTGTGTGTTTACGAACCCACCGAGATGGAAATGCGTCTCATCCGAAAAGATGATTTTTAGAGCAAAATCCTCATCAATTTCGAGTTTGTCGCAGGGCCACACAGCGAATCGATATCGAAGCGGATGGTTACGGGGCTTCAATGGCTGAACAAATTGAACTTTATAGGGCCACAAACCAAGATCTTTACGCAGAATTCATTGCATGGAAGACCGGCTTATGTTCATTTTCGATGCACAATGACGAATTGGTGCTCCCGTCACGTCTTGGTTTAAACTTAGCCATGATTCCCCGTTGTGCATGACTTAATATTTGTGTTTTTATAAGCACCAAATCATTCTCTTCAAAATTTGTATGCTTTCTCTTTTTATCTGCATAATTCTTTGCTCTATCCTGTGTTATTTCACTATTGTCGCGTGCTTGTTTTAATATGGAATCTAATTTTAGTAAATGCGGAGTACTTTGCGGAACAAAATTGGAATTTTGAATGACTGTTCTAAAATCTTGTGTTACATCTGTTAAAGTCCGTAGTTCACGACCGAAAGCTAAATATGCTGGTGTATAACTGATAGTAACAGAATGTGCAGAGTTAATGGCAAATCGAATAGATGATATATATTCTAGCCATGAGCTGTGATTATCTTTTACTAATATAGATATTTGTGTCTTTAAATCACGATTTCGTCTTTCGACAGCATTAGCCTCTGGATGGTACAATGGCACCAAATTTTGCTTAATGCCCATAGATTCAGCGACTTGTTGCATAACTGCGCCAACAAACTGTCCTCCGTTATCTGATATGAGTCGACGTGGAAGCCCATATCGGAATAAAAACTCGATTATTAATACTTTGGCGCAAAATTCAGCACTGGTATATTGTAAGGGATACAATTCTACCCATTTAGTGGCTAAATCTTCTACTAATAATATCCACCGATAACCTTCTTCAGATTCCATAAGTGGACCAAACAAATCAATTGCGATTACTTCAAAGCGTTGATTCAGGCGTTTTTAATAAACCAGAAGATTTCTGGTTGGACACTTTATATTTCTGGCATTCAGGACACGTTCGAATGTAATCGGAAATAAATTTTCGCATACCTGACCAATAGAATCGTTTAGATATTTTGTCTAATGAACATTCAACCCCATACTGTCCAGCATAAAGTTCGTCGAGAAAAGATTTTATAATTTCGAGTTTGAGAGTTTCCGGCACTACATGTTGTGGTTCCTCAGAGTCTACATCGGGCACATATCTATATAATAAACCATCTTCCATAACATACCCGCGTTCAGTCCAATTTGACAAATCTGGGTGATCCAATGTTTCAAAATAATTTATAATTTTTTTTAAAGATTCATCTTGCAGTTGTGATTGCCGGAAGTTAGCTGGATCTTTTGATGGAATATCAACTTGAAAAGAGTAGATACCACACTGTTCAATATCATCACAAGTGGGTCTCGACAATGCATCAGCTATGACATTCACCTTACCTTACCAGGGATGTAGCTGATTTTTAAATTAAAATCTTGAATTAATAATACCCATCGTGCTAATCTACCAGAGGGTGTCTTCAATTACATTAACGATTTTAATGCTTGGTGGTTTGTACCAATCGTGACATCAGAATAGCCCCGGAATTTCCAAAGTGCCCAAACAACGGCGAGTGCTTCACGTTCCATAGTGCTATAATTTCTTTCAGAAGACGAAAGCAAACAGCTTGCGTATTCCACAGGACGTTCTTCTATCCCCTCCCCTGCAACAAAGCTGCTCCTAAAGCATAGTTGCTAGCATCGGTTTGGACTATATATGATTGTGTATAGTCAGCTTGCTTCAAATTGGAGTAGACGTTAATAACTTTTTTAGGGTCTCGAAAGCAATCGTATGCTCATCTTTCCATTCCAATTTTTCTAATTTCTTCGTTAGATTACTTAATGGGTGCAAAGTTTGAAAAATTAGGCACAAATTTTCTATACCTAGAACACGTTTGTAAAAAACCGAAAGGTTTGAAAAATGACGAACATTTCTAGGTGTTAAAAGCTTTGATATCACTTTTTCTTTTCAGGGTTGGGATGAATTCCTTCATTACTGATTATATGGCCTAAGAACTTTACCTTGTCGCAGAAAAAACGCATTTTGCTCGATTTGTATTAAGGTTAAATAGTTTTAATCGATTAAACACCGCTCGAAGGTCAGATATGTGTGATTGAAAAGATTGTGATATTACTAATAAATCATCTAGATATGCCAGGACTGTTACATTTTGTAGACCTGTTTGAAACCTATTGATAAGCCGTTGAAATGTTGCAGGCGCATTCTGTAAGCCAAACGGCATACGTTTGAAACGATATAAGCCTGATTGAGTAATAAAAGCCGTTTTATCAGGTTCTTCCGGTTTGACTGGTACTTGCCAGAATCCTGACTTCAGATCTATGGTTGACATAAAAAGTGATTTTTGAGCTAAATGCAACAACGAATCGATATTCGGCATCGGGAATTTATCGACAATAGTTACACTATTTAGCTTTCGAAAATCTATACGCACTCTAATAGAGTAATCTGGTTTAGGAACAAGAAATATGGGTGCGGCCCAGGGCGACTCGCATTCTTCTATTATTCTTTCTTTTAACATTTTGTCGATTTCTTTTTTTAGTAAAGATTGCTTATGAATATTATTTCGATAAGGAGAATCAGCAATTGGCTGAATTTTATCATTTACCAAAGTAATCTGATGTTCGGCAAAATTAGTTGGGGTCCCGTAATAGGTGAAAAGACTGTTTCATTCGTACTTAAAAATTAATTAACAACTTTTTCTCCCCTGGATTCAAACCATGATCCTCATTATTCGCAATATTTGAATGGATGCTATATCGATTTTATTTTTATTATTTTTAAACGTAAGCTCAAATAATTCTTTGGAATCAAGTACTGAATATGTTTTATTATAGAAGTCTATAATAAGGTTAGCGTCATTAATAATATCTATACCCAATAAAGTTTCCTTAACATTTTGCTCCAGTAAGCTATGAAGTTTGTTGTAATGATTTTGTGTTGTAAAACCACATCGACGTTTGTGAACAATGCATTTTGAATCGTTTTTGAGCCATCTACTAAGGCTATTGAAATTTGTTTTTGCATGAAACGAACTTTATTGTCTTTAAATACTTCATAAAGAGAATTACTAGCTATGCTTAATTTTGCAGCTGTATCAATAATTGATAGACCCAGAATACCTAAAATTCGAATTTTCAATTGAGGACGGGCTTGTGGATTAAGTTCTGTAGACGATATGGATGAAAACCATATAGTCGTTAGTAATAGTTCATCAACTTGTTGTTGTGCGTCATTCCCTGAATTGTATTCTAATTCGTGATCGATAACATTGGCAGCATTGGCTGATGTGGTGACTTTCTTTTCACAATGGTCTCAATTACTCTTAACTACGTCTTTTTTCCCACACCCGTAACAATAAAAATCATTTTCGGTTTTAAATTTTGGTCGATTAGCTGTATCGGGAATAAACGCATTGGTTATAATCTTGTGTTATTTATTTTTGGTTCTCTTGTTGCTACCTTGTTTTGACTTGATGCGAATTATTTTATTCTGCATTCTTTTATATCATTTATTTATTTATTTACATATATTGAAAAAATTCAACAAATTTAACTTGAACCATATTAATTTAAGAATATAAAATATAAAATAAAATAAATCCGCATTGGATTTGAAAATTTGAAATATTAAAGTAAAGTAACAAGTAAAAGATCACTGAGAGGCATAATATTGCCTTATGTCGAGTTCACGTATGCGATCAAAAAATGATTCGCGAATCAAACCAATCTTTGAGCGTAATTATTTCGCATTATTACTCATAATTTGTAATTTTTTTTTATTATGTTGGATGCTTCCGATCAAAATTTTCCCAAAGTTAAAATTATTTCATCTCGGACGGGGAAATTTGTATATGTTTTCAATGATTTAATTTTCCTTTGATTCGCGAATCATTTTTTGATCGCATACGTGAACTCGACATTAATCTACTTTTCAAATTATGTTTAGTTAAGGCTGTATCCCAGTATGCAATTATTCCACTCTGTGGAAAAAACTGCTCAAATGTCGTACAAAATTCCGTACTACAAAATATCAAATACACAAAAATATTGATTTTGGAGAAAAATAATTGTTTTTCTCTTTCTTTTTCGCGATAATATTATTTTCGTTTTATAAGTTTCGATTGTATCTTTTATTTTCAGTTGCTTCTGACAAGTCGACGTGCACGGTTGCACTACATAATTAATTTATTTTTCTTTAAAGTGTTGTGTTTCATTTTAATGTTTTCTATTTGTTAAAGTAAATAGTTTTAAATTTAAGTATAAAATAATAATTATTAAGTTATTTAGTGATTGCGATGTACAAATTTGGACTAAAAAGGTAATAGAAATCTGTCTCACAATGGCGTCGTCGCGAAATACATTTACGTTGTAAATTTTCAATGCATTTTTTTTCAAGATCGGTTGTGCTTGTTGGGATGTTCAATTGGATGCGCGTATGGTGAACAAACCAGACATATGGTGAACGTGCTTAAAATTTAATTTATAAAATTTGTGTTATAAAATTTAATTGTGTATTTTTGTGCTAATAAAAAATTAATATTTATTTTATTATAAATGGAAAATTTTGTTTTATTTCAAATAAGAATTATTATTTATTCCAATAGGAAAATATGTATATACAAACACGTGGTTTTTGTTTCTGTGGTTTTTTCTCTTTTTAGTTGGGATTCACACCGACACCGGAATTTTTGTGACACTTTTCTTTGGCGGGGAGTACGAATTTCCGCGTGATACACATGGTTCTTTCCATAGAAGCAGTGTGGTTTTAGAACGCGAATTTAAATGGAATTCCGTCGGCATTGCATATTGGGATGGTACTCATTTTATCAAAATAAGGGTTACGCGCCAATCACCTAGTGGCTACAAAAATTTAGCTAATGGCCTAATTTTTGTTTTAACGCAAAGCTAAAGGTATTTTTGAGGGATTAATACATGATTATTTTAAAATTCCGTATATTTAATCCGCAATTATTATTTAAAGTTGGCGAATTTTAAAAAAATGTTGATATCTTACGAATCGTTTTATTCTATTTTTTTCCACTAAATTTTGTTTGTTTTTTATATTGACATGTAGAGGATGATATTTTCGAGGGATTAATTCATGATTATAAAGATTAACATTAAAATAACAAAGATATAATTAAAAATCGATCAACATCATTAAACTAAACGATAAAAAACGATAAGATATTTTGTCATTGATAAATATTTCGACTGAAAATTAGTTGCTAAATTTCTCAATAGGTGGCTCACTGAAAGGTTCATATATAAATTAGGCGAGACACGATTAGAAATTTATCGTTTGGCGGTTTTATATAAGAAGACAGATGAATATTGTTAAATTTTTGTTTACATAACAGATTTAAATTGTGATAATTCTATAATTAATCATAAATAGTGTTATATAATTTAAGAAAAAGGACGTTCTGTAAAACATTTGCGTTTAGTGCCTTATATTGTATATATATACATATATTATATGTGTATATAATATATAAATATTTGAATCGTCTTTTTCAATTTTTGTATATCGATTTTTCCCAAAATGTGTGTAACCGGGAAGATATGGTAGTAGTATTATTGTGTGTATTGCTTTACTGCACCTGCATGTCACGTGTCTTTGGTTATTCATATTAACCATTGTAAACGAAATATTTTTGTGTTGTTTATGACAGTGTTACTTTTTAAATAATTTATGCATTTTCGATTTTTTTTTTATATTTAATAATTAACATTTAATTTTTAACATTTAAAGTAAATTTATTAATAAAATTAAATATAAAATTAATTTGTGAGTTTAGCCGGTACAATATTTAAATTGGAATACCTTATTTTTAAAATACAATATATAAAACAGCTGTACCGACCAAACTAGGTCTTGTACAAATTCAAAGTCAATATCAAGAAAGGTGCAACCCTCACCTTACGTACGGTGGGTCATACTTCTTTATAGAATGCAGTTGCCCAATTTTTTATTGATAAGGCAAGGTAACCACCATGAATACCATCATTTATGTATGAAAAACAATATCGTTCATATGCCCACCACGGCTTCGTCTACAGCCCTGCATCCAAATATCAAATTTTTCGATGACCTTTTCCAATAAAAGCGGGTCAATGACCTCAATTTCAGCTCGAATGCTGTTTTTATTTTTTAAGTTGTTGAATTGTTTGTGGATGATTGCATACACCTTATCTTTCAAATAACCCCACAAAAATAATCAATTGGTGTTAAATACGGGCTTCGTGGTAGCCAAGGGACTTCACAATTTCTTGAAATTATGCGATCAGCAAATTTTGTTAACAATAAATGGATTGTTGCACCACTTGCGTGCAATGTCGCCCGTCTTGTTGAAACCAAAGGTCGTTGACACACAATTTATTCAAATTGGACCACAAAAAATCAGTTAACATGTTACGATAACGTTCCAAATTCACTGTAATGGCATTGTCCTGTTCATTTTCAAAGAAAAATGGCCCTGGATTCTACCAGCCCATAAACCACACCAAACAGTGACTTTTGGAGGATTAACTGCTTCGTGAATAACATGAGGATTTTCCTCTCCTCAAATTCGGCAATTTTGCTTATTGACGTATATACCCATTAAAATGAAGCTCATTTGCTTCATCGCTAAAGAGAATTTTTGATTAAAAACCTTCTTTTCGTTCAAGCATCCAAAACGACGACAATTTAATTGGTCTAATGGCCTTAATTTTTGAGTTAGTTTAATTTTGTATGGATGCAGGTGAAGATCAACATGCAAAATGAGTCGTAATGTGGTTCGTGAAATGTTTAGTTCTTGTGAACAATGCCTGGTTGATGGGCTTGGATTACAAACACTTTCACATACAGCTGGCACTGCATCAGGAGTAGGAACTGGATGAACAAGCACGGTCTACGACCTTCGACTGAACCAGATTTTTCAAAACGAACCATAATTTTGCCAATTTCACGTTCAGTAGGACGTCCATATCGACCAAAACTCTCACGTAATTTACAAAATGTTGTTGTTTTTGAACGAAATAAATTTGGACAATCAAAACGCGTTCTTGTGTTGTTAGCGATTTCAGGATAATAAATGACATATTTTGGACTTTTCATATGTCAAAGAATTTTGTAGAACAGGTAAACAGTAAGTATCAAAATATTTTTTTGTTTGATATTTTTCGAAATTTGTTTCTAAGGTTACTTCATTCAATGATAACTCCATTCAACCTTGAATTTATTTTGTTATATACTGATGGTACAATCAGAGCCTGTACAATTGTATGTAATAAGAGTAAGTGAAATAGCAGTCGTAACGTTTCAAAATAATATTTGTTTATGTAATAAAAAGTTGAAATACAATACAAATGCAATTTTTGTAGAGAAAAAACAACAAGAATTAAATTGTTCGGTTTTTATGTTGCTAGAAAAAAAACACTCTCGCACAACTATGCCTCTATCTACATGTGACTAGTAGAGACATTAACCAAACGTAGCGGCAAAAATCCGATTAGTAATGTCTCTATGTATTCAATCAACGATTCTACTAACTTCTTGGTAACCCCCGGTGAAATTTTACTCCATTCTTTCATTATTGTTTCTTTGCAATGTTTTTTTGCTGGTACTCCTGTATTTTATAATTTGGTGTTCCAGGTGATCTCATAAATGTTCATTGGGGTTCAGGTTAGGCGATTGGGGTGGCGAATGTAACTAGTTTTGGACATTATTCAGAATACATTCTTTCACAATGTGTACCGTATGCTTAGGATCCTTGTCTTGGTGGAAGATGGCCCCAATTGTTCCACGGATGGTTTCAAATTGTCCTTTAGAATACCATGTATTTCCAGCGATCCAAATTTTAATTTATAAAAACAAGTTTACCCCACTCGCCGACATTGAACCCCATAGCATAACCGAACGACCATCATGTTTAATAGTTGGGATGACGTGTTTTGGACTCAAGCGCTGTAGCAGGTTTTCTCCAAATTTCACCTTTTCCATCGACTCTGAAAATGTTGAATTTACTTTCATCCGTAAAAACAAACGTCTTCCAGAAGTTGAAGTTTTCTTTTATTTTTCTGCAAATTCAATTCTTTTTTTTGGAATTAACCATCCAAATTAATGGCAAGATATCCATGTTTCCTCAAAACCCTTCTAATATTTTGGGGGTGGGTAGCTTTATTAAGTACCTTCTTCATTTCTGAAGCTAGTTTTGGATTGCTTATTTTTGGATTTTCTCTCGCCAAATTCAAAATCTTTCGCTCGCCCCGTTCGGAAAATGTTGCTTTACGCCCAGCTCGGTGCCCGTGTTCAGCCGATTGTGTGATGTTGAATCTGGATATTATTTGGGCCCCTATAGAATGATTTCTGTCAACTAATTTTTCAATTCCGCACATAGATTTTCCAGCACGATTCATATTAATTACTATTTGGCGTTCTTCGTTGGTAGTTTCCTTTCTAACACCGGCCGAACGCCTCGAAATCGTCACATTTTAGTTTGTATACGCCTGTATTCAATATGAAAGAGGTTATAAATATAAAGGAGGACCAACTCGATATTAAAATATAAAATACTGTAAGTGTATGATAATTTTCATTTAAAAAAAAAATTTTTTTTTTGTTTTTTATTACAAACGGTAAATGACTTATTTACTTTGTAGTTTTGGATTTGTTTATTTGTAAAATTATTTAATCTAACAAGGACTCTCCACCTGCTATTGCTATCTAGTTATGCCAGAAAATTTTGATCAAATGGCAATTGGAGACTCGCAGTAATATATATATGCTATCTGCATGCTATGAATACATGCTATGTCGGCAGAACAAAAATAGCATGTACATAGCATGCATATTTTGACGTTTCTTTTATTCCAATATGCCGTCTATTAAATTTTTTGATCGCTTTCATACAAAAAATGATGACAAAAGACGTGGCCTTTTTTGGGTGAGATTGAAACAAAGAATTTTATTATTTCAAATGAACTTTATTAAACCAAATATGTGCCATTTTGATCGATGACCTTTTGCCACTTTTCTGGTTGAACCATGATCCAATCCCTGTGGAACTTCTGTGGTTTGAGGTGAAAAAACGAGACAATTCATTTTCGCAGGCCTCTATTGAATTTAATGTAAAACCATTAAGATATTTCTGCATGGACCTGAACAAATGGTAGTCCGATGGGGCAAGGTTAGGACTAAATTTCCCAGTCGAGCTCTCTCAGTTTCTGCCGGGCCGCAACGCCCTTTCTGCTGATCCGGTCCGTTAACTCTTTAACTGTTAATTCATGTCGTTCCCAAACGTCAAGTTTTTTTTTTGTATCCAGCCATTTTCAAATGGTTTAAAACTGATTTGTGATCAACATTTAGTTCTTGACCAATTGCTTATATGCCGGTCTTCTTCAATTTTCTACATGATTTCATCGACTTTTCCTGTGGTTGGTCGACCAGAGCGATGTGCATCTTTGACATCCACGTTTCCAGAACGAAAGCGCGCGAACCATTTCTTTGCTGCTGATTTTGATAAAATGAGTGAATTTTTGCTGTCTATTCTAGCGTAATTCTCTATTGTAATTCTGCCAAATATGAGTTCCAAATCTCTCATTAAAACATGTTTTGAGGAGTAGTCGGTAGTATTAGAGATGTGCTTTGAATAAATGTGTATTATTTATTATTACTAGTCCAGCTTATTAATAACTTACAGGTGTCTAGTTTAACTTTCTATCATAAATGAAACCCAGGTACTTCGCTCTATTTCTAAAGGTCAAGCTGATTCAATTTCATTGCATCCCATTCAAACTTGCCTTGTTTTAAATTCAACCATAGAGGGATTAACAACTAATTTGGATTGAAAATAACTCACAATATACTAACTTATTTTAATCATAATCAAGAACATTTTGATATTGCTGTTTTTATTCCACAGCTACGACGAATATAGCTCCCATATAACCGCTACATTATCAGAGTTAGATCATATTACTATTATTATAAACAGTAAACTTTACTGTGCGACTGTTTGACAAAATTGAAAACAAATTTAAAATTTCATATGGAGATTTAAAATATCAAAAATATATATATGAAAGCCAAACGCCATTGTTTAAAATATATTTTACTTCTAAACAAAATATGAGTTATTTTCTTGCAATTGTTTCGCTTTCAATTTCTCATATTCAATTATAATCATAAAATTTCGTTTAGTATATGTATGCAAAACTACTACTATCAGAGCTTCATAGTGATCAATACAATACACAAAGAGTACAGCAGAAACAAAAAAAAAACAAGTACATACCGTTTAGAGGAAAAAGACGAAAAAAATGTTTAGTTTGGACACATTCTTGGGCATTTAAATATCGACATCAAAACAGATTTTTTTTCTGAGTACCATACAGCCTTAAACAAAAATCAAATAAATGGTTAATTCTATTTAAACTTTTACATATCATCTTCACTGGTTCATTATCGCCATAGTTGGTTCTATTTCTAACTAAGTGAAGCAAGCCATGATCTCTTAGTTGTCTACCAGGAACCTTTATTTTAATTGACTTTAGCACATCCGGATTCCGGTGTGTCGATTAAACCTATTAGGAGATTACCAATAAATGTACTTTTTAGCAATTCGCGTCTATTTTCAAGAGTTGTCAAGTTGTATGACTTGCACCAGGTTAAATATGGTGGTCGTCGCAGTATGTTTACGTGGTATGGTAGATCATGGTCATAAACCCATCCGTCTTTCCAGGACATGGATTCTGTTGCCTTTTCAAAATCAATTCAAGTTGAATTTTGTATACGTATACAGTGTATAATCAAATATTATATAGTATCAATATACGACACTGCCTTGTAAAATCGTGTTCCAAAATATTTTTCTATAAGCTAAGAGTGAAGTTAGGTGTTTTAGTATAAGTTCGAAAAAAATTCGAAAATCAACACAGCTAGGGCAAAAAACTGTGTGTAGGTAAAAAAAAAAGTAAATAAGTATACTGTCATTGTAATGTCAAAAACGTTCTCAATTAAATTTTAATGGTCTCATAGTCTGTGAAAATGCTAGAAAGATGCTAGAATACATAAATAATAAATGGTGATACAGACGAATGCAATGTGAGTATATCGTCAATTCTACTGATACATTTATTAAGTATTAATTATTGTTCTTAATATTCTATTTCAGTCGGGGGAAAATTGGAAAAGTTACCGAATTCAATCATCTACGTCCTACGACATCAAAATTCTCTATGAAAAATCGATGTTTAATGTTTCCGAATGAGAGGATCCTGAAACGCCGCTTAATATAGATGATAAGCTTAAGCTACTCACAGGTGATAGCTTGTTGAAGTCCGTCCAGGATCAATTAAAGAAAAATCTTGAAAAGTTAGCCAAAGAAAAGGATGCTTATTCTCCCGTTAAATTGTTCAGCTGTAGCGCTGACACTATTGCATCTAATGATAATCTGTCCTGTTCGGTGAATATGGAAAGTACCCAATCAACTGGCCGCTCGAATTATATAAAAATCCTAGAACAATACGTAAATATTTTTGAACAAATTCCGTTACGTTTATTAAGAAAGTTGAAACGTTTTCAAGTTGAGACATTCCAAAAATTAAAAAATACTCGTTTAGACCTGAAATCCAAACTGCAGATTAGCGAAAAAATCTTAAGAAATATTAAAACGAAAGGAACCTTGAGTAAAGATGTACAAAAGTCAACCACCGAACTTTTAAATTTGGATTACTCAGCTGAAATGGCATCAATATAAGATGAACAGGAATGTGCTAATAAAAGTTGATGCCGATGACTGCCAGTTGAATATTTGTAACTAAATTAAAGGTGCGGATGGGATACATCTGTAAACCATCCCTTTAGCTGGTAACAACTCTACGATTGCAAAAAATCAATAAAAAACCAATAGCCAGTACGTTGTCGTTAAACGCAGTGGATTTGAAAGATTTTGATCCAAATTACATAAGTGATGAGATTAACCTCGACGATTCTTACATGATAAGGAATACCATTATGTAATTTCATGAATAAATGATAATTAAAACACTTTTTTAACCAACATTATTTTATTTATTACTCGAATTAACCACTCTTATTGCATCAGAATGTTAAGCCAAATTAAGATAAATCTTTGCAGCTTTCCACTATGTAATTACATGTTTCGATCAACAAAACATGTTAGTAATGTGGTATTCATCATATGCATAATGTTTCTAACGACACTTTGATAACTAAAAATCGTAACTTTTTGACAATTTGATTTTACTTCGAATATTTTTTCGAAGTTCGAAAAAACGACAAAAGCGACAACGTGACAAAAAATCTAATTACGGCGATAAGCTAAGAGAAAAAAAGAACACGAACGTCGTATATATAAGTTATTTAATATATGGTATAATATACACTTTTAATATTGTGTGCTGTCATTTAGTATCATTGTGTGTGTGTGTCAAGTCCACATGAAATTTTGCCAAAATATTGACCCGATTTTATAAATGATACTATCGATAGAGAAACAATACATTTCGTCTGCTCGCGAGCAAAGGAAAAAATGACAGATGATAAGAAAATAGTTTCGATTTAAATTTTTTTTTTGTGAATTTTTTCTTTAAATTTAGATAAAACTTTAATAAAATAAATGTTATTATTGTTTTTAATAAATTTAATATTCCTCAGTTCAATTGTACATTTATTTATATTTTTTGTGTTATTTATGTGAATAATATTGAGAAGAAAAAGTTTAATATACATATTTTAAAGTGGATTAACACTTTAATGGCCGCTCACACAGCATGTGTGTGATAGGCGGAATAACTATTACACGTGCGGCTATTTACGTGTTAACTGAGAAAATATAAATAAATTTGAAAAATAAAAATATTTTTACTCTCCCTTGTCGATCGCATCGATGTTATTTTTAAGCATTTTTGTAAAAAAAATGCTATATGGTTTCGGTTTACCGTCTGTCCGTCTGTATCTACGATAACTTGAGAACGGATAGAGATACCAACTTAACTTTTTCACTAAATGTTCAAGCAATTCATGGGAAAGTGCCCTATTGATTTTAACATTTCTGTGTCCAGGGTGTTCTGAGATATGTAGGGTTTTGTTGACCTCTCCTTTAAATTGATAGATTTTTTTTATTTTTTATTCTATTTTGGTTTCATAGAGCATGTGAATGTGGAATAAACATATATAAATCGTGTGCATGTAGGTTTGTGTGGATGGTGTGGTTATGGGGGTGGTAGGAGTGGTGGTATGGGTGGTGGAGGGGGTGGGTGGGATGAGGTGTTTTGGGTTTGGTGTGGGTGAGAGTGTGAGTGTTGGGATTTGGTGGATGAGGGTTTGTGTGGTGTGTGTGTGGGAGTGGGTATAGAGGTGGTGTTGATATGGGTAGTTATAGGGTGGTGCGGGTGGGATGGGTTTAAGAGGTTTCAATTGGATAATGGGTGGGGGGGGGGGGGGGGGTAATAATTTTTAGGTGTGGTGGTTTGCGGTTTAATGGAGTCGGTTGAGTTATGGTGGATTGAGGTCAGTTGGGCTGGGTGTAAATGGGGTTAGGTGGGTGTTGGTGGATGTGGGTGAAAATCACACATCAAATTTTTATAGGCAACAAAAATGCTGATAGAGTTCGGTTCCGAACCTTTCCCGTCTTTTTTGTTATTTGTTTAGTTAGTAGAAATAAATATGGTAATACTAGAAGGAAGGTGAACAAATGCATAAAAAAATTATTTTTACTTTTGAATGTATGAAAATAATGAGTGCTCTTAACCTGCACCGACCAAAGTAGCCCGCCTCAATGAAACCTGTACTATAATTTGTTACACATTTATTACAATTTATTACAACAACTCCCGATTTTATTACAGTTACCGTTTTCGAGGAACGAGTGGTCGGTTTAGCTTGTAATTAAACCTACACCGCCAAAATTGTAACTTTTGATGTAGCTGTGATATCGGGATGAATCTTGTACCAGAATTTATTACAAATTAATTACATTGGTTTAATAGTTCAAGATCAACCCTATATCTTGACTAAGGGTAAATTTCACCCCAAAAGGTTATTTATGACAAAAACATCGATTTTACCAATATTAATAAAGTATTACACCAGACCAGATATAACTTTTCGACCTTGTGGAGGGCAAATCAACCTTATACAGGTGTGCAATACCTTATATATGCGTCAGGTTACACGGAATTGGCTCCAAACGGTAAAGGGTGCAAACGTCTAAATTATAGTTCGACTTTATCATTTTTAACAATTTATTACACCAGACCGCCACCAGATATTGAGTCAAATGATACTCCTGGAACCTTGTGGAGGGCACATCAACCTTATACAGGTGTGTAATAAATTATCTTTGTATCAGGTTACACGGAATTGGTTCCAAACGGTAAAGGGTGCAAACGTATAATTTATAGTTCGATTTTATCATCTTTAATAATTTATTACACCAGACTGCCACCAGATATTGAGTCAAATGTTACTCCTGGAACCTTGTGGAGGGCACATCAACCTTATACAGGTGTGTAATAAATTATCTTTGTATCAGGTTACGCGGAATTGGCTCCAAACCGTAAAGGGTTCAAACGTCTAATTTATAGTTCGATTTTATCATCTTTAACAATTTACTACACCAGACCGCCACCAGATATTGAGTCAAATGTTACTCCTGGAACCTTATGGAGGGCAAATCAACCTTGTACAGGTGTGTAATAAATTATCTTTGTATCAGGTTACGCGGAATTGGCTCCAAACCGTAAAGGGTTCAAACGTCTAATTTATAGTTCGATTTTATCATCTTCAACAATTTATTAAACCAGACCGCCACCAGATATTGAGTCAAATGTTACTCCTGGAACCTTGTGGAGGGCACATCAACCTTACACAGGTGTGTAATAAATTATCTTTCTATCAGGTTACACGGAATTGGCTCCAAACGGTAAAGGGTGCAAACGTATAATTTATAGTTCGATTTTATCATCTTTAATAATTTATTACACCAGACTGCCACCAGATATTGAGTCAAATGTTACTCCTGGAACCTTGTGGAGGGCACATCAACCTTATACAGGTGTGTAATAAATTATCTTTGTATCAGGTTACGCGGAATTGGCTCCAAACCGTAAAGGGTTCAAACGTCTAATTTATAGTTCGATTTTATCATCTTTAACAATTTACTACACCAGACCGCCACCAGATATTGAGTCAAATGTTACTCCTGGAACCTTATGGAGGGCAAATCAACCTTGTACAGGTGTGTAATAAATTATCTTTGTATCAGGTTACGCGGAATTGGCTCCAAACCGTAAAGAGTTCAAACGTCTAATTTATAGTTCGATTTTATCATCTTCAACAATTTATTACACCAGACCGCCACCAGATATTGAGTCAAATGTTACTCCTGGAACCTTGTGGAGGGCACATCAACCTTATACAGGTGTGTAATAAATTATCTTTGTATCAGGTTACGCGGAATCGGCTCCAAACCGTAAAGGGTTCAAACGTCTAATTTATAGTTCGATTTTATCATATTTAACAATTTACTACACCAGACCGCCACCAGATATTGAGTCAAATGTTACTCCTGGAACCTTATGGAGGGCAAATCAACCTTATACAGGTGTGTAATAAATTATCTTTGTATCAGGTTACGCGGAATTGGCTCCAAACCGTAAAGGGTTCAAACGTCTAATTTATAGTTCGATTTTATCATCTTCAACAATTTATTACACCAGACCGCCACCAGATATTGAGTCAAATGTTACTCCTGGAACCTTGTGGAGGGCACATCAACCTTATACAGGTGTGTAATAAATTATCTTTGTATCAGGTTACGCGGAATTGGCTCCAAACGGTAAAGGGTTCAAACGTCTAATTTATAGTTCGATTTTATCATTTTTAACAATTTATTACACCAGACCGCCACCAGATATTGAGTCAAATGTTACTCCTGGAACCTTATGGAGGGCAAATCAACCTTGTACAGGTGTGTAATAAATTATCTTTGTATCAGGTTACGCGGAATTGGCTCCAAGCTGTAAAGGGTTCAAACGTCTAATTTATAGTTCGATTTTATCATCTTCAACAATTTATTACACCAGACCGCCACCAGATATTGAGTCAAATGTTACTCCTGGAACCTTGTGGAGGGCAAATCAACCTTATACAGGTGTGTAATAAATTATCTTTTTATCAGGTTACGCGGAATTGGCTCCAAACCGTAAAGGGTTCAAACGTCTAATTTATAGTTCGATTTTATCATCTTCAACAATTTATTACACCAGACCGCCACCAGATATGGAGTCAAATGTTACTCCTGGAACCTTGTAGAGAGCACATCAACCTTATACAGGTGTGTAATAAATTATCTTTGTATCAGGTTACGCGGAATTGGCTCCAAACCGTAAAGGGTTCAAACGCCTAATTTATAGTTCGATTTTATCATCTTACAGTTTGAACCCTTTACGGTTTGGAGCCAATTCCGCATAACCTGATACAAAGATAATTTATTACACACCTGTATAAGGTTGATGTGCCCTCCACAAGGTTCCAGGAGTAACATTTGACTCAATATCTGCTGGCGGTCTGGTGTAATAAATTGTTGAAGATGATAAAATCGAACTATAAATTGGACGTTTGAACCCTTTACCGTTTGGAGCCAATTCCGTGTAACCTGATAAAAAGATAATTTATTACACACCTGTATAAGGTTGATGTGCCCTCCACAAGGTTCCAGGAGTAACATTTGACTCAATATCTGGTGGCGGTCTGGTGTAACAAATTGTTGAAGATGATAAAATCGAACTATAAATTAGACGTTTGAACCCTTCATTGTTTGGAGCCAATTCCGCGTAACCTGACGCATATATAAGGTATTGCACACCTGTATAAGGTTGATTTGCACTCCACAAGGTTCCAGGAGTAACATTTGACTCAATATCTGGTGGCGGTCTGGTGTAATAAATTGTTGAAGATGATAAAATCGAACTATAAATTAGACGTTTGCACCCTTTACCGTTTGGAGCCAATTCCGTGTAACCTGATACAAAGATAATTTATTACACACCTGTATAAGGTTGATTTGCCCTCCACAAGGTTCCAGAAGTAACATTTGACTCAATATCTGGTGGCGGTCTGGTGTAATAAATTGTTGAAGATGATAAAATCGAACTATAAATTAGACGTTTGAACCCTTTACGGTTTGGAGCCAATTCCGCGTAACCTGATACAAAGATAATTTATTACACACCTGTACAAGGTTGATTTGCCCTCCATAAGGTTCCAGGAGTAACATTTGACTCAATATCTGGTGGCGGTCTGGTGTAGTAAATTGTTAAAGATGATAAAATCGAACTATAAATTAGACGTTTGAACCCTTTACGGTTTGGAGCCAATTCCGCGTAACCTGATACAAAGATAATTTATTACACACCTGTGTAAGGTTGATTTGCCCTCCACAAGGTTCCAGGAGTAACATTTGACTCAATATCTGGTGGCGGTCTGGTGTAATAAATTGTTGAAGATGATAAAATCGAACTATAAATTAGACGTTTGAACCCTTTACGGTTTGGAGCCAATTCCGCGTAACCTGATACAAAGATAATTTATTACACACCTGTACAAGTTTGATTTGCCCTCCATAAGGTTCCAGGAGTAACATTTGACTCAATATCTGGTGGTGGTCTGGTGTAGTAAATTGTTAAAGATGATAAAATCGAACTATAAATTAGACGTTTGAACCCTTTACGGTTTGGAGCCAATTCCGCGTAACCTGATACAAAGATAATTTATTACACACCTGTATAAGGTTGATGTGCCCTCCACAAGGTTCCAGGAGTAACATTTGACTCAATATCTGGTGGCAGTCTGGTGTAATAAATTATTAAAGATGATAAAATCGAACTATAAATTATACGTTTGCACCCTTTACCGTTTGGAGCCAATTCCGTGTAACCTGATACAAAGATAATTTATTACACACCTGTATAAGGTTGATGTGCCCTCCACAAGGTTCCAGGAGTATCATTTGACTCAATATCTGGTGGCGGTCTGGTGTAATAAATTGTTAAAAATGATAAAATCGAACTATAATTTAGACGTTTGCACCCTTTACCGTTTGGAGCCAATTCCGTGTAACCTGACGCATATATAAGGTATTGCACACCTGTATAAGGTTGATTTGCCCTCCACAAGGTCGAAAAGTTATATCTGGTCTGGTGTAATACTTTATTAATATTGGTAAAATCGATGTTTTTGTCATAAATAACCTTTTGGGGTGAAATTTACCCTTAGTCAAGATATAGGGTTGATCTTGAACTATTAAACCAATGTAATTAATTTGTAATAAATTCTGGTACAAGATTCATCCCGATATCACAGCTACATCAAAAGTTACAATTTTGGCGGTGTAAGTTTAATTACAAGCTAAACCGACCACTCGTTCCTCGAAAACGGTAACTGTAATAAAATCGGGAGTTGTTGTAATAAATTGTAATAAATGTGTAACAAATTATAGTACAGGTTTCATTGAGGCGGGCTACTTTGGTCGGTGCAGGTTAAGAGCACTAAAATAATGTTTTGATGATACTGAATTTACTTTTAGATTTATTTACTAGGAATTGTATGGAACACTTTATTAATTTAAATGGTATGGTGAAATTTAATAAATTCATAAATTATGTACCTAATATATTATTTTGTGTTCTTAAATGACGTCAAAAACACAAAACAAAACAAAACACATACACCAATATGTACACTACTATTATGACGTTTTAATATTGAGAGTCAGAGAATTAAACTCGCACCATAACGTTAGGTTATCAATATCTTCCTGTAGTTTGGGTCAAATATCGTATAAACTTCTTTTGAATTGTCTCAATACTCTGGATATGAGCTTCGTAGAACGGACACCACACATTTACAGCATATTCCAGCTAGGATCGAACGTAGGCACAATACAGGATCTTAATTGTTTCCACATCAAAATTATCACCCATCTAACTTTTGACAAAACCGAGCATGGAGTTCGTGCGAGCGATGCACAGCTCAATGTGCTTAGTAAAGCTCATGTTTTCAACGAAAGTAACCCCTACGTCTTTAGTCTCAAGTGCTACCTGAAGGTGTATACCATTTATCTTGTAGCCTTGTATAACAGGGTTGGTTTTTAAGTGAAATGATAGAGATTTGCACTTTTTAATATTGAGGGTCAGAGAATTAAACTCGCACCATAACGTTAGGTTATCAATATCTTCCTGTAGTTTATTTGCATCGTCGACTGACTCGATGGTTTTGAAGATTTTGAGGTCATCTGCGAACATCAGGGTATTGGAATGCTTTATATCATTTCGATAATACCATTTATGAAGATTGCGAAAATCCAAGGGCCAACGTGAGAGCCTTGTGGTACACCAGAGGTTGCTTGTATTCTATTTGACGTTTTATCTCCTATTTCAATATATTGGATTCGATTACTCAAATAAGATCGGAATCGGGCTATGAACTGGCTGGAAAATCCAAACTTGTAAATTTGCTCCAAAGTTTTACAATGGTTGATGGAGTCGAAAGCTTTTGCAAAGTCTGTGTATATTACGTCAACTTGTTTGTGATTCTTAACTTCTTTAATAGAATATAGCTAGTAATTTATTTGAGATTTATAGAGACTGATCTTTTAGGCATAAAATCATGTTGTTGTTGTGATAAATACCGTGGAAACACTGCTTTGAATGAGTCGCATATTACTAGTTCAAATAATTTAGGTATAGCAAATATAGATGTAATACCTCTGTAGCAAGAAACATCATTTCTAGATACAGTTTTGAAAATAGGCGTCACTCTAGCTATTTTCCACTTTTGTGGAAAAGTTGCCAATTTCAATGACTGATTGAATAAAATTCTTAGAGGGATTGCCAATTTTTTAGAATTTAAAAAAAAAAGCAGGAATACCATCAGGATCACATCCTTCTCCGAATCCTGCCAATGCTCGCTGGATGTCTTCTGGCTCGATAGTGGAGTAAATATGAATGTAATATATTCAATACAGGTTGAATCTTTATAATTATCAATGTCTTCCGTTTTATAAACAGATTGGAAAAACTCAGAAAACTTGTTGATTATGACCGGTGGATCACAAGACTTTTGATAATTAAATTTCATTCAGGCTGGGTAACCATCAATTTCGCGTTTGGTTTTAAAAAAATTTCAAAAGTGTCTGGGATCGCCTTTTATTTTAATCCTTTAGATTGCGAATATAGCTTCTGTATCTCATTTCAAAATAAGATTCAAAATTTTGGTTAAAAGCAGTAAATTTCTGTTTACTATCCTGAGCACCACTTTGAGGTTTTCTTTATAAGCCTTGTCTTTTTTGTTTTTAAGACTGATAAGTTGATCGTCAAACCATGGAGGATATTTGTTCGGTTTGCTCATAAACGGAATAAATCGATTCCTTTAAATAGATGTGTGTAAAATTGTTCCACGTTTACATCTATGTCATGTACACGAATACGACAATAATTACAAAACGGGTTTCAAATTACATTTGTATTTGTCTTTTCAAGAATTGTTTTTTTGACCCGCGCTAAATCTATTAGTTTGGCAAACGTACTGAAACTGTTTCGTTTAATTGTCTTGCGTAGTCGGTGCGATAATAGTCCATACACCATATCAAGCTGGATTTTTTCTGATATTTCATCTGGTAGTTTCGCGAAAAGAGCTTCGTTTTGCACTTGTAAACGTGTCGGTAGTGTCGTCCTGTGCTACGGACAAAATTTCCATATAAATCTCATGTGGCTGTTTAATTCGGTCAAAATTGCCAATTAATAATGCAATTACATCGTTAAATGAATTTATCGTTGATTTTATTCCTTGCCACCAAATTGCAGCGCCATCGGTCAACAGTAAAGGAATCCCTTCAAGGCATCCGCGTCACTTAACCCTTTGCACTCTTTATAAATTTGTATTATGTTTACAAAAGTATGAACATTTGAATTTAATTTACCGTTAAACACTGAACAATTTTCAAAATTTTCTATATTAACCTTAAAAGTATCTCGGATAGTTTCTAACATCTCTTGAAACTGAGCCACAGATAAAGACATTTTATGGTTGCTTTTATATTTTTTAATACTATTACCTGAATTGAGAGTTTTATAATTATAGTTGAATGTCCCCTTTCTCCTTGTAGTTGATCTTGTTGCTGGACGTTTGTCACAGTTGTATCACAGTTGTTTTACAAATCGAGGAGTTTATGATAACTGGTATAAAACAAATGATGATGGCGTAATGATTTTACGAAAATTACAATGATGTTATGGCGACGATAACTGCGATGCTGGTGATGACGTAAAATTGCACGATAATTGCCATGAACAGATTTCATTTTTTTTATTATTTTAGGCTACATGTTGGGTTGCCACTTTGTAACGTAGGATTCGTAGTTTTCTTTATTATTATTTCTTTTTAGCCAAAATAAAAAAAATCCTTTTATGTATATTTTAGTATGCCATTTTATTATTTTATTTTCACAAAAAAATACAGGTTTTTCTTTTTTCCTTCTTTCCTTTCCACTGAACTTTTTTTTCTCTTCTTCACAAAAAAAAAAAATTTTGCACAACCTCTTCATTTGGGAAAAAGAATTACATAAAATACAAATAATTCGCTATAGATGGCACCACAATACAAATTCAAAAAGAATGAAAATAATAAAAAAATGTAAAATATGGGATATTAAAACTAAAAACATTACTTAATTATTCCGAGTTTATTCAACCAATTTGTATTACGAATAATTTAACAATTTTTGAATCCAATGTTAGCGTGATAAGTTAAATTTCAAAGTTGAAATAAATACTACCTACTATATAAATAGCTAACTACATTAATATTTTTATTTCAGGTACATCTCTTTCATCACGAATACAATTCAACGTTTTTCCAGTTATCAATTACGTTGTTTATAACGCATTCTCTACCTAATTGAAGAAAACATTTTGTCGTTCTAGTCTTATTCTATCACTTACGTATTTTATGAGTGATACTTTATCGGAAAACAAAAAAGTGATAAATAAACAATTTATTGTAGTAGTGTGCGATCGCAATATTGAAAGCTAAATTGAAAAGGGAAATGGCAAGCAATTTTTTTTTTGGAAAAAGAGATACAATATTCGATAAATATCGTAAAAAGTGATGTTCCAGCTTGATATGGTGTATGGACTATTATCGCACCGACTATGCAAGACAATTAAACGATGTATCCCACCCCTGGTTGGGGAAAAATGAACATCAGCAACAAGTGTTGTTTCTAATTAAAGCTTCGTTACCGATACACAGTAATTCTTCATGTCGCAGAATCAATCACACATTCTTTGAAACGTTTTTAAACGAAAATAGTTTTTGCGCTGGATATACAAATGGAACCAGTGTTTGTTCCGATGATAGCGGAAGTGGACTTGTCCTAGAGAGTGAAAATCATTTCTAGCATCGTGGTATTGTATCTCTGGGAGTATCTGTTTTGAACGATACAAGGTGTGATACAGCAAAGTTCGTTGTATTTACTGACGTGTCAAAATATTACAATATTACAATAGCTAAAGTTTAGTAAAATTGTTATTAGAAATCATTTTTTTTTAATTTGTAAACAAATAATTGCATTACCTACAAAAAAAAGGATCATTTTATTTTCTATTCTCTCTCTCTCTCTCTCTCTCTCTCTCTCTCTGGCACTATATCCCATCAAGAGATTTGGCCGCCTCAAATGAGGTTTCATAATCATATTTTCATTTCGGATAATGAGTGATTAATTCATTGATCCTAAACCAGCCGTGAAATTTTTTCCTTGTCACCACCAGGAATCGAACCCGGGACCTCCGGTCGCTGGAGCAAGCAAAATAACTACTTTGCCACCGGGGCGGCGAGAAATAAAGATCGAATTACTCGTATATGAATTTGGCTCCAGATAAATGCCTAATCCCCTTTATATATTAATGGGAGTAAGGATGAAGCTCAGAAATAGTCCTACAAATCTAATAAAAACATCCGTTAGATCTGACAATCTCTGTGGACAGAGATTCATGCTTTGATAATGAATGATCTTTCGTTTAATTTAAATTTAAATAATTTAGAAGACAAGCTATGTTCTTTATTCTCTATTTAATAATTTTTATATTACTTTCTTGCTACATAAAAATATTAAATAAAACTTCACAAAAGTTTTAGTTTATTTACTTTTAAATTAAATAATAGTGCTATTAGTGCACAATTGGAAATTTTTCAACATAATTCATTTAATTTTTGATTCGATTACATTCTCTATTTTATTTTATTATTTATTTATTTATTACATATCTATTAACAAGCATAAGCCGGAGCTTTTAATCTATAAGAAAGCAAAAAATGAAAAAAAAAAAATAACAATCCTCATCTATATACAAAATATTTACAAAGGGGTATGCAAATATTATTACAAATTATAATTACATTAATAGGTTCTCTGTACAGTTAAATATACTAGATTTTTAAACATTTTAAGAGAATTCAAATTTTTAAGTTCAAAAGGTAAACCATACCAAATAATAAACGCATTCATCAAAACCGAATTATTATATATGTTACTTTTGTTAAGGGGCAAATTGATGTTTCTAGTGCGCAGAGACCTGGAAAAATTTAATTTTTCATAAAGATATAGAGGCAATCCAGAGGTAATAATTCTAAAAATAAATACAGCTGTTCTATAATGATAATACTCGAACAAATTACATCCCAAAATAGAAGCTTTTAAACCAGAAATATGATCAAATTTTCTGAGGCCATGAACGTATCGAATACAATTATTAAAAGTAATTTCAAGTAGACGCCGAGAGAAACTATCACATCCACTATAAATCACATCACAGTACGTAAACAAAGGTACAACTAAACTTTTAATCAAAAATACTCGCAACTGAATTGGACATATTTTCTTTATTAATCTTAGCGAATATAAACTATAATTGACACGTTGACACAATGTACTAATATGGTCACACCAAGTAAGTTTGGAATTTAATATTAGTCCTAAGTTATTAACAGTCGGTACAAATTTTATTGTGTCATCAGCCAAAACAAGAGTAGGCTTAATAATGTTCAAATTACTTTTACATAAAAATAATGCTTTACTTTTATTAAGATTAAGCGCAATTGAGTTATAATTAGCCCATAATAAGATATCACTAAGATCTTCGTTCAATTTCATTGCAGCCTCATTCAACCCTAGTGTTTTACATCCGATATACAGTTGTAAATCGTCAGCATAAAGATGAAAAGAACATTGACGAATTCGCCATGGAAGATCATTTATAAAAATAGAAAATAGTAACGGACCCAGAATTGATCCTTGTGGTACACCCAAAGTTACTCTACCCATGCCTGAGCAGTTAACACCATGCTTTTCAAACTACTCCCTACTATGCAAATAAGAGTACAACAAATTAATTGCAGAGCTAGAAACTTTATAATATAAATAAAGCTTTTGAAGTAGAAGTATATGATTAACGCTATCAAACGCCCTAGTGAACGGTTCCAATTCTCGTGGCATAAATATTTTATATCCCCGCTTCTTATATTGAAAATAATAATAATAATAATAATATGTAAATTATAACATATAACACTTAAAATTTTAGATTCCGGAATCGGCCCTTAGCTTTTATGTAATGGATTGTTAATTTTTATAATCTACCAAAATGTGGAGGCACGAATATTATTAAATTAACTATGAAATAATTCTTTTAATTCCTGAACAATTTTAGCCCTCGTCCGGCGGCATAATTTTACAACGCTAAAAGGCGGCAGACGTACAATTGTACTTTCATATATTTTATATGAAAATCGTCACTGTAGACAAAAATTTTGTAAATATGTAGATAATATTTGGAATTTCTACATTATTAAAATGTAGAGATCTCACAAAGCTTTAACTCTTTCCGGCTTCTACAAGAAGACTTATTAGTATTTAAAAACAGAAAAGGTACAATTGTACCTATGCAGCCTGACGAGGGTTAAACGAGCACGAAGAAATCAATTTTTTAATAGAAAAATTGCTTGAACCAGTTTCCAGAAATTTATTTTAGTTTTCGGGATAGAGTATGATTTGAACATAAATTATTTTTATTTTTCGGGCTAAAAGGCTTTTAAATGAATTTTAGTGAGCACACCTACCTTTTAATAAAAAGTCTTTTTTTTTTTGCTAATTTTCGGGCTATCTTCACATACTTAACTCTTTGACCTTAATTTTTTTACAAATTAAGTTAAATAGACAGTTATTAAGACAGTCTTAACCTCAGAATTTTACTGCTAATCTTCTGTTGCTTTAAATAAAGCAATAAAATTTTACTATTTTATACTAAAACTTGGTGATATTTTTGAATCCATTGAAATAGAGAGTACACTATCATAAATTACTTCCTGTTTTTTATTAAAACTGTGTAATTTTATCCTGCACACTAGTGTAAACTACGCTTACACCGTGTATATTTGGTTCTTCAAATTTTACTCTGAAACGTGTTTGTGAACGAAGAGTTTGAGAGGTAAACAGTTTAATACGAGAGAGAGTGCAGATCTGATAATTTTATATCGCCTTCGCTCACTGTACAATATCCCGAATAACCCTCCTTTCTTGGATATGCATAATTATAAAATATTGTAAAATAATGTTCGTTCCGTGTTGCCTCACTTAAAATGTTGACGTAGCGAGAAATCAATTACGAGTAAACTTATAGTACGATTACTGTGGCTGTAAGATTTTTTCTTGAATCGAAATGCTCACCAACAGTTTGCTTAAAGAAAAGCCTAAGGAATACCATGATATGTAAAACTAATTAATCTCCAACTACACTCGATCTTAAACCCTTGAAATAAGTTTAGTGTTACATCCTTTAATAGTGGTTAGTGTGGCGTATCATTGATATTTAACTTTATATAGGCAACTTGCCCATAAAAAACATCTACAATAACTTGGATGTTTTTGATCTATAAATCATAATCCAATTTTCATTGTTCGCACTGCTTAAAACGTTACAACTATAATTTTTGGTACAATTAATAATTATTAAGTGACCAGATTGATTTCAAGGACAAACATCTAACTTAATAGTGTTTTGCAATTTTGATATGTATAATATACAGTACCTGAAATAATATTAATGCTCTCAAAAGCATTTTGAAAATTTTAATGGGACCATAATACGAGTAGTTCATAATTACACAGACGTAAAAAAAGTAAATGTTGATTCATTAAATTAGAATTTTGTTCAAAATTAAAAAGAAAATTACAAATTTAAAAATAAATTGAAAAGCAAAATGTGTTTACAATTCTATGTTATAAACACAAGATTTTTTGTATCTGTTCAACATCGCTGCTGATTTTCTATTTTTATTCGATTTAATTTTAAATAAAACAATTTTTGTGCTCAACATAACAGATGAAGTCTTCCAATATTTATTAAATAATAGAATTTGCCCTGTTTGTGTAGCAGAATCATATTTATACCATATGGGCGGGCAATCAAGGTGTAGCAGAAGTGATAGGACTCAAAACTAAGAATTTCTAAAACTCACGAAAAAAAATATTAGTAATTGTGTAATATCACGATTAGTTTTAAAATCCATTAAATTATATCTTTGTAGCATTATGAATTGTCTTCGTGTCATATCGACTTTGCATATAAAAAAATACTAATACAGATGATTTAAAAATAAAATTACGAAGAATTAATTAAAACTTCTTTACGAAATTAGCAAACTTTAAATAAATATTTACAGTTAAATACAGTATGCTCTAGCTAGATAAAATAGTTCAGGCGCGGGAGCACTGTCGAACGTGTCAACCAGAGAAAGATTAATCGTTGAGATTTTCATTTCAATGCAACACTTGACAAACAAAATACCAAATATTTGACATACCTACCGTCTGCGAAATAGAATGGTTAACCCAAAAATTGAAATCCAATTATAAAATGCCTGCTAGAATTAATTTTGGAATCCATGAGTAAAACATTCAATCAAATTCTTGATTGGGTCTAAAATTGGCCAGATCGGAGATGAGAGTAATGCTTATTGCATTACTGGATAACTCTACTTCAGAACAACATGTTATATATATATATATATAGTACTGGGAAAAAAATTGGGCAAATTTATTTTATTGCTAATTGGAGTGTTGTTTTGCTAAAATTACAAAACTTTTGAAAGTAATTGGCTTATTGTTTCATTTTAAATACATGTATGACGTAATTTTTTAAAGAAAAAAATGTCCCTGCAATTTAGGGGCAAAACCCCGAAAAATGCCAAAATTTTCAAAATACGGTGATTGGAGTTAAAATAATGGAATAAATTAAACACCGATTTTTTAATTTTTTTTTGTTTTTTATTGATTTCTAGAAGCTCTATCTTTAATATTATTATTTTGTTGGACCGCCTTTTGGTTTTATTACAGCAATACACCTCCGATTCTTTGAATTTGATAAATTTTTCAAAGTCGTAGGAGGGATGGATTCCCAAATCGTCATCAACAAACTTTTTAAAGCTTGAATCGATTCTGGGCGCTTTCTTGCTACTTCTGGCTTCATTACATGGAAGTGTTAATTTCAATAAAATTTTGCTCTGAAATTTAGTTAAACGTGTCCGTGGGATAACTCATTGTGGTTGCATGAAATAAATTCCATACATTTAATTCATTTCTTTTTCTAAATTTCTTTAAATCTCAAATGTTCGTGCTAATTGATCGTCTACATGGCCGCATTTCAAACAGGCAAGTGCATAGAGTGACAAACTGTAACGTTTAGATCACAAACAATTTGAAATAGTGTACATATATTATACTGCATTGTTTTGATGAAGGTTCGAGTTCTTATATGATGATTTAGTAAACAATAATAATGATTTAGTACATTTAGTAAAACTAAAAACCCAGGTTATTAAATTTTTAAAGTCGGTGTTAGCAAATATAGTATTTAACATTTTTATTACAATAAAAGAACACACAATCTCAAGCCGTATATAGTTAAATTTTCTGCTTTTCTGTTATTTAAAAAATTAATTAAGAAAAAAATCACGGATAGACCCAGGTCCAAACTTAATGATCTTTCGTTAAATTTGCCTTAGTACAGATTTTTAGAAGAAAAAAAAATTAATTTACATTAAATCAAAGTAAATGTCGGCTTTTACCTGAATTTACTCCTATTCGACCACAGCATAAAATTAGGCTAGAACCATAAAATCGGTTTAAAATTAAAATCAAAAACCGGCTTTCCTAAAATCCAGATTTTGTAGAATCCCTAATCTGTGTAATGTTTAAAGCCACATACGTATGCTATTGAAATGTTTCGAAATCATAATGTTGGCAATTTATAATTTACATAACCAAAATGCCGTTGCTGCCACTAGTCAGTTTTAAACTGTTAGGGCCTTACGTTGATTATCTTATGCTTTTTGCCAATAGAGTTAACTGTTTGGCGATATAAAATAGACCCAATAATATCATTATCATTATCTCACTCGTAAGATTGTGTGTAAAACATTTTAAAAATTAAAAAAATTGATTTTGTTATTTTTAATATTTAATTACTTGCACTGGAAGATTGTAAGAATAAACTTAGTGGGTTATCAAATAATTCACTCAGTTACTGATACACGAGTGTTCCACATACATAGAACACAAAGTATAACCACAAAGTTAATTCAGTCGCTAGGGTGAATATTACTGAATATTACTTCTGTTACAAAACTATTCTCATCCCCTTTATAGACAAGAAACCAACGCTATCTACATTCGATGAAAATCGCGAATAAAACATCTTTTACGACTTATTTTGAAGCGTGATTTCATTTGGCACCCTGTGTGGGACAGCTGAATGTTTGTTTTCAAAATAAACAAGTTTCTATTGCAAAACAAAAAAAAAATGGCTGCCAATTTTGCTGTGTTTTATGCAGGGTTGAAATTTTCTTATATAAAATAAGGAAAATTTTCCACTTTTTGTGGGAATGCAAAATTTACAATGCAAAAAGATGTATGCTAGACTACTTTCGATTGCAAATCGGGTTGTAATTTTTTTATGTGTGTGTATAAAAATTTATATTATACGGATTTTTTTTGAATGTGTACTATAAAAATGAGAAATTTAAAATCGATTGCAAATAATTGCAAAGTAAGCTCAGATGAGAACCCACATAGTAATACTATAACTATTTATGTTTGCCACAACAGACGGTTTTAAACCACAAAATAGTTGTAAATAATTAGGAAAAATAAAATAACCGACGTTTCTTAGTAAAATTTTCAAGTTCAGCATAAGAAAAAATATTCGCTAAAAAATATATATAAATGAACTTATAAAATTTATGAGCAGTTTTAGTATTTTATAATTTATTAGTTACATACATTTTTTTGTAAAATTCAAATCATTTGGCGGGCCGCATTTTCTAACGTCGTGGGCCGCATGCGGCCCGAGGGCCGTGGGTTGGCCACTGCTGCTTTAAACCAATACAAAAGACAAACATACTAAATTACATATCAGTTCATTTTTGAGTATACTTAAGAATGAGTAACAAACAAACATCGTTCTGTAACAGGACCGGAGGTCATGTGCATGAGAATACGAAATGATATTCTCATATCAAATGAAATCCTTAACTGTTAACAGAATTAACCGTTTGAATGTTCAGGCGGTCGTCATTGGCCCGGCTAGGGCTCAGGGATTGGGGGTGGGTGTATCTGAACACTCAAACGATCCTAGATTAGACCGCGGAAATTTAGGAAAAGGAAAGAATGGTGTTTAAAATTGAAAACAGCCTGCTACTCACCGTTAGTTAATCCACTTCACCTTGATATCATCCCGATAATAAACTGTTTATTTTTCCTCTTAGTAGAGTGATCGTTCGCACCGTCCCAAAAAACATAACTTCCTCCATCCAATTTCTCGTTTTTTCCGTTTTTATTTTCATTATTATTGTATCCCCTCCATTACTCATATTTCCCAATATTGTTTTTTTTCTGTTTTTTTTTCTAGTACCACACTAATTACACTGTGCTTGAATTTCAAACTTTTTTTGCGTGACAAGCTGGGCACCCAGGGGGTAAACCTAATTCGACTATGCTGAATTCCTTGGTGCTAGTCCCATTTCAAAGTTAGTCCCCATTTTTGAAATATCGCTTTCGACATATTTTGCCTCTGAGACAAATATTTGTCAAAATATACACTCATATTCACGTTGATAGCTCCTGAACCATTAAGATTTTTGTTATGCTTTCTTCAGCAAAGTTGTTGCGCAAGCCTAGACCAACAACTTTGCTGAACATATCAAGGCCGAAAAACGACATCTACAATCACATTTTTGTGTTATTTTATTTTTTGAAACGCAAAAAAATAATATAACACAAAAATGTGATTGTAGATGTCGTTTTTCGGCCTTGATATGTTCAGCAAAATTGTTGCGCAAGCCAAGACCAACAACTTTGCTGAACATATCAAAACCGAAAAGCGACATCTACATTCACATTTTTGTGTTATTTTTCCATATATGTGTGTTTTACTTAGGACAAGGTGAGCTTGGAGTAGCACTTCCGCACAATTAGACCAGGAGTGCCCCGTTGTGATACCACAGGAACCTATTTCCCCTTTACCCCTGTTCAAAACCATTCGGAGCTACGTACGTACCGCAAAATATCTCGCACTCCACATTCAGCGAGATCTGAAAGGCTGGTCACACTGGACACGCCCAAATACTTATGCCTTCTCTATGATAGTGCCGGACAAGAGCATAGGATGTTATCTAAAGTCTCTTCTTTTTTTTCGTCCATGCAACTTCTACAAAATCATTCGTCTGTAAACCCAGCCTTCTCGCATGTTCCCCAAAAAGGCAGGGTCTTGTCAGTTTTGGCAAAAGCTTCTCACAGAAAACTCCGGCTCCACCTTACCGTTTCGAGAAACATAAGTGCACAGGTAAGGCTAAATACAACTGGAATTCGGCATACTTAGGCCAAACAAGACACTCATCTCAGATAAGATACAAAGAACACATCACAAGTACATAAAATCAAGTTTCGTACAACAAATAAAAACTGAAAACCATACACTAAATTCAATAAAAATGTAACCATTTTGCACAGAATCAAAAAAGGACTGAAATTAGACAGGTGTCCCAATTTGACTCATGAGTCATGAGACATTTGTATTCTGCACGTATACGAATTACGGCCAAAATTCACACCCTGAAAATGTACAAAAACAAAAACACCCACAATTTACTTCGCGACAAAATCAACACAAAACCCCAATAAAATTTACGACCTCCATAACTTAAAAACAAAGCAGGTACCAAACAGCAGCGCCTTAGCTACAGTATATAAAGAGCTTCAAAATAGATTATGTAACAGTAGCAGAAAATAAACCGAAGAAGAGATTATTCTTGAAATTGATATTTCTAAAAAAGTTAAAAAATTGGCACAAGAAGTAAGAACTAAAAACTTTAATATAAAATTAAAAATAAAAAGTTATTCATCTAAATATATAAAGTGACAAAAGAATACAAAAAATAAAGTGAAAATCGTCTTGTGAATCTGGTGAAATAAATAATATAGATAGGTGTTATAAACTCAAGTGCTTTTGTTATGTGTGTGGAAAATTTACAATTATGAGCAATCGCCGCAAAATAAGTGATGAAACCGCTGATTTATATCGACTATACTTTTCACAAACTGTTATTAGTGGTGTAAATTGGATGCCGTTTTTTGTTTGTACAACATGCATTTTCCAACTGCATAGATGGCAAAACACTGGAGCCGCACTGCCATTTGGTGTCCCGATGATATGGGTCGATCCACAAGGACATGATGCAGTTCAATGTTATGGGTGCATGAATTATATTTTCGGTACAAACAGAAACAAAAGTGGTTCTTTGACATACACTGCAACGAGAAATACACATCTACCGCTGCAGCATTCAGATGAAATGCCTGTTCCGGAAAGATCAAACCCAACCGAGGATTATTTACCAACAACATTTGAATCAGGTGAAACCGGAGAAACATCTGCATCAATATATCAACCATCAAATGTCACTGCGCCATGCAATCACATTGAAATCTCGCAAAGTCGTTTGGATATTATGGTACGACGCCTGAAACTATCTCAGCGGCAAGCCATTCTTTTGTCAAAGGATTTAAAACAAGTGAACATTTTGGCTCCAAATGTTCGGATATATGGAGCAATAAATCGTCATCGTCATTTTACGAATTTTTTCAAATCAATTGAGAATAATTCACTCGCTTTTTGCACTGATATCCGAGGTTTGGTATCCACAATGCACAATGCATATAATCCTGAAGATTGGCGATTGTTCATCGATTCCTCTAAAAGCAGCTTGAAGGCAGTTCTCCTTCACGTTACCAACTCAAAGAATTCCATTGAACAATAACCAGCCGAATCCGATGAGCATGGCGAGCGTTTTCACCAAGTGACGGCAAGGCTCGAACATTGGTACAGCGGCAAAAAGCTAGATGCACTCTTGGGTGACATTTGTTGGAATTTGCAAGAGGAAGAAGAACCCGAAGACGACACGAACAAATCAGAAAATTAAAACTAAAAGTTAAGAAAAATGTAAATTATTTAGGAAAAAATTGAGAAAAATCACAATAAAATCAACTGAATCAATCTAATTTTCTGTTAAATAGTTTCTATTGTATCTATATTTGTCGATGAGGTGTTTATTCGATCAATTTAAATTCAATAAATGGACAAAAAATGATAAAAAACATGTTTTTCGTCGAGACAAATATTTGTCAAAATATACACTCATATTCACGTTGATAGCTCCTGAACCATTAAGATTTTCGTTATGATTTCTTCAGCAAAGTTGTTGCGCAAGCCAAGACCAACAACTTTGCTAAATATATCAAGACCGAAAAACGACATCTACAATCACAGTTTTGTGTTATTTTATTTTTTTGCGTTTCAAAAAATAAACCGTTTCGTGTTATTTTATTTTTTTGCGTTTCAAAAAATAAAATAACATAAAAATGTGATTGTAGATGTCGTTTTTCGGCCTTGATATGTTCAACAAAGTTGTTGGTCTTGGCTTGCGCAACAACTTTGCTGAAGAAAGCATAACAAAAATCTTAATGGTTCAGGAGCTATCAACGTGAATATGAGTGTATATTTTGACAAATATTTGTCTCAGAGGCAAAATATGTCGAAAGCGATATCTCGAAAATTGGGACTAACTTTGAAATGGGACTAGCACCAATGAATTCAGCATAGTCGAATTAGGTTTACCCCCCGGGTGCCCAGCTTGTTGCACTTTCAACTAGCACAGTGTTATTGTAATAAAGAGATTTAAAATTACCCATTATACAGTTTACATGCATCACAAATAATATTCGAAAATTACAGCTGGCAGCTAAAGTTACTCTAGACAGAAATTCAGCGGTCAATCGTGCTACCTATTATTTTATTGAAATAAATTTATTTAAGGATGGAACGTCAGTAATTTCGTTACAGTTCTTTTAAAATTGGATCCAGCGTGGAATAGCTATTGCTTCCAGAAGCGGCAATGAGTTTTTAAATTCCTCCCATCTTGTTGACATGTGTGGGGGAAGTTGTTCATCCCAAGAGAGGCCTGCTAGCCAAACTTCTTGCATCATAAGCTTGGCTACAATTGTTATTGGTGCCAGCCAGCCTAATGGTACAAACAGTTTAGCACTATCCGAAAGCAGGTTTCGTTTAGTAAACTTACCGATGTCAGACGTAGATCGGATGATAATAAAGCCGATTGTGTCTGTTCCTGGATTCCAGTGTAGTCCAAGTGTTTTAATTGCATTGTCAAGCTTAAATTCCAAACGATTTTGATTTCTTAGATGTTCTGGTATGGATTCCGAAAGGACAGTGTAGTTTGTTGCCCATTTTCTTAAGGTTAATCTTCCGCTATTTAGCAAGCCAATGATTTGTTTTTGGATTATGGATGAGTGAGGCTTCTTCCAATGTGTTTTGTCCAGAAATCAGGTCATCGACGTAGAAATCGTTTAAAACTATGTTGGATGCAGGAGGATATTTCTTTTGTTCATCGATGGCAAGCTGACGTAGTGCCTTGACTGCTAAATAAGTAGCTACTGCTGTACTATACGTAACGGTGGTTAACTTATACTCCCGAATCTCTTGATTCGGGGATTGTCTCCATAATATACGTTGATAGTTCTGATCATCTTCATCAATGATTATTTGTCTAAACATTTTTTCAATGTCAGCGGTATGGACGTACTTGTGCTTCCGCCACCTTAATAATATGGATGATAGATCCTGTTGCAGAGTAGGACCCGTTAACATTACATCATTTAATGATATCCCGGTTGATGTTTTGGCTGACCCATTGAAAACTACCCTAAGTTTTGTAGTTGTACTCGAAGATTTTAGAACTGCATGATGCGGTAGGAAATAGTAACCAGATTCATTGATTGTATCAGCAACCTCCATGTGTCCCAAGTCGATATATTCATCCATGAAGTTTCTGTACTGCGTTGCTAGTTCTGGATTTTTAGCAAGGCGTTTTTCTACCTGAAGTAAGCGTGCCATTGTTAATTTCCGCGAGCAGCCCAAAGGCTTGGAATAAAAAATACCGTTTTACCACGTAGCGGCCAGCATTGTTACGTTGATGACTGATTTCATATAACTTTCAGATTCTAATTCTTCTTTAGTGAATGCTCGCTTGCACGGGATTTCTTCTATTTGCCAAAATGTTTTAAGTTGTTTGTCGATATCCACTGCATCCACTGTCAATGTCTGGGTTACCGAAATGTTGCAATCAATTGAAGTTCGTCCTATAAATATCCAGCCTAATTTTGTATGTTGTGCAATCGGTTCTTCGGATGATGGTTTTAAAATATTATTCAACAGAATGTCTCCATAATAATCGGCACCAAGTAAAATGTCGATTGGACCAGGGGTGTGGAATGTAGGATCAGCCCACAAAATGTTTTTGGTGTGTTTCCATTTCCATGGATCTAGATGCAGCTCTGGCATGTCCCCGGTCAAAGTTTTGAAAACTAGCGCTTTGATTTTTACATTGAAATTAGATGTGAATCTGGGAGTTATTGTAAGCTCAACGACTGAACTTGCTGTTACGGCTTCTGTTTTTCCCATTCCAATGATGTCTGCGTGCGCATTGAACTTTGTTAGTTTTAGCTTGTCGCAAGCCTCTTCTATTATGAACGTAGCCTGTGATCCAGGGTCAACTAAAACGCGAAGAAGCTCTTCGGAAGTGTTAGAAGATGCTTTTACCATAGCAGTGCCTAACAATATGCAATTACGGTTCCACGTATGTTCTGACTGTATAGCTGATTGTGTTGGTGGTTGAGATTTACCGACTCCCTTTGGATTGTCGTTACAATGAAGCAGGCTGTGATGAGCACCCTTACATAGGTCACCGCTTTTGAAGCATGGATTTTTGTGCCTTGGAAGCAGGCAGCGCCGACATAATGGTTGATAATAAAATGCCTTGGTTCTCTCGGTGTGTGGCAAGTTCTGAAATTTCTTGCATTCTGGTAGATTGTGTTCTTCATAGCAATAACTGCATTTCGCTTGTTTTTTGGCCACTATGACATTTGCTGCCTTCTGAACTGGAGTAGATTGCTGATCTCTTTTTTTGTTGACGTTGTCTCTGGATAGTACTCCAAGTGATTGGAAGCGTAATTGAAGAAAGTTCAGGAAGTCTTTCACTGTTTGAATATCCTTTGGATTTTTAAGTGATGTTTCATACAGCCGATGTGTCCCTCTATCCAACTTCCGTGTCAAAATGTTTATGAGTATAGCATCCCAAGAATCTGTGTTTATTCCTTGATTCTTTAGGGAATGCAGACATTCTATGACTGGTTCATGTAGCATTCTTAAGTGATTTGCAGATTCTATCTGAATGACAGGTAATTCCAAAATCGTATCAATAAAGGTGTTTGTTATAAGTCTTTTATCCTCGTATCTAGAGAATAAAATATTCCAAGTGGTAGAGTAATTTTGTTTTGATACGGTGAGGTGACTTATGAGTTTGGCTGCATCACCTCGGATTACTGAGAGTAAGTAATGCATTTTCTCCTCACTGGATAACTCCTTGTTGCAGTGAATCATTTTAGTGAATAAGTTTTGAAAGCTTGGCCATTGCTTACAGTTCCCATAGGAATGCGCTATTTCTATCCGAGGGAGTTTTATCCTGGATTGGGTATTATCAGTTTCTCCCTTGCTGATACTTTCCAGTTGATCTTGAAGATGAATGTTCGCGAATTCATAATCTTGTTGAAGTGTCTCGTAGTCTCACCAAAATATTGATTGCCGAGTTCTTCTTCGGTTGCGTTGCTCAATATTTCTTCGCGGTTGTTTGTGAAGGTAATCCACGAGGTATTTAATATTTTCATTTTCATCTCGTAAAATGATTTGCTGCGTGGTTCAGTGCTAATAATGAATTCCATAATGCTATTTATGTTGGTGCGCAGCATATTTCGTATCGCTTTCGTTGTTCTTGGTCGGCGACGTCAATTTTCGGGAACACCTCAGTATCGTCATCATCGTTGTCTTCTAGAACGTATGAAGAAGTATCTGCCGCCTTTTTGTTCATCTCATCATTTGTGTCAGGTGAATTGGCTGGCATAGCCTTGTCTCGGGCATCTTTGAGGGTTGTTTTAGTTTCTTCATATGCAGTTTTGACTTGATCGAAGCATTTTTCGACTACATACGGATGATTTTTGTCGAGTGTATGTACCAAAGCAGCATCCACAGTTAAAAATTTGTCAAATAGCAGCTTTAAATTGGTGAGTCTTTCATCACAATATTTAACAGTTTTTCTAACAGCTGAATCTTTTTTAACGTTTGTTCTTATTTTGTTTATTAATTTTCCAGTTTGTGTTTGCTCACACAAAGCTTTGACAGTATCCATCTTCGATGTTATGTTGGTTTTGTAATTTTTGGAAATGTATCTCCAAACGTGGTTCTTACTTTTAACTCGAAGGACCAAATGTAAGTTTGTTGTAGATAATTAGTATTTGTGGCTTGCCACTGGTGAGGGCACACAAATATACTACGAGGTTCTTGTTTTACAACTGGTTTTTTATTATAATTTCTACGGTTTTTTTATACATAAATTTAGTTTACTAAGCCTATTATTATGACTGAATATAGTACAAAGCAAATTATTATGAATGAATATAATACAGCACATACGATGAGCGTATATTAGTTGAACAAGCTCCTGAACCATTATTACTTGAAACTAAAGTACATACGATATTATGCACCTTGTTGAGTAGGTTGAGTATGAAAAAATTAAGAGTATTAATAAAATAGAAGATAGATAGATAGTGTGTCATGACAACATTTTTTTTTGTTTAATTGAGAGACAAATACAAATTTTATACTCATTTTGTCATCACAGTGTTGTGAAATTTTGTCATTGTCACGGTGTAATGCGCATGATCAGATTCAATATAAACAGATTTTGTCATGGCATTCTGGCTTCGTGACAAAATTTTTGCTGAAAACACCTGACGTACTCGTTTCGGGTGCTTCCCGGTAAATTTTTTCCGTGTTTTCTAGCAAAGGCACACCGCTATATTTATGTCGACCTACCCTGAAAAATTTAAACGGATCGGATCATGTTTAAGGGTCAATTTAGGGTTGAGTTTGAAAAAATTAAGCGTATTAATATAATAGATAGATAGAAGATAGATAGATAATAATAATAATAATAGATTCATAAAAATCAGAAAATATATATTATATACAGCGGTTTCCAACGAAAACGACCGGATTCTGTCCTCACCCTCTTCGATTTTTATGAAACTTGCTCCAGAAACACAAAAAATAATTTCTGTTTTTCTCTTCGGCACTGTACTTTTGAACAGGGGCGCACGCCCTTTTTAGGATTTCGCAAAAATGCAAATTTTTAAATACATGTAACTCGAAAAATACTTAACCGATCTTAATAAATGAGATCTCAAATGAAAGGGATTTAACGGTAGTTTTAGAAATAATTGTTATTAATTTTTTTTATTAATTGGTTGTGTATTTTTCAGTACTTTCGACAACAACAACAGCCATTTTTTATCATTTTTTACAAGTATAATCATTTCCCAAACAGGTGCAAAAATACAAAAATTGTGTGTTAGTTTACGTTTTTATGATATAATTTTTTAAAAATTCCATACTACGCTTACTTTAATGCAAAAAACAGGGATTTAATTATAAAAATGGTTCTATCATAAAAGAAAACCCCGATAAATGCAATTTTTAAACTTTTAAAAAACATGGGTTAACTCATAACTAAAAAAAAATATTTTTATTACAATAAATTTTATCAATTTCGTACTTTTTACTAACTAATTTTAAGTGTCTATTTTATTTTTATCTATTTATACCTATTTTTGTATTTATGAGGTACAGAATATTAAATTATTCCCAGTTAAACGGGAAATGGTTATGCAAATTTTTATTACCAATTGTCTATTTGTTTTAATAGTAAAATAAAACAATGCAATTTTAATGATTTATTAAATTAATAATATAAATATTTATTTTTCTAATTTAAAACAATGTTGATCTTCACAAAACGAATTTTTTTTAATGTGTAGAGATATCTTATCAATTGGAATAAAACTATGATATTGATGAATACCTGGTATTTGTTTTATTCAGGTATACCGATTTTTTTTTTATTTTTATTTGCTTGATATTATTCTTTGGTACTATTGTTATTTATTCATTATTTTTTGGTAGTATAAAACTGATAATTCACTTTTGGCTCATTTTGAATAGTCCAAGAATACAGTTGATGTGGTGTGGTTATTTAATTTTCAAACGGCCTTTGCAAACTTGCTCTTGCGGCATTTCTCTTAAGCTAATGCATCGCATGGTCCATTTCCATGACAGGTTGCGAAGAAATGCCATTCTATTTGTATGTTGGAGTCTTCTTTATAATTACACAAGGTGTAAAAGTTCATTCTGTTTTATATTGTGCTCCAGATCCATCAATAAAGAAACAAATCTTTTACTTTCAACATGACTTGTCTTCGCCTTTATAAAACCAACTAGGCCTTGAATAAATAATCTCACTGCTAGATGATTGTGCTTGGTTGACTCTGAGATAGCTATCAAACTGGTGAATTCCAAATTACTATTATTGGAAGAGTTTTCGTCGTTCGTGCACTGAGCGTTGGACCAATAAAATCCTTGAACTAAATTTTCAACTATGAATGAGTTATTTTCCGAAAAATCACATATAACAACACATTCATCGTTTTCCAAATTAGATTTTCTATGTTTTAGATACGCTGATTGTTGTTCAGCAGTAAATGAATGTGGTGTTATGTTTTGTAGTTGCTCACAAAATTTATCAGTAAAATCCAACGTTAATAAAATTGTTTTTATTGTACACCGATCTGTTCGCTGCCATTGTTTATAAGTAATCTCATCTACTTTATTTTCTAGTACTTTTGTTTATATTTAATGATGTAAATTTGTAGTTCCTGGGTAGGATGTACATTCGTTTAAATAGACGATGTCAGTGAATTTCCGCAAACAATCTGAGATATGATATCACGATAACTTTCTAATGAATGACAAAGAAGAATTTTTGTTTTTTATGACGTTAAACATCAGTTTAATGTTTTGATGGTATATGCATACGCATATACAATATGTGCCACTTGAATTTGCTAGAACGCAGTGCCTTGGACGCAGTGAAGCAAATGTAGAAAATCAAACTTTTATTAATTGATATGTTCTTTTAAATAGTTGATGCGGTTCCTTTAAATTACAGAGCACTAATCTTCCTTGGTTTGTTCTGTTGTTATTGTTTCAAAACCTCGTTTTCCAGCACACACTCTACTTATTTCATCGACCTCATAGAAATTCTGCACGAATTCGGCTATTTCAGGATTAATGGTTGTCGAACCACATTTAATGTTCGGTGTTGACATTATGCCGTGCTCCTCCTGGATCTGATTGGCTCTATTTCCTGTATAATGTGACACGTTAAACTTCCGTTCAATTTTCCGAGCAGAACAGCTTGGTAGCGTTGTGAAAACCATGTACCTTTCATTTTGATTCTTACAATTTTCAAACTTATTTTTGAATAGTTGGATCATTTCATTCATGTCAGCACTATTGGCGGTATCGGAACTGGAAGATAGTTGAAATATATCCTCTGCTATTTTCGTTGAAACTTCTTGAAATTTTTTTGATTTGTAACATTCAACTCTCATTTTGTTTTACGATTTATCGGTGAACTGCCAATGGACTACAAAGTATCATTGAATGATGGAATATATGGATAAATCTTATTCTCCTCTTCGGTTGTTATTGATGAACTTGATGATCTGCTAGCAGTTGAACAGTCTACATTCGAGTTAATCGTTTGTATTCCAGAGGGCCATGGATCATTAACACTTAATTTACTTGCACTATAAATGTTTAAGTAACAACCATTGCATATGATTCACTCATATTAATGATAATTCCTTTCAAGCTAGCTAACCCAATTAAACTATTATGAGCTTTTCGACAGTTTGATTGTATTTTTAAATTTTTGGCACTTAACACACTTAATATTCATACTGAATTCTTATTATTTTAAAATTTTACTTGATTTAACTTTAAACTCTAGTTTACGAATGACATAGTTCTTACAAATTTGTCTTATTTATACAAAATTATTTTTAGGATTTTTGAAACCAAAATTGACATTAGCAAGTTTTTACTGTCCGGATAATTAAGATTTATTATAACTTACTTACGTGGTGAGTGGGTTAGTAATAATAAATACATACATTTTTTTCAGATCTACTCCCACTTAGGAAACAGGAATTATTTTTTGTGTTTCTGGACCATAGAGAACATCTTTAGCAATAACAGTTATAATTTTTGAGTTGATTTTCAATAATCGTGTGTCGATTAAATAAATACGGCGAACTAATTTGATTTTTTGTGTGTTTATTAAAATCAACAAAAATGGCAAACGATAGTGCGTGGAACGGCAAGAAAAATACATGGTAGTGAGAATTATCATACATGGCAATTTTCAATCAAAAACTTGCTTGAATTGAACGGGTATAGTAAATGCATCGAGAAGGGGGAAAAAGCTGAAACAGACGAAACAAAGAATAGAAAGGCAAAAGCTAGAACTGAACTATTTCCCCAAGTTTATTCATACACGTTTGCTAGTTTGACCTCAGCAGTTGAAACATGGATGAAATTGAAGAACTTATATGAGGATCGTGATCTTTAGCATCGTATCAGTTTGTTATGCAAGTCAATGAAAATACGTTTAGTAAGCTGTGATTCCATGAACGATTATATTTCACAAGCAATTGAAACTGCGAATAAATTGATACAATATCTGTTTTTCTGTACCAGATGAGTAGCTTGGTAGCATTTTGTTGGCTGGTTTATCGAATGATTTTGTGCCTATGATATTGGGACTTGAAAGTAGCGGCACCACAATAACGGCAGATTCAATCAAATCAAAATTATTAGATTGCGGTTATGAATCGTTCTATGAAAACAGTGGTAGCAGCAATAAATCAAGGTCATCGTCAAAAATCAAAGTGAAGTGTGTTAACTGTCGTAAACTTGGGCAAATGGCTAAAGATTGCTTTTCGCCGAAATGTGAGAATAAGTCACAGCCACAATATAATAAAAATAATAAAAACCAAGGCTCACAAGAAAAAGCTGTATTTTTATCAACGGTTCAAGATTCGGTTTAAATTACAAGCGCAGTATATTTTTCGAAACAGTGTCATGAAAGTGAATGGTACAGTGGGGCATCACAGCATATGTTCTCTCTCTCTCTGGCTTTCACATCCCATGAAGGGATTTCGCCGCCTGCACTAAGGCCCTCCATCCATCTCGATCCACCGCTCTCGTCCTCCAGTTTCGACATCCTAATGTTCGTAGATCTTGTTCGATGTCGTCGCGCCAGCGTAGTCGGGGTCTTCCTCTACGACGTAGAGCCACCTCACTCGATTGGATTTGATGAATCCGATAATATCGCTGCCTCCGAGGAGTTGCTTTATTTCGTGATTCATACGAATCCGATATTCGTTGTTCGCAACTTTAATTGGACCAAAGATTGAACGGACAACCTTCCTTTCGAAAGTAGATAATAATCTACAATCGTTAGAGGTCATGGTCCAGCTCTCGCTTCCGAAAGCCAGCACAGGTCTTATAAGTGCTTTATAAAGTGCGAGCTTGCACGACTGCGATAGATGTTTCGATCGCAATAATCTTGATTTGGCGTAGAAAACTCGTTGTCCGGCAGCGATTCAGGCTTTTATTTCTGCCTGCATATCATTCGACGATGTTATAACTGACCCGAGGTATTTAAAGTTTTCGACGCTATCAAAGTTGTGGTCGCCAATTCCGAGATTTGCCGTAGAGATGTTCCTAGATGTTACTAAATATTTGGTTTTACTGCTGTTCACCTCCAAACCAAGTCTTCTTGCGCAGCGATCGAGCGGTATGAAACTGTCTTTGATATCGCCAGGTCTTCGGCCAAGAAGCACGATATCATCTGCATATCCAAGAATTTGGCCTGACTTATTAAATATACAGCGCGAGGTTTCGATGTTGCTTTTCCTCACTACGTACTCAAGCGCCAGATTGAACAGCAAAGACGCGAGTGCATCACCCTGTCGAACACCAGATGTTATTTCAAAGGGGTCTGACACAGATCCTTCAATTACGATTCTACATACAGACCCGGATGTTGTTAATTTACACAGAGAAATGAGTTTCTCTGGGATTTCCAGGCATATGAGCGCGGCCCATAGGTTGTCGCGGTTTATACTGTCATACGCCTGTCTGAAGTCTATAAATAGCTGTTGTATGGTTATGTTGTACTCCCAACATTTTTCCAAGATCATCCTCATGGTGAAACACTGGTCAGTGGTCGATCGGTTGGGACGAAAACCACACTGATAGTCGCCAATGATGTTTTCGGCGAAAAGGATGAGCCTGGCAAGTACAACATTAGCCAACACTTTGTAAGCAGTGTTCAATAGAGCTATGCCACGAAAGTTTTCACATTTAAGACGGTCGCCTTTTTTATGCAACGGACATATGAGCGCGGTCTTCCAATTCTCCGGCAACTCTTCTTGGTCCCAAATACAAGCGACGAGATCGTATAAACTTGTTGCAAGAGTAGCGCCCCCGAGTTTAATTAATTCTGCGGGGATTCCATCGAGACCAGGTGCCTTGCCGTTTTTCAATCGACTAATAGCTGCGTCTACTTCCTCTACTGTGGGATATTTGACAGAGACCTCTTCATCTGGCGGAGCTATTGCTCTGATGGGGGTCACTTCGTCATTCCGATTTAGCAGATTTTGAAAGTAGGTTTGCCATACTGAGAGCCACGTTTGTTCTCAGCTCTCCATTCCCGTCTTTGATGGCTGTACTTCTTGGGTGGAAATCTTTAGTGAGATTCCTGGCGTTAGCAAAACAGTCCCTTCAGTTTCCTAGTTCCGCTTGGAAGCTGATGTTTTCGATGCATAATCTCATATGTTCGCGCTTCTTTTGTCGAAAAAATTTAGTCGTGGCTTTCCTAGCGCGGTGATATTCTGCTAGAGTGCTTCTGGTGTTGCGAGCCAGCCATTTTTCACGAAGCGTTCGTTTATTTTCGACGACCCTTCGGCATTGATCATCGAACCAATCGTTGCGGGGCCTCGGAGGTCTTCTTCCGATGGTATTATGCGCCGCGGTTGTTATGGCTGACTGTATAGCGTGCCACTGCTCCTGGATGTTAGGAGGAGCATCTTCATTGTTATGGGGCCGGTTTAAATAATTAGTGACAGCTGATTGGTAACTCTGCAGTGACGCTTGGTCTTTTAGAGCATCAACATTCCATCGAACAGTCTTTTGTGCTTGTCTATTAAACGTAGATGACAGTTTGCACTTATACTTAAATATGACAAGCATGTGATCGCTGTCCATGTCTGCACCTCTGTAGGATCTAACGTCAGATATGCTGGTGGAGTGTCTCTTGGACACCATGACGTGATCAATTTGGTTTTCCGTTCTTCCATCATTCGATCTCCACGTTACTTTGTGGATTCTCTTATGTGAAAAAAACGTACTTGATACAACTAAGTTGTACGTTATTGCCAGGTCGGTGACGCGTTGGCCGTTGTTGTTACTAGTTAGGTGCAGGCTGTTGGGACCGATGTGCGATGTATTTTCTGCACTCCTACCGATTTTTGCGATTTTGATGACTTCCTCGAGCTCGACAAAGAAGAGATCTTTGATGTCATCTGAAGTCTGACCGTGCATATCCGCATGTTGATAGGGCGGAAATCGATGATATGGTGCTTCACGCGCCGATGGATGAGGAAGCCAACTCCAAATTCTCCTCCGTTCTGATGGCCGCTGTAGTGAAAAGTGTAACCATTGGTCATGGACCACGTCATGGATCCCACTCCCAGACCATCTAAGCTCTTGTAATGCAAGTACGTCTAATGTGTAACTCTTTGCTTGGTTCGAAAGGTTCCGGAGATCTCCAGGTCTTAAGAGGCTAAGCACGTTCCATGTTCCCATTTTTAAAGCGTTGTCCGTGTACAATTTCCGAGGTCGAGTTTGTGATGAATCCGATATGGTAATCCGAGGCCTTTGTTTAGGGTTCATAACTTAAATGGTTTTTATGAGGGAAGGTTGTTGGCCTGCCGCCCAACCCGCTTATTACGTGTGTGGGTCACGTACTGGTGAGAATCTATAGGCATCCAGTCCTACCTTGAAACACATTTATATAGCGAGCTGCTTGATACAAGACAGACGCCCGCTTCAGCCGCTCCTAACCTGGAGAACAGACGCTGGTTTGGTATTGGTTATGAGGCGCCAATAACTCGCCTTGACATGTAGTGTCCATGACTATAAACAGGATTTAGTCTGCTCGTCTCCACTACACCGCCTGATTCATTTAGCGTTACCCAGGGAGCACCGGCGAGGAGGTATGAATCTAGGACTTTGCCCCCCACAGCATATGTTACCATTTGAAAATTTGTTCACCGAAATAAAATTATCCGAAATTACAGAAATTACTTCGGCAAATTCAAGTAAAGTTCCAGTGAAAGATGTTGGTAAAAATACAAGTGCGTGTAAACGAACTCGAGATAGGTTTTAATAATGTTTTGTGCGTTCCAGGCTTATCTGCGAACTTGATGTCAGTAGCACAAATGATAAAAAATGGTAATGAAGCCATATTTGATCAAAATGGATGTAAAATTTTCAATAAATTAAAACAGTTAGTGTGTAACATTAAATCAGATAATGGTGTATATCGACTTCAGTTACAACATGTAAAATGTTTAGCATCTATTACCCAGATAAATAGTGGTTTATTATGGCATAGGGAATTGATAAACTTAGCGGATATGTGTAAGATGAAAAATAGTTTGGTAAATGGAATCAATTTTAATGATAAAAGCGCAATTGAAATTAAGAATTGTGAGATTTGCAACGTTTATAGATGACCATTCAAGAAAGATTTTCGTATGTTTCTTAAAAGAAATATCTGAAGTGTTTATTGAATCTCAAGCTGTAGTTGAAAATGAAATGGGAAGAAAAATCTTTATTTATTTATTAATGTTTAGTTACGTTACAAAAATTTTAAAAACTGCACCATCATTTTGACCGTTCGAGCTCATTTATAATGACGAGCACAGTTCAATTGCTTTCAAACAAATGCATTGTCCTTTGATAAGTGTTTAAAGAAGTAGTTAAATCAGAGATCACAAAGAAACAACATAAGCGCCATATACAGCTGCGTTGCTTACAAGCCATCATAACCATCGCTCCTCAGTGTTACACCCAAAAACACAAAAGCTCTTATGGGTTCTTTCATTAGATGCGGTCATATATATCATGTTGGCTGAACCACACCGCTGGTTGGAACAAATCTTGTACTGCACCGCGAAAAACATTTTATGGAAGCAGTTAGAATTAAATTTCTTTCTTAAAATTAAATTAAATTAAATTTTTTATTCAAAATACGAAAAAACAAGACATCTTGTTGACACAAAAATCAAATCATTAAGATCATTAAGATTATGGCGCATAGTAAGTACATCAATCAAAAGTTCGAGAAGTATTTTAAAATGAATGGAATCAAACATCAGTCGTGTATACTCCCGAGCAAAACGGTATCGCCGAAAGAACAAATCGAAAATTGGTGGAAAAGGCTAAAATGTATGCTGTTTGGTTCGAAGCTGCATGTCTCATTTTGGACTGAGGCTGTTAACATGGCAAGTTATATCGATCAGCAAATGTTACATTAAAAACAACAACGCCAGAAGAAATTTGTTCAAGAAATAAAGTTGATGTTAGTCATCTTCAAGTTTTTGGTAGCCCGGTCATGGTGCACATCCCAAAGAACGGAAGAAATGGGATAAAAAGTCAAAAAATTGGTCTTTGTGAGATTTTCTGAAAGTTTAAAAGGTTATCGTTGTGTTGGTCCGATCAGCAAGAAGCTTAATATCAGTCGAAATGTTGTGTTCATAAACGAAAGTTGTTCTGATGAAGTTGATGTAACAGAAGATTTGGCAAATTTAGAGTTTAAGGAGGTACCAAATGAAGTGAGGGAGGACGAACAAAGTGTTCACACTAACAATAATGAATTCGTAACAAGTAGTCCTGCAAAATCATCTAGTGGTAGTGAGTCGATCGAAAATGAATTAAACGAAACATTTGTTTCATCCGATAGTTCAATTGAAACGATATATGATGACACAAATGATAAAACCTATGAACAAAAAGGTAGTATTACACCACAACAAACAGTTCGAAGAACCAGTCGTACACCAAAGCCAAGAAACTGTGATGAATATGTTTCATATGATGCCTATGGTTTACTTGCTCAAGTAAATGAGCATATATTGAGGCGTTCAATAATGCAAACTGTGAAAATTTTAAAATCAGCCATGCAAGAAGAAGTTAACTTGCCGATTTACCCAAAAAACGCAAACCGATAAAATCAAAATGGATTTTTAAACTCAAGCGTGACGAATCTCGATTTAAAGCAAGATTGTTTGCGCAAGGTTGCTCGCAGGTTTTTGGAATCGATTATGAAGAAGTTTATTCAACAGTGGTACGTTACTCATCGATTCGTTTTGTCATCGCATTTGCTGTCAAAAATTATCTACAAATTCATCAGATGGATGCAGTCACATCATTTTTGCATTGAGATTTAAATTATGACATATACATGGTTCAACCGGAATGCTTTCACGATCGAACAAATAAAGTCTGTAAGTTAAATAACGCGATATATGGGCTTAAATAAAGTGAACGGGTATGGAACGAGAAATTAACAAAGATGTTAAAGTCATACGGCTTAAAGAAATCAATAAATGATTCGTGTGTGTTCTTTAATGATGGATCTATCTTTGATAATTACGAGAATAATGGAATTGTTATTGATAAAAAGTTCTAATCCAGTTGCAACGCCCAGTGATCCATGTCAAAAGTTGTCTGCTGCAATGTGCCCAACAACCGAAGAAGAAAAAGATGAAAATTCAGTACCAGTCTTTAGTTGGTTGTTTGATATTCATTGCACAAGGAAGTCGGCCAGACATTGCATATGCCGTAAATGATGTGAGTCGTTTCAACTCGAATTACGGACAACCACACTTAACCGCTGTAAAACGGATATTAAGACATCTAAAAGGAACATTAGATTACAAACTGCATTATTCAAAATCGAATGTAAAACATTTAACCGTTTATTACGATGCAGATTGGGCATCAGACGTTGACAAGACACGCTCTTGTACTGGTTATGTTTTCCAACTAAGTAATGGTGCTATAACCTGGAATAGCAAACGGCAAAGTATTATTGCACTTTCGAGTATGGAAGCTGAATACATAGTCGTATCATGGGCGGTTAGAGAAGCGATTTGGTTACAAAATTTGGGCCGTGAATTAGATCCAGATAACGCTCAACCAGTTCATATTCAAATGGACAATGAAAGTGCCATCAATTTATTGAAATCAGATGGCTACAATCAAAGAACAAAACATATAGACATCAGGTATCATCATTTGCGACAAAAAATCGAAGATGGTACAATCAACTTAACTTATGTATGTTTCAACCGACGAGAACGTAGCAGATGTTTTTACCAAGGTTGTTAGTAGACCAAAGACGAAATTAAGCTCAGTAAAGATGGGACTAAATTGATGAAGCAATAAAAATAAAAGAAATATAAATGTAATTTCATATACAATATTTTATTGAGTGAAGGTGTTATAAATTTAGTAATTAGTATTGTCAGCCCTCAATTTATTTTAACAATTAACCACTAATACTAAGTTAAATAAAGCGTGACATTTGATCATTTGTTAATACGTGACATTTGGTCACTAGTTAATAGACTGTCAAATAGAACGGACTTGTTCTTTCCATTCATCTTGTGTGTTATAAGTATTATTTCAAAGGGCAGTTTTTAACAGATTAATTAATGCTCACAAACTAAAATTCGTGCTTCTAACATTGCAGGCCCCCCATTACTATTATTATAGACGCAATTTATATCTAAATTTATGTCACCAACTATGTATCTATGTATATACAAAAGTTCTCTTCGTAATTTAACCGAAGTTGAAATTAGTTTTTAATAAAATTTTATTTTTAAGAATAACAAAAAAAAATATCGTTAAGATGGAAAAATGTTGTTTTTATTTAATAAAAAAATAAAATTTAAAATAGCTTTTAAGTATGTATGTGATTCCGTATAGGTATCGAAATTCCTAATTTTCACGAAATTATGTTGTTGAATGAATATTTTGAATTAGCCCGTAAAACTCATAAGTATAGTATTTAGGGAAGATCATGTCGGGACCTGACATCAACGAAGTAGAAAATAAATGGAACACGTTTTGTATGTATAGGCGAAATTGAGGTAACGATTATCTCGGATTAAATTACGTCTATTTAAAATTAACATTGTTGAAAGATTTTTCTCCGCTATTTAAACACTCTCGCCTACAGCTGAACTAATATTTTATTTTTATCGTTATAGAAATGTAGAAAATATTTATAGACATTAATATTTAATTTATTAAATGGTTTCATTTATGATATTGCTTCAATCGGACATGATTTGTGTTAAACTTTTCTGGGACATACAATTTTTGGTGTGAAGTGATTTGAAATGGTCGGTTATTGCTGTTATAGTCTCATAATTATATTGTATACAGTTTGGCATTATCGTTATACCGTTACAATCCGTTTCAAAATTTGTTCAATAGTTGAAATAATAAAATTGGTATTAGACAATTTTGGCTACATATTCTTTCTTTCTCTTCTTCTGCTTAATTGATTCGAAATTAAATTCAAAAATTTTAAGTGAAAACAACGAATAATGTTGGTGTACAAATTTGAAACTTCGTAAAAATTTTGTATATGTTCAAAAATCTTTAATTTTGATTATAAAACATTGAATTCTTACACATTGATTGATTTACATTGATATTGCGAGATTTCAGTCACAGTTTTCAAAATAACCAAAATAGCGAAGTATATGGTCACAATCGCCTAAAAAATCTCTTCACTGTAATGGAATGTACACTGTACTGTAGTTTTTGTAGAAATGTTTATTTTTGGTCACGCAATTGGCTTATTGTTTCATTTTAAATATATGTATAACGTAATTTTTTGAGAAAAAAAAAATTACCTGCAATTTAGAGGAAAACCCCCGAAAAATGCCAAAATATTCAAAATACGGTGATTGGAGTTAAAGTAATGGAATAAATTAAACACTTATATTTTAATTTTTTTCTGGTTTTTATTGATTTCTAGAAGTTCTATCTTTAATATTAATGTTTTGGTGGACCGAATTTTGTTTTTTTTACATCGGTATAACCCCGCATCTGATGTGCAAAAAAATTGGTGAAGCAATTATTTTATTTTACGCCTACCGTTCTTGGCCGACATTAGGGTGCGGATGTTTTATTGCGTGTATTTTTTTTGTTTGAGTATAAATAGTGCATATTTTGCACAATTAAGTTATTCTGTAAGTGATCCTAGTCAAATAAAGAATAAAGTGCAGTTTTAGTTAAAAAATGGGAAAAGTTAGTAAGCAATGTAAAAGCAATATGTTGATTTGGACGCGAAAAAAATTTAACCACGCGTGAAATAGCAGAAAGATTAAACATTCCTACAAGTACTGTCGCGTGGAATATTTAAAAATTGCGAGAGATGGGCAGTACACACAGAAAGAAAGGCTCTATAAGGCCCAGAAAAACAACGCCAGTGGAAGATCGTTTCATAATATTACAATGTCGTCGGAACCGTTTTAAAACTTCATCGGACATAAGACGGTATGTTGAGCGAGCAACAGAAAAAGAAATTTCAGCCAGCTTAGTGAGCACTTAAACCAGTCTATAAGCCTGAGTTCACATTACTAGTGAAAAAACAACTTTTGCTATGGGCTCAGGAGCATGTTTCTTGGACTCTAGAAATGTGGAATGATGCGATTTAATCAAAATTCAAGCTGTATGTTGGAGATTGAAGAATTCTGGTAACAAGAAAACCGGGCGAGAGGCTTGGCAACGAATGTCTTTTAAGACTTCCACCGAAAAAGGAAGGAATTATGGTCTGGGAATGCTTTTCTGGAAATGAAACCGGTCGATTGTGTTTCCTTATTTCAAGCATTACAGCAGCTGTTCATCTGCAGGTTCTACACAACGAATTTGAGCCTCCTGTTTTAAAGTTTTTTAGTGAGACTTGCAAATTTCTTTTTCAACAGGACAACGCTCCGTCCATACCGCCAAAGTTGTGAGTTATTAAATTTGAATTGTAGATAGAAAAATTGGCTTTCAGATAAACATAAATCATTTGTTAAAAACTTGTTTTATTTTCTTATCTCTTCATTTAAAGGTTAAAAAGTACTTCGAAGAAAGAAGTATCGATGTATTGAGCTGGCCCTCGTATAGTCTAGACTTAAATCCCATTGAAAATATTTGGTCTATAATGAAGCTAAAAGTAGCCTGAAAGCGCCCAGATCGATTCAAGCTTTAAAAAGTTTGCTGATGACGATTTGAGAATCCATACCTCTTACGACTTTGAAAAATTTATCAAATTCAATGAATCGATGTATCGCTGTAATAAAAGCAAATCGCGGTCCACTAAAACTTTAATATTAATATTAAAGATAGAACTTCTATAAATCAATAAAAAACAAAAAAAATTAAAAAATAAGTGTTTAATTTATTCCATTACTTTAACTCCAATCACCGTATTTTGAATATTTTGGCATTTTTCGGGGTTTTTCCCTTAAATTGCAGATATTTTTTTTTTTTCAAAAAATTACGTCATACATTGATTGATTGATTGATTAGAATGTACGGCCAAGACTAAGCAAGGATCCCGGATACGCCGGGCCAACCGTACACCCCTTTTACAAATAACAAGATGGAGGGATAGGAAAGGTTGTTAGATATGATAGACTTGACCCGGTTACAGACACCTAAGTAGTCAATAGTTAGTAAAGCACAAGACGGCACAATTATTTTTGTTTTTCGGGATATAAATAATCAGCAATCAACATCCTAAAAAGTAATTGATTAATTAGTAAATGTTCTGAAATAAAATTTCATTATTATGAGTGATGAATTTTATTTAATACCATTTCCTCATATCAATTTACAATAACGCGACGCCAGGCCCTCCACACACCTTTATTATAGCATCTTAAAAAAATTGATAATCAATAATGTTGGCATCTTAATGGTAAATTTCTTGAAATAAAATGTCATTATTATGCGTTAGAGAATCATTATTTTGTACGATAAAATTAAATTATTCTTGAATAGAATAAATGTAATGTAATGTAATGTAATGATTATTATAACTAAATAATTTATAATTTGATTGTCGTAAAACAAATAAAATAAAATAAATCAAATCCAAATATTGTAGTATCAAACGGATGGATCCCCACTTCAACGGATAACCTTACCATCCCTAATAAACCAATATGTTTATTAATAACAATAAAAATGAAACAAAGACATCTGGTTTCAAAAATAGCTAATCTGGAATCTATAAGGTTATATATCAATAATGAATGTGTCACAATAACCCCCAATACCTAAACAAATTAACAGATTACAATTTATTATCAACTAGAATTAAATAAAACTATTAAGCTAATCAGGAATCTGTAAGATGACAGAATTAGTAATAAGTAGCTATTAGAAAATAATCTAATTAAAGAAGTGCCATGATCCCAAAAATACAAAAAAACATCTATGTATCAATATTTGTCTGATTATAAACCCTATTGTGTAGCCTCCAAGCCAAAAAATAAGTCAACCCATAAAGTTTCCCTCTACCGACACTTAATGTTACATATAACCATAGTCATTTAATCTATTAAAATAATATTTAGTAAACCAATTGTCGTGAGACAAATTAAATCTTAAATATACAATTAAATTAAATTAAAATAAGAAAAATTACAATTATATTGTAATTACAATTCGACCTATAATTAAAAATTTATTATCTGGTTAATAGTGAAAATCTATTATATTCCTAGCGACGGCAATTGTCACTTCAATGCAGTTCTTGAAGCAAACTAACTTCGATCTGAAACCATAAATGGCGGTTAAAAACACGATCAATTTGGAAGCTTTATACCCATTAAAACCTATTGAAAGAGCTTATAAGGAAGGAAATTCTTAATTACAAAATATATATCTAAACCAACTTAACCCTGGATTAAAACGTTTATGTACATATTATGATTTATTAATTTTTAATAATAAAGCCACTACATGAAAATACTAGTATTTTACACCTTTACGTGTTATAAAATACAGTTACCTAGCGTTTATATACAATTTAAATTTTTCTTATAAAAATTATGTTTTAATATGTAAGAATATAGGTTAAAAATGGAAAAACACTTTTCTTGAGCATCCTTTCGAATCAAAAAAGTCCTATACATATTGAAAAATTACACACAATGCGTATGATGCATTCAACAATGGTATCAAAATACATATAAACGAAATTGTTATATACATATTCTGTGCCATTGCAAGCGCATCACACACAAATTATTACAACTATTCAATATGAATAACTTTTCACTTTACACTTTCACTACTTTTAAAACACACAAATTATTATTATTATTTAAATATGCACATATTATTAATTAATTATTTAATTTTAACACATTTAAATTAATTACTTATTTATATAGAGGAGAGACAAAAACACGTCTTTCCTCCACGACGTTCAATCGCCGACCTTTCAAAAAATTACGTCATACATGTATTTAAAATGAAACAATAAGCCAATTGCGTTCAAAAATTTTGTAATTTTAGCAAAAGAATACTCCAATTTGCAATAAAATGTGTTTGCCCAATTTTTTTTCCCCAGCACTGTATATATATTATATACTTTATTAAATATGTCCCGGGTTCGATTCCTAGTGGTGACAAAAAAAAGTTACGACTGGGCGTTTTTAATGTGTTATGTGTTACATTGTGCATTGTCTTGTGCATCGGCTTTTCTCCATAAATATATATTTTAATATTTTATCTTATATTAGTTTTTCGGTTGATGATTAATATCCTATTGGTTACACATTTTGCAATAATTAATAATTCTAATTAGAAATGCCCAGCTCCAGTGGTTTTTGCGAGTTTTGCTATTTGCTTAGTCGTCTCTCTCCGTGTCCAACATACGTATGACTGAATTTTCATGAATTCCTCGCAGCAATTTATTTTGAAAGCATTGTATCATTTGAACATTGGTCTTCTTGACACACCCCAAAGTTGGATAACATAGAACCATACTGGTTTTAGCATTTTCCTGTATACAGAAGCAATTTCTTATGTATTGTGAGATCAATATTTCTACTAACGAGTCAGTATATTTTCCTAGATTTGATGTGTATTTCTGCTTTTTTCTTCTTGATGTGCTCTTTCACTTTGTGCTAGTAAACAAAAATTCATAACATGCAACCAACAGTACGAAATCTACTATACCAAACGAAGTTCTAAAGTTATATATCTTGTCTTCAAGATAAAATAACAATACACGTTCGGAGTTTCAAACAAAGCGTGAGACTAACGGCTACGCTGAACAATTTTTTTTACTCAGTCGATAAATGCATAAACACAAATGACAGCACCAACAATGTATCCAAATTCCGCAAATGGAGAATAACAAGAATAACACCAATATTCAAGACTGGAACACGAAATGACGATTCATGTTATAGGAGTATAACAGCAATTTCATCAAATCCGAAGTTTTTTGTGCTAGAAATATGAAATTCATTCAGGACCGTGACATCACGATGCATGTCACTAAAGCTCGGTCTTCACTCGCAAAATTTTGTCATCACGATAGAGTGTCATGACAAAATTGTATTTTTACACTCACAACTATTGGGCTATTCCACACGAGTATGCATTACATCATGTCATTACAACAGTTCACGTCCACACGTAGTAATCAAATTGTTGTTATTTATCTATGTATGTGTAATTATGAAATAATTACGTATATGATTAATTTCTTCCTTTCACTTCAACAAACAAATTAGAATCAGTGTACGAAAACAAAAGCAAAATCCGAAAAATTTTTATATTGGTTTTGTATTTGTGTTAGTAAAAAACAATTCGTTCATCGCTAAAATTTTTGTTGAAAATTTAACAATAGAAATATCCCCACTCCAACGTAGTTTGTAGGCAAAGAGGTAAGAAACGAGGAAATGACATGATGTAATGCATACTCGTGTGGAATAGCCCAATAACACCAAAATATATGTAAAATCATTTTATGTTCTCTGTTTTGTTTAATTGAGAGTCAAATACTTATTTTCTACTCATTTTGTCACAGTGTCATAACAAAAACATCAACAATTTTAATAAATTTTCTCATTGTCACGGTTGTAATGCACATGATCAGATTCAATACAAATATATTTTGTCATGGCATTCTAGCGTCAAGACAAAATTTTGCGAGTGAAGACCGAGCATAAGTCAACATGCTTTATGCCAAAAAATTCGACGATAACTGGGCATATTGAACTTGAGTATGCTGTTAATATCTGTACATGAATTCTGTACGCTTTTCACAAGCATTTCAAGTTGGAATTTGTAAACATATATAGTGTATAATGTACACTTTAATGGCCCGTTCCATACACGGCGTCAAAAGACCGGCTTCACCTTCGTCTCTGTCCCCTTTTACCTACAAAATCGATGTTAACTGCGACAAAAATATTTTCGGTGAAGCCGAACTAACACAAATAGAAATGAAAAAAAAAAAATTTAAGGCCATTTTTGAGATCCCAAGTATAACAAAATGGAACTCATTTTGACAGTTCCACATTTCGTGACATTTTTGAGATATTTCATGGAAGACATGGAACTCGCATAATATCCAGTTCATTGAGTTACGGGTTTTTGTTCCACACTTCATAGTAAAACTTGTAATAAAATGTCGCACAAAATTACAAATTGTCCTTACAATTTTAATACATCTATTAAAAATGAAAATTAATTCGAAATTGAATTGTACAAATGGCGCGGTGTCTTTGTTTTGATATTTATGTTGTGACGTTTACTTTTGTATATACGTATGCGTAATTTTTTTATAATATCTGACAAAATATCGCGATTTTTTAAAGTTGCACTGGGTCACTTTTCTGGGTAAGATTTTTTTTTGCTAACGAACATGTAATGTCAAAATGTTACCCTGACAGCTCAACCCGTGTAAGTTTTTTACTCTCACAGCTAAATCCGGGTAAGTTTTTATTGCCTGGCATTTCGAACGAAAATACTGTTAGATTTCGCAATGACGTAAGAATGATTTGATCTTATACTAATATACTAACCAATCAAACAATAAAAATCAATTTGATTGATTTTAAATTTTTCAATATTTATGATAATTAAAAGTTAATATAGATGGTTTCAGTTTATTTTCAGATCGGAACATATACAACGGCTAGAACCATCGAGGATCGAGCAAGACCCTAAGTAGCGTGATTCATAATATTCCACAGAAGAAGTTGTGCTATGTAAAATATTCTACATAAAAAATTATTAAGATTTTTGATCATTACGAAAAATTAAGAAGTTATTACGAATTCAAAGAAACTTCGTGAGAATGTTTATTTATCTTATTTTTCAGTTTGTAACGATTTCATTATATACAGTGCTGGGGAAAAAATTGGGCAAACTTATTTTATTGCAAATTGGAGTAAAAGGACGGTAGGCATAAAATAAAATAATTGCTTGACCAATTTTTTTGCACATCAGTTGCGTGGTTACCGGTGTAATAAAAACAAAAGGCGGCCCAACAAAATATTAATATTAAAGATAGAACTTCTATAAATCAATAAAAAACAAAAAAAACATTAAAAAATAAGTGTTTAATTTATTCCAATACTTTAACTCCAATCACCGTATTTTGAATATTTTGGCATTTTTCGGGGTTTTCCCCCTGTATTGCAGGTAATTTTTTTTTCAAAAAATTACGTCATACATGTATGAATGAAATAATACGCCAATTGCGTTCAAAAGTTTTATAATTTTAGCAAAAAAAGACTCCAATTTGCAATAAAATATGTTTGCCCAATTTTTTTTCCCAGCACTGATACGATTTGATGATCTTGTTCCTAAATCTGAATTCAAGAGTTAAAACTTGTATTTAGTTAAAATCGTTCGTTACTTATTCGGAACAAAACTTAAATTAAATGGTGATTTTATTTAAATGAATTAAATCCAGGCAGACAAAATTCAACTTCATTTTTATGTATTAATTTTATTTTACCAACTCGTAATTATTTGTAAACTATAAATAGCTTCATTTGGGCGATTTAATATGTGTTGAGTGACATCTATTGGAGAATAGTATAACTATTATAAAATTGGCTTATGTACTAAAGTACACTGTTAATTTGATAAATGCAGACTGAAAATTTGAAAGCTGAAGCTGTATGGCAAACAAAAAAAAAAAATTGTAATTTTTAAAGTTTATGACACAACTAATAAAGCTTAATGTTTAATAACTACAAACAATTTTACTGTTAAATTTATAAATAAAAGAGAATTTATAAATAAAATAAAAAAATACAATTGTTTTTAATGGTTTGCCAGACACGTTCACCTGTCATAAAATTATTTTGACGTTTGAGGAAAATGGTCTATTGGGCTGTGGCACCCTTTACTTCTTTGAAGTTACTTCTTTTTCGTCTTTTTCCGTCAAAGGTTCCATCAAACCGGTTTTAATTGCGACTCATTTATCGACAACAATTTTTTCGATGAAACAGCACTGACATAATTAGAAATGAAATGTACATTTTACATTAAACTTAATCTTCGATAGATCAGAATATAACAATAAAAAACAAATTTGTGTTTTAATATAAAATAAGGTTTTAAATTAGCAATAAAAAATCTATTACGATTATTTTGAGGTGAAGCAATTCTTCAAAGAGGTAGAGTGTGGAACGGGCCAGAATATATACGGTTTATATTGCGAGTCGAGTCAACTTGTAGTTATCTTTAGGTTAACCTTGAAGGTAACTTCTAGTGTTTATATTGGCAGAGTTATCTTTGGATCGAGTCCAAAAAAATTTAAAAATGTCTAGATGAATGCAACTAATTTTAGGGAAAACTTAATAAATTAAAATTGGAAAGTCACAAAAATTATGCTTTCGTATTAGATATCACTGCTCACACAAAATAAAAATAAAATTAATAATTTTTTTTGTTGTTTTTTTTAATTTAAGTTCTATTTTTGTTGTTGTTTTTTGACTCGACCTTAGGAATCTTTTGGATTGAGTCGAGCTAACTCCAAGTTAACTTTCGGTGTTTATATTGAAGGTTCAACCAAGGTTGAACCTACCCTCCAGGCGCAAAAATGTATACACTAAAAATGTGCGGTTTACGAACAGTTTACGCACATTAATTTTGATACCACACTACTACACCTATACTTAATTTTTATTATCACATATTACAGTATATTTTGCTTTCTTCGCATATTTTGTATTTTAAAGAGTCGTAGTTTAAGTTTTTGTGTGCAATAAATTTATTCGTGATTGATCATATTATATTGTTGGTCGAACTTTTACCTTAAAATAAGGACGTTCATTTGTTATGCCTCAGTAAGAGCATTCCTATTAGGTAAGAAAAATTGTGTAGCTTCATGCTTTACATTTGTAATTAGCTTTTTTTGTGTTTCAGGTATGAATAGTCATTTGGGATAATACAGCTAGTAGACTAAATGTGCGATAAATTGCTATTTAGAACATAGGATTTAATAATATGCGAGTTTTTGATGTGATAAAATATTTGTGAATTAAAATTAAGAATAATTACTTTATGCGGCAGAATTAAAAGTCCTTTTGAAATTAATTTTATTATTATATTATATTAATTAAGATAGATTTTATTTAAATAAATAGAAGATGAAAATATTATTGGTTTTTTTATTTGACAATAAAGTAATTCCGACGAATTAAACCGAGCGTAAAAGTCACACGCAGGTGACTCGCCAAAGATACGCAAATACGGCTCATAAATGTTACGTTTTTGTCGTACACATTATGAACAGTTTATAGACACTCCCACATAGAAAAGTCTTCGCTAATTTGTTTCACTTCTCATGCGACAAAAATATACTTTACGTACCACATCCGTACCGTTTATCCGTAACGTTTGCGAATACTTTAGTAGAGCTAGTCTTCGTAAACCGTACGTTAATGTTACGCCTGGCCTGGAGGGTAGGTTCAACCTCCGACATTAACAGTATAATAGACAGTTATACCAAATATTATATAGTATCAATATACGACACTGCCTTGTAAAATCGTGTTCCAAAATATTTTTCTATAAGCTAAGAGTGAAGTTAGGTGTTTTAGTATAAGTTCGAAAAAAATTCGAAAATCAACACAGCTAGGGCAAAAAACTGTGTGTAGGTAAAAAAAAGTAAATAAGTACTGTCATTGTCACGTCAAAAACGTTCTCATTTAAATTTTAGTGGTCTCATAGTCTGTGAAAATGTTAGAAAGATGCTAGAATACATAAATAATAAATGGTGATACAGACGAATGCAATGTGAGTATATCGTCAATTTTACTGATACATTTATTAAGTATTAATTATTGTTCTTAATATTCTATTTCAGTCGGGGGAAAATTGGAAAATTTACCGAATTCAATCATCTACGTCCTACGACATCAAAATTCTCTATGAAAAATCGATGTTTAATGTTTCCGAAGGAGAGGATCCTGAAACGCCGCTTAATATAGATGATAAGCTTAAGCTACTCACAGGTGATAGCTTGTTGAAGTCCGTCCAGGATCAATTAGAGAAAAATCTTGAAAAGTTAGCCAAAGAAAAGGATGCTTATTCTCCCGTTAAATTGTTCAGCTGTAGCGCTGACACTATTGCATCTAATGATAATCTGTCTTGTTCAGTGAATATGGAAAGTACCCAATCAACTGGCCGCTCGAATTATATAAAAATCCTAGAACAATACGTAAATATTTTTGAACAAATTCCGTTACGTTTATTAAGAAAGTTGAAACGTTTTCAAGTTGAGACATTCCAAAAATTAAAAAATACTCGTTTAGACCTGAAATCCAAACTGCAGATTAGCGAGAAAATCTTAAGAAATATTAAAACGAAAGGAACCTTGAGTAAAGATGTACAAAAGTCAACCACCGAACTTTTAAATTTGGATTACTCAGCTGAAATGGCATCAATATAAGATGAACAGGAATGTGCTAATAAAAGTTGATGCCGATGACTGCCAGTTGAATATTTGTAACTAAATTAAATCTGCGGATGAGATACATCTGTAAACCATCCCTTTAGCTGGTAACAACTCTACGATTGCAAAAAAATCAAGTTTCGTGTTAAAAAACCAATAGCCAGTACGTTGTCGTTAAACGCAGTGGATTTGAAAGATTTTGATCCAAATTACATAAGTGATGAGATTAACCTCGACGATTCTTACATGATAAGGAACACCATTATGTAATTTCATGAATAAATGATAATTAAAACACTTTTTTAACCAACATTATTTTATTTATTACTCGAATTAACCACTCTTATTGCATCAGAATGTTAAGCCAAATTAAGATAAATCTTTGCAGCTTTGCACTATGTAATTACATGTTTCGATCAACAAAACATGTTAGTGATGTGGTATTCATCATATGCATAACGTTTCTAACGACACTTTGATAACCAAAAATCGTAACTTTTTGACAATTTGATTTTACTTCGAATATTTTTTCGAAGTTCGAAAAAACGACAAAAGCGACAACGTGACAAAAAATCTAATTACGGCGATAAGCTAAGAGAAAAAAAGAACACGAACGTCGTATATATAAGTTATTTAATATATGGTTATACTGTTTATATTGGAGGTTGAACCCAGGTTCAACTTGGGTTGAGCTTTAATATAAACATCAAAAGTTAGCTTGGAGTTTACTCGACTCAATCCAAAAATCTCTTAGGTCGAGTTAACTCTGGTTAATATAAACGGCCGGAGTAGAGTCGAAAAACAACAACAAAAAATAATCAATAAAAAATCAAAATGGTGATTTTTCATATTTTTCTTTTACGAGCGCGTCTGTGTCTAAATTCGGCAGCATATTTTTGTGATTTTTGGGATATTTTATTTTTCAAAAATTCGAAAGAAAAAATTAGAATGATTTTATGACAGAAAAAATTTGAATGATTTTGGCATTAATAACCTGGTTTCGACTCAACCTTAAGATATAAGCACTAGAGTATAAACACTAGCAGTTAACTTCAAGGTTAGCCTGAAGATAACTACAAGTTGACTCGAACCTCCAATATAGACAGGATAAGTGTGTATTTATTTGGTAAAAAAAAATAATGAATTTGGCGAATTTAGTATTATTTATCAAATAAACAGCAAAAATTAGATTAATTGGAATTCCATTCAATCTCCAGTATGCAATCTTTTCACTGTGTGGAAAAAACAGCTCAAATTTCATACTAAATTCCGTACTACAAAATATCAAAGACACAAAAATATTGATTTTGCTTTTGGGCAAAAAGAAATTTCGTTCTCTTTCATTCGCCAAGTTTTTATTTTTATTTTTTGTTTATTGTTTTGTATCTTCAGTTTAATATAGCACTTGAGAAGATAACACGACCCAGTATGCAATTATTCCACTGTGTGGAAAAAACTGCTCAAATGTCGTACAAATTTCCGTACTACAAAATATCAAAGACACAAAAATATTGATTGTGGAGAAAAATAATTATTTTTCTCTTTCTATTTCGCGGTAATATTATTTTCGTTTTATAAGTTTCGATTGTATCTTTTATTTTCAGTTTCTTCTGACAAGTCGACGTGCACGGTTGCACTACATAATTAGTTTTTTTACTTTAAACTGTTGTGTTTCATTCCCAGTATGTAATTATTCCACTGTGTGGAAAAAACTGCTCAAATGTCGTACAAAATTCCGTACTACAAAATATCAAAGACATAAAAATATCGATTTTGGAGAAAAATACCCAGTATGCAATTATTCCATTGTGTGGAAAAAACTGCTCAAATGTCGTACAAAATTCCGTACTGCAAAATATCAAAGACAAAAAAATATTGATTTTGGAGAAAAATAATTGTTTGTCTCTCTCTATTTCGCGGTAATATTATTTTCGTTTTATAAGTTTCGATTGTATCTTTTATTTTCAGTTTCTTCTGACAAGTCGACGTGCACGGTTGCACTACATAATTAGATTTTTTTTCTTTAGAGTGTTGTGTTTCATTATAATGTTTTCTATTTGTTAAAGTAAATAGTTTTAAATTTAAGTATACAATAATAATTATTAAGTTATTTAGTGAGCGCGATGTACAAATTTGGACTAAAAAGGTAATAGAAATCTGTCTCACATTGGCGTCGTCGCGAAATACATTTACGTTGTAAATTTTCAATGCATTTTTTTCTTTTCAAGATCGGTTGTGCTTGTTGGGATGTTCAATTGGATGCGCGTATGGTGAACAAACCAGACGTATGGTGAACGTGCTTAAAATTTAATTTATAAAATTTGTGTTATAAAATTTAATTGTGTGTTTTTGTGCTAATAAAAAATTAATATTTATTTTATTATAAAAGGAAAATTTTGTTTTATTTCAAATAAGAATTATTATTTATTCCAATAGGAAATTATATACAAATAACACGTGCTTTTTGTTTCTGTGGTTTTTTCTCTTTTTAGTTGGGATTCACACCGACACAGGAATTTTTGTGACACTTTTCTTTGGCGGGAGTACGAAATTCCGCGTGATACACATGGTTCTTTCCATAGAAGCAGTGTGGTTTTAGAACGCGAATGTAAATGGAATTTCGTCGGCATTGTATATTGGGAACACGTGCTTTTTGTTTCTGTGGTTTTTTCTCTTTTTAGTTGGGATTCACACCGACTCCGGAATTTTTGTGACACTTTTCTTTGGCGGGGAGTACGAATTTCCGCGTGATACACATGGTTCTTTCCATAGAAGCAGTGTGGTTTTAGAACGCGAATGTAAATGGAATTCCGTCGGCATTGCATATTGGGTTATAATGTTTTTCGATTTGTTAAAGTAAATAATTTTAAATTTAAATATATAATAACAATTATTAACTTATTTAGTGATCGTGATGTACAAATTTGGACTAAAAATGTAATAGATATCTGTCTCACAATGGCGTCGTTGCGAAATACATTTACGTAGTAAATTTTCAATGATTTTTTTTTCAAGATCTCAATATGCTGGCGGATGCATTACAACGTGGCGGATGCAATACAAAACTCAATTTATGAAATTTAAATATGTAAATAATTTTTTTTTTGTACACAAATAAAAAATAATGTGAATAAAAAATTAATATTTATTTTATTATAAATGGAAAATTTTGTTTTATTTCAAATAAGAATTATTATTTATTCCAATTGGAAAATATATACAAATAACACATGCTTTTTGTTTCTGTGTTTTTTTTCTCTTTTTAGTTGGGATTCACACCGACACCGGACTTTTTGTGACACTTTTCTTTGGCGGGGAGTACGAATTTCCGCGTGATACACATGTTTCTTTCCATAGAAGCAGTGTGGTTTTAGAACGCGAATGTAAATGGAATTCCGTCGGCATTGCATATTGGGGACATACTTTGCTTATACCGCGATTTTTATTTTTTATTAAGTTAACTTGTGTTTTTGTGTATTAAATTAGTTAATAATCTTTAAACTACTTATATTTACTTTATACTTTATGTATAAAAATTATATTACGAATTGTATTACGACCAATAAATTTGGATGTAAAAAGTGGTAATAAAATAATTTTAAAATGGCGTCGTCCTGAAATGATGAAAATTTCCGATTTTATCGATTTTTATTTTTCAAGGTTGTGCTTGTTGGGGTCGAAAATTGGATGGACGTAAAAGCCCAGTATGCAATTATTCCACTGTGTGGAAAAAACTGCTCAAATGTCGTACAAAATTCCGTACTACAAAATATCAACGACACAAAAATATTGATTTTGGAGAAAAATAATTGTTTTTCTCGTTCTATTTCGCGGTAATATTATTTTCGTTTTATAAGTTTCGATTGTACCATTTATTTTCAGTTTCTTCTGACAAGTCGACGTGCGCGGTTGCACCACATAATTAGTTTTTTTACTTTAAAGTGTTGTGTTTCATTATAATGTTTTTCGATTTGTTAAAGTAAATAATTTTAAATTTAAATATATAATAATAATTATTAACTTATTTGGTGATCGCGATGTGCAAATTTGGACTAAAAAGGTAATAGAGATCTGTCTCACAATGGCGTCGTCGCGAAATACATTTACGTAGTAAATTTTCAATGATTTTTTTTTTCGAGATCTCAATATGCTGGCGGATGCATGATCTCAAGATCTTGAAAAAAAAAATCATTGAAAATTTACTACGTAAATGTATTTCGCGACGACGCCATTGTGAGACAGATATTGCATACTATTACATTTTTAGTCCAAATTTGCACATCGCGATCACTAAATAAGTTAATATTTATTATTATATATTTAAATTTAAAATTATTTACTTTAACAAATCGAAAAACATTATAATGAAACACAACACTTTAAAGTAAAAAAACTAATTTATGTATTGCTGCAACCGTGCACGTCGACTTGTCAGAAGAAACTGAAAATAAAAGGTACAATCGAAACTTATAAAACGAAAATAATATTACCGCGAAATAGAAAGAGAAAAACAATTATTTTTCTCCAAAATCAATATTTTTGTGTCTTTGATATTTTGTAGTACGGAATTTTGTACGACATTTGAGCAGTTTTTTCCACACAGTGGAATAATTGCATACTGGGTATTTACTTGGTTTAATTGAAGATACAAATTTATGCGTGATTCATGCCAAACGTGTTACAATTATGCTAAAGAATATTCAATTAGCGCATGGTGAACGTGGTCAACATGCTTAAAATTTAATTTTGTACTAAAATTAAATCAAAAAACAAATTGGACTAATTGGATGGCACTTACGGGGTTTTATAAAATTTAATTGTGTATACTTGTCAATAAAAAATTAATATTTATTTTATAATAAATGAAAAATTTTGTTTTATTTCGAATAAAAATTATTATTTATTCCAATTGGAAAATAAATACAAACATATGCTTCTTGTTTCATGCATAAAATTTTCTGAAATCAGTATGGAAAAGACTGGAAAAAACGCCAATTTCCATTTAAAATCCACCTACTTTCTCATTTGTTTTTTCTCTTTTTAGTCAGGATTCATACCCGCACTGGAATTTTTGTGACACTTTTCTTTGGCGGGTAGTACGAATTTCCGTGTACTCAACATGGTTCTTTCCATAGAAAGAGTGTGTTTTTAGAACGCGAATGTAAATGGAATTCCGTCGGCATTGCATATTGGGAGGGCTATAATACTAAATGAAAATTTTTATACAAATTTGTGTATTTACCTTGTATTTTCACTGACAAAAAATGAAGTTTAATGCAAAAACCGATATTTACGTAATAAATAAAATGCAAAGTGCGGTATCTACACAGGAAAAAACTGAATCAAAACCAGTTATTTACAGTAGTATAAATGATTCGTAAGTAGCAAATCTCGCTATTTCCAAATAAAATTTTATTCACACATCGATAAATTAAATTACTGCAAATTTCCCGCTAAAATATTGACGTCTGTTGAGTTCGACCAATATTTTATAGTGGACAGACTTTTTTTTGTGTGTTCTGATTTTCATATTATGTAAGTTTATTGAAAAATAACATTTAAATAAAAAAAAACAGTAAAATGGAAAGTGAGGAACACCCTAAAATTATAATATTTAACAATGAGAAGGCTAGAAAGCGCGTTGTTAAGGCAACCAAGCGGATTCTAGAAAAACTGAACAGGTAATAAAATATAGTTAAAATCCGAGCTTCTTTTATGCTCGATATTATTTTTGTTATTATGTTTGATGTAAATATTTTTATTAGATACAAACAAAAACACCAACCAATAGTGCCAAATTGCAATCACAGAAGAAACGCAGGTGCATTTCAGTGCAATTCCATTCAAGCAACAGGTGCAATAAACTCTGCTAAAACATTTAATGCGACCAACAATAAGCTTAAGCAAGATTCATTTTTTACTCACGTATGCAAGCGCACTAAACCTTAAAACGTTCCGTTTCAGTGGTGTACTACGTCAAAAAAGTGAAAGTCAAAATGTATCGTATGTTAGTAGCCGAGTCCTCCGAATTAAACATTAAAAAATGTTTCTTTCACAACTTTAATATTGGGTTTAAAACACCAGCCACCGATCTATGTTCCATGTGCATTATGCTTAATGAACGTTTAAAATATGAGGCAGACCCTAAAAAATCAGGACTTAATGGTGAAGAGGTTGGTACACAAAAGGCGCGCAAAAGGCACTTTTTAGTCTGCTGAGAGAAGAAGCCCATGATTTGATAACGTTGTTATTCGACTGGCAGAAAAATATGGTCCTACCAAAAGTAGCACACCAGGCGGTATATTACAGCCGACAAATTTATTTGTATAATTTCGGGGTTGTGATCGGTTCTTCAAAATCTCCGTTGTCAAGGAGAATGTTTTTCTTTACATTTGGACCGACAATTTATTTTTAAAAGGATCGGTACAAATAGCATCTGCTGCACATCATCGCCTATGCAATGTCGACTTAACGAACAAGACGCGGATACGATTAGTAGCTGATAAAACAAAAATTCCATAATGATTTCAATGTGCTGCTATTGGCTGTTGAAGGAAGCTCCTGCCACCATCTCTAGTTTGGAATTAGTTTTTCCCATTGCAGGACATTCGTATTTACCAGCAGATCGAGTTTTTGCTAAATTAGAGAAAGAGGTAAATGAAATTTAGCAAACTCTTTCAGATATGCAATTTAAAATTATAACGAATCAAATAAAAAAACCTCTTAACGAGGTAAATGTTCGAGTGACGAAAGCCGAATTCAATTCACAAAATTTCTGATATCAAATTTGTGCCGAAAAAATAATTGCATTCGATTTGTCAACGATTTTTCGGAATGGTAGTGCATTCAGCGCGTTGTTGTTGAACAATCCGAAAAATCGTTGGCAAGTTGTTGTTTTTGACAGCTAGAATGCAATTGTTTTTTCGGCACAAAAATATTAAGGATAAAGCCGTAACTACTATGGCTTGAAAATGTGAAATTCTGAAAATGGATGCGAACATATATAAATCACATATAACACGTTAAAAACACACAGTCGCAACTTTTTGCTGGTCACCACCAGGAATCGAACCCGGGACCCCCGAATAAGAGCAAGCACTCTACTTACTAAGCTATCGAGCAAGCACTCTACTTACTAAGCTATCGAGCGCGACAAAGAATAATTTGATATCAGAAATTTTGTGAATTGAATTCGGCTTTCGTCACTCGAACATTTACCTCGTTAAGAGGTTTTTTATTTAATATCAATGATTTTGGCACGGGAAATTGAAAATGAATTGAATTGCGATTCGTTTTATTGTTGTCAGTCAAAACAGTTCATACACACTCTATAGTACACAAGTGGCTGCTACGTGTTATTGTGCCTTAAGTCGAATTCATATGACGAATAAAAATCCGGGATTTTTCTATTCCATCGTTTTAACCAATTACATCACGTAAATTATACAACAGACATACAAGAAAGTCGAAAAAAATATCTGGGATAGAAAAATCCGAAATTTTTTATCCGTCGTATGAATACGACTTCATACACAGACGCGCGGCATTGAAATTACGAATAGCGAGAGGCGAAGAACGAATTACGCATACTTTCACACAGCTGTCGGCGTGCGTTATGGAGTGTGCATAATTCGTTCTTCTTCTCTCGATATTCGTCACTCCAGTGGCGTGCGTCTGTGTATGAGGCACACTTATCTCACAGAAATCATAACTTTCTTCTATTCTTTCCCGTTTAGCTATGATACTGATTTTAATTGCGACTTCAACAAATTTTCGGTGAAATCACACTAACACAAACATAAATGAAATAAAAAAGACGGGAAAGGTTCGGAACCGAACTCTATAAGCATTTTTGTTGCCTATATAGTATTAACAGTATTATTATTCCGTGCCTAAGGAAAAGAGGTTCTATGCAGTGTGGTTTGTGTATTTCAAATATCACCAACACCCACATCTACCCACACCCACACCCACCTAACCCCATCTACACCCAGCCCAACCGACCCCAATCAATCACAAACCACGCCACCTAAACATTATTGCCACCCCCACTAACTGTCTAATTCAAACACCCAAAACCCATCTCATCCGCACCACCCTTCACCGCACTACCCATGTAGAAAAGTAGTAGGGTCAGTATATCGATTTTGTCTCGTGAGTTACTCATTTAAAATGAGTGAAGCAAAAAAAATCGAATACGTACACAGTGTATAATACATAATTATGTCTTTGTATTTCTATTTTTCTTTTGTTCGTATTTGTGTCATTTGTATGATGAACAGTACCAAAATAACGCGATCCGGGCGAATCGGTTTAATTTTTATGGTGCTTATATCCTTTTCTCAGCACATTACGTCTGCTCTCGAGCTGTGGAGTATCATTATTTAACATGCTAATTTATTTTATATTTAATATTTTCTTTTATCATAAATTAATTTTATATGTATAAATAAAATTTTTTTAGGTAAATTTATTTTAAATTTCATAAATTTTAAAAATAAAATGTATATTATAAAAATCTAAAATACATAAACAACACAAAAATATGGCGTTTACAATGGTTAACCCTTTGAGTGCCAAAAAGTACAATCGTGCTCCTCAATACATTAGCCGAAATCATGTTGGCACTCAAAGGGTTAAGATAAATAAACAAAAAAAGAATGACACGTGGCTTGCATATGCAGTAAAACAATCATTCGCACGAAACAAACACAAACGAAAATTCTACTACTATATCTTTCCGGTTACACCCATTTCGTTTCACACATTTTGAGACAAAATCGATATACAGGTCTCATCATTAGGTTTAGATAGGTAATTTTTTCATTATGTTCAGGACGATAGCCTACGTTCTGGTGTACTGTTTCTGGTGTGTGGTAGACGATTCTATTTCTTTATTTTGCATGCATTTTTCAATCTTCATTTTGTAGTATTTTTGTAGATTTTATTTCAGAATCCTTTACCACATGCCACAAACAGGTCATGACGGGTGTGATCTTATTACTCACCCGATTCTCGTAGGCTATCGGCTGAACATTTGTATTTTAGTTTTTAGTGCATGTTACAGCGTAGTAAAAATTTAGATCAGATGCATGTGTTTTTGGTAGAAATTCGATTGAGTAATTCAACAATTTTTTGCATGTTTCTTGCTGTTTTGTCACTAACCTCATGCAGCTACCATTCATTTTTGATTCCTTAAACAATACAATAAAATGTACATATTTTAGTGTGTCAGTTAGAAACAAAAATTAATGGTAGCTATCTTCTCGCTGATATTCCATCTTCATGCGATGGGAGGGGAGATAAGATCGGTTTTTTTAAAGAAATCATCATGAAGATTAAAAAAGTATCGATTTTATGCAAGGAGGCTGAAATGTTAAATGTTTTTAGTGATTTTTTCGATCACATCAATTTGACAGTTTTCTCATTTTTTTTGTTATGAAAAAAGAGTCACTGGTAAAAATTCTCTTAGCAATGATAATAATATGATGTATTTATATTTGTTTCATTGTAATACGTTGATTCACTATCATTATGAACCACAACGGACCGATATTAGGGTGCATTTGAGCCAAAAAATCAAATTTTGTATAAAATTAGGGTGGCTTTTAAGTTATGGAGGTCAATATCTAAAATATACGAGTTTTCTGGGACAAACGGTTGTTGTCATATTGTAGGTGAGGTTTGTGGCTAATAATCCTGAAAATATGATTCAAAAGTCTTTGGCTAATTTTTTAGTAATTTGGCCGAATGTGGCCGGCCGATTTGGCATTTTTCAGTTTTTTGGCCAAAATGACCCTCCACCCTAACTTTTTGAATTTTTTTTATATGCTATTTGATAGCTGGCGTCAATACCTTTCCATCGATATGCATATGTTCAGGGTATGTCGAATAGGTTCAGCGCTGTGGGCGTGGCCAAAATGGCAAAAAATGGCCGTTCAGAGGCTGGCCGCGGCCAACATGGCGGCCAAATCAAAAAGTTATAGAACAAAAGTTGCTTATTTTTTCAAGTACTACAAACCCTGAAAATATGAGATCAAATGAAAGAGGTACGGACAAACGAACAAACAGACATATATACCAAAGCAAGATTATATGGTGACGTCATAGAAAAATTTCCAATTGATAAAACTTGGTCAAAATCATCCGTTTTGGACGTTTGAGGTGTCGTTGAATTGGTATTGACTTCTACAATCATAATTTGCTAGTTAAAAAATAATTGGGGCACTTTTTGGGGCAGTTAGACCCGAAAAACTGATTTTTTCGGACAATTGCCGGAAGGTCATATCTCCACTCAATGTAGGTAGAGTTTCATGCTTTTATACTTATTTGGGTTTATTTTTCAAGACCTTTCCAACGGCATATAATATGATCCTGGCGGCCTCAAAGGGAAAAAGTTCGAAACTTGCTGTATATATATTTCGTTCGACTTCCAGCACAGTAGGTGCTTTCGTCACTCGTTTGGACTGCCGTCCAAAGTGATATTAATATTATTTTATACTTTTAGATTCATAACAAACAGACAGTAATAAAGCCCGAAGAGTATCTTAATATTTACGAAGCGCATGCTACCGTCCTTCACTTCCAAGAGGAAGTGTAGATTGTCCAGTTAATAACTGGAAATCAGAAGCTGTTAAACTAATTCGTCCGACTACGAGCTGGCACTTGAAGTTTAATGACGCAAAAAGATTCGTTATTACTAAATCCAATCCGCAAATACTAATTCGCGGGGAAATCGCATACAAATCGGATATAGGAGCATCAAAGTCAATAAATAAAAGGGGTAAATATGTTTCCCAAATGAACCCATCTGTGGTAGAACCGGGTATAAAATTGAAAGGGGCGAAGTTGACTGATGTTAATAATCTATTAGTAAAACAATTCGGGAAAATTTGGTCTGAAATGAAAGAATTAGGATTTTATAAAAACCTAATGGACTCAAATTCTATTAATCCTATTTTAGATGATCAAAATATTTGTGAAATGCAGGATCAACATGAAGGACTCCGGATTTAACAATTTTAAAACGGAAAGAACAGTAACTGAAAGTTCCTATTTTACAAAAAATTTAACCTTATAACCCAAGAAGGGATTTTTTATGTGATATCATATTTTGTGATTATTATTTTTTTAATTATTATTTGGTGTCGGTAACCCGCTTAACCTTGTTGCCTTAGATATTTAATGTGTTATTATTATATTATTATATTATATTTTATTATTATTATTATTATTAAATGTGTTAAGTCCCTGAAGGCTTAAATTATTATTTATGGAAATAAAATTATTTTTTTATGACATTTGTTCGGCCCTTGCTCGAGTACGCTAGTCAGGTTTGGTCCCCATACTATGAAGTGCACATACGAAGAATTGAAGCGGTGCAACGTAGATTTTTGCGCTTTGCTCTGCGCGGATTACCTTGGGTGGACGTTTTTAATTTGCTTCTTTATCTCGACCGCTTGGAGCTTATTAACTTAAAGCCACTAAATAAGCGACGATCTGTTGCAGACATCATATTCATTCATCAACTGTTATCTGGTGGTGAAGATTCTGCACCTCTACTCGAAAAGGTAAATCTTAATGTAAATAATCGTGCTTTGAGAACGATATCAGCTTATAGTATTGCCGCTCACAGAAAGACGTACGGACAGAACGAGCCTATTACAAGAATGCGTGAGACTAATAAATTTTTCGAACTTTTTGACTACCACATCAGCAAATTCGCTATTAAGAAATTATTGTTTACTACCAATAGATAAGGCAATTTTTCTTTTATTTTTTGATAATTTTTTTTTTTGCTTTTATCTATTTTACTTAAATACTCTATCGAATATTTATAATTTTTATGCTCTTTTCATTTACGTTTCTTAATTTAATTTTTGTTTAATTTTGTTTTTTTTTTTATTTCTCTTTTTTTTTTTATTTTTCCTCCAGTTTTAAATTTGCTTGCTCTAAGCAGAATAGCGGTCGGTCTCCCCTTTTTTGCGGCGGGTTATCATTCTCCTAAATTTAGTACATATAAATGTAGTCTTCATTTTCCTAATCATAGCTTTGTTAATACATGTTTTATTTCGATTAATATTAATTTTTTTGCCGTTTTTTGCGTTTTTAGTTGAATGATGTCCTTATTTATAATTCCCTGAAATTATATTAAAAAAATAATAATAATGTTGATGGTGACTCCCCGCGTGTGGTCAGGGAGGGGCGATTGGTCGTTGGGAATTATTATTATTATTATATCAGCCAAACCGATAGATCGTTCACACTCAGATACGATGAACAGACAAAGGAAATAAAAAATGCAACCATAAACCAGTGCCTTCTATAAACGTTTTAGAAGTGGTTATTTGGATCTTAGTGACCAGCCGCACTCTAGACGTATATATACGAATACGAGTAGAAAAGTAGATTGAAAAGATATTTTTTTAGAAAACGATCACCAATCACCATACGCATACGAGTATGAAAAGCAAACAAACACTGGGATTGAAATTAGTACATTTCGTACAAAAATACAATTTTTTTATACACAAGAAATACTTTTATTACATATATGTACGTAGTCCTGCCAAATGCACGAATAATAAAAAAAATATTGTTTTATTTGGTTGAAATGGTTATATACGATAGCGCTCGCATAAAAATAAAAACATTGAAAAAAGCAGGATAAATATTTTATGATTACAAAATATACAACCACATGAAACCAACACAAATGTATTCTACATGTAGAAAATACATATGCAAAACCAACAACAATTAAAAGCCCTGAACAAAGTCTGAAACGCAGATACCAATATACAACAAACTACAGAAGATTGTGTTGTTTACACTAACAATCCCATGTTCATTTTTTCCTTTCGCACCACTACTTATTAAACTAGTGCGCACATGCGATGTACACATGCATTCTAATACAACTATCTATAGTGTAGTTTTTTCTGTATTTGTTGCATTAGCATGACTTTATATCGTTGTTGGTTTTGACATATGCGATAATTTCGGGTCGAGTATATATACAACTTTGTATTTAACTTTACGAAATTAAAAAAGGAAAATATTATATATAAACCTCTCGTTTTCAAAAATTACTCGTGTACAGTGATTGAAAATAAGTAAGTAATTGCTGTGTTTTTTTATTAGCGCTCGATAGCTGTTTCCGGAGCAGCCAATTTTCTACGTGAAAACTTATATTTAGCGCGCTATTATTGCATATAATTAATTTATTTAACTCTAAACTAAGACTTTTCATTCAACTTTTTAGGTAAAAATCGATAAAAAATATCTTGCTCTACTTATTTATCGGGAGCCGCTATCGGGAGCACTATCCATTTCAGGGGGAAACTTTAAATTTCCCTTGTTTTGTACAACTCCGTAAATCAAAGCAAACTTCATTCATTCTACAAATTTTGACGTATGTCGATTTTTTGTTTTGTTTTGTAGTGCAAAAAAATATACAAAATTGTTTTAGAAAAAAATTATTTTGTATTTAAAAAAAAATTTATAAAAAAATAAAAAATAAAAATAATATATTTTTAAAATTTAATATATTTCAAATAATTTTTAATTTATATACATTTTAATTTTAAAAGTACTTTTACTTCGATGAACGCTATATAACGCCTATAGAAAATTTTTTGTTAATGTCTAAAAAATAAAATTTCACGTAAAATAATAATAATAATAATAATAATTCCCAACGACCAATCTCCCCTTCCTGACCGCACGCGGGGGGAGTCACCATCAATATTATTATTATTTTTTGAATATAATTCCAGGGAAATTATAAACAAGGATATCATTCTACTAAATTAAAAATTAAAAAAAAGAAAGAAAACGAGAAAAATAAAATTATTAACAATTAATCGAAATAAAAAATGTGTTTAAAGAGCTATGGTTAGGAAATTGAAATGGATGAATCTATTTATACTGAATTTAGGAGAATGATACCCCGCCCCAAAAAAGGAGAGACCAACCGCTGGTTTGCTTAGAGCAAGCAAATTTAAAACTAAGGAAAAAAGCGGAAAATAGAGAAAATAAAAAAAATAAAAATAAAAACAAAGTTAAGCAAAAATAAAATTAAAAGAGACCCAAATAAAAAAAGCAAATGTTAGAAATTATAAATACTCGATAGAGTATTTAAGTCAAATAGATAAAAGAAATAAAATTAATCTAAAAATAAAATAAAATAAAATAAAAATTGCCTTATCGATCGGTGAAAAACAGTAATCTCTTAATAGCGACTTTGCTAATGTGGTAGTCGAAAAGTTCGAAATATTTATTAGTCTCACGCAGCATTCTTGTCATAGGCTCGTTCTGGCCGTAGGTCGTTCTGTGAGGTGCAATTCTGAAAGCTGGTGTCGTTCTCAAACCGCGAGCATTTACATTAAGATTCACCTTATCGAGCAGAGCTGAAGAATCTACACCGCCAGATAAGAGTTGATGTATGAAAACGATGTCGGCAACAGATCGTCGCTTACTTAGTGGCTTCCAGCCAATAAGCTCCAGGCGGTCGAGATAAGGAGGCAAATTATAAACGTCCACCCAAGGTAGTCCACGCAGAGCAAAGCGCAAAAATCTACGTTGAACCGCTTCAATTCTGCGTATGTGTACTCCATGGTAAGGGGACCAAACCTGACTGGCATACTCGAGCAGTGGTCGAACAAATGTCATATATAGAGCCCTCGTAACATAAGGGTTCAAAAATTCTTTAGACCAACGTTTCACAAATCCAAGCGATGAGTTTGCTCTGTTGACAATAAAATCGATGTGATCCCTAAAGTTAAGTTCGTGGTCACAAACTACCCCTAAGTCCCGTATGGTTAAAACGTTTACAACAACAGCGCTGTTGATGGTATACTCTCGACTAATGGAATTTGCGCGTTTTCTTGAATATGTTATGAATTGGCATTTACTCACATTCAGATCAAGATTATTTTTAGTACACCAAGTTGAGAAGTTATTGAGATCGTTCTGCAATAAGTTAACATCGATGGAACTTGAAATTTGTCTGTAAATTTTCATATCGTCCGCATAAATGGAAATTGGCGAGTTTTTGATAATGAAATCGACATCGTTAATTGATAAAATAAAAAAATAGGCCCAAGATGACTGCCTTGCGCTACCCCGGAAGTAGCTTTAAAAGGAGCAGATATGGATGACCTAAAGATCACCTGGTAACTACGATTCCTCAGATAAGAGTCTACCCACAGTAAGAATTGAGGTCCGAAATCGAGAGCCCTGAGTTTAAACAAAATTATCTTATGGGAAACCCTATCAAGTGCCTTGCTGAAATCCGTGGTAATAACATGGATGGATAGTGATTATTTATTACCATTACAATTATCTGAAGAATTAAATTCTACTAATAATGTGTCACAATCACACAACATGAACAAGAACAAGTCTCCTATAAATGAAAGAGGAACGACGGTTATGGCGCCAACCACGAGAGAGATGGTTTAAATACCACACGTAATTTAGTGCATCCAGATTGGGAGGCAATCGACCCCACGCCAGACATCTTCACAATGTTTTGAGCATTTGATTTGCGATTTTTTCAGGGTAAGCTGCAATGTGTTTCACTAGAATGGAGCACATGCATGTATAGTTGTGCTGGGATATGCTATTCGCGCAAAAATAATTTTGGTATGTAGTGCACAATTCGATTCGAACCCTTGTTAAAATTGAGACCGCAGAAAGACTTGATTGAAACTTTTCTACACGAAATGATTCATGCGTATTTGTTTATTCAGCATATCCGGGAAGGAAATGATGGACATGGGCCAAATTTTAAACAAATGATGCAGGGAATTAATCAAGCAGCGGGAAGTAATTCTAATTCACACATTCTATGATAAAGTAAATAATTACAAAACTCACTGGTGGCGTTGTAATGGTATTTGTCAGCATCGTAAACCATTTTATGGATATGTTAAGCGGGTTCATAATCGAGCTCCTGGGCCACACGATACTTGGTGGAGAGCACACGTTGATTCGTACAGCGGAACTTTTGAAAAAATTAAAAACCTGAAAATTCATTAAAACAAAAGCTGCACAACGAACTCTCGCTTTATCACAGCGCGAAGTTAAAGCAAATAATGTGCGAGACATACGAAAACTTTTCCCGATAAATCAAGCTAGCGCGACCCAAAATGGCCAAACTAGTATAGAAACTAAACATCCTAATTATTCTGATCGACCGGGTGGCAACTTAACCAATGTAGTTCGTATTACAGATTTGCCGACTAGTGAAGATACTCCACATTCGACTAAATCATCCCCAGCAATTCAACCTATTTTTGGGAAAGGTAGAAGTCTTTCTGATTCACCTGTCGCTAAATTTGATGATAATGTTAATCACACAGTTCGCGACTTATGGCCGAAACGATTTGACGATAAAGTTCCGCAAACTAACCAGATTTCGACCACGAGCGACCAACATTAGTTGAAGAAAATGACGATGATGATTTAATTTTAATCCAGGAAGTATATCAGGTTGTCGATTTGTTGGATAGTGATGATGAACAAGAGAGAACGCGCAGCACAAGAGACGGTAGAAACCAAACGATTCAATAAATGCAAGACGATCTACTGTAGGAAATTAAACATAGTACCAATGATTATTGTGAAGATGAAGATACAGATGATGATGAAATTGATTTAATCGACGGTGACTTCGATGACACGATTACAGGAGATACCAACGAATTAATCGATAAAAATGTTATGGATGATTTATTTGGCGAGGATACGCTTTTACGTCGGTATCAAACAACATCAACATCCCGGAACAGTGATGTTATATGCGTAACGGAAAATAATACGATTCAATGCCCCCTGTGTCAAACTCGAATGATCCGTAATGGATTGGAAAATAATCTCGAAGGTTGCTAAGGCGTTACAGTCGAAGTAAAACATGTTAAATATAAAGTACCAAGTAAATTGCCGTTTTATAAAAATAAGAAAATTACGAATCAAATTATGATCGATGATCAAGAGCCGATAAATCAACCGGCTGCTAGTAGATCGAATAATACAGATATGGAAACGATGTGTCCAGTTTGTAATCAACCACAGCAAGGTGATATCAATGCGCATCTAGATGTTTGCTTAGTTATGTCATTTGATGATTAGTTTTATATGTACATATTTTATATTTTTACTTGAATTAAATTATTTTTTATTTCCTATTCCTACTACATAAATTAAAAAATTGGGATCAAATAATTGTATAATGCAAACATTTAAATTTAAGATTTAATATATTTTATTTTAAATTATACATATTTTATTAAATTAAATATAAATTATATTTTAAATTAATTATTTTTATTTCTATTTTTAATATTAATACTTAAAAAAATTCGTTCGGATTGTTTTGTTTGCTTATAACAAAACAATCCGAAAGAATTTTTTTGGTACCCCCGTTTTTCTTTATTATAGCCTCTCATTGTAAATCACTATGGAAACACCATGATTACTTTTTACAGTTCGATGGACGTTGCGATTATGAGTTTGGGCCAATCAGTGGAGCAAAAGAAGAATTTGGGTCTTAGTTTTAGTAAAAACTTTCACAGAAAATTTTTCGGTGGATGAAAAAGGATAAATAATTTTCCCTATAAACAATCAATTTTAATTGCATAATTTACATTACTTAAAAATCAAGTTTTATTTGAACAAAAATAAAAACAAAATATTTTGTTGTCATACGCAAAGACGTACACCCATCCCGTTCAACATATTTTGGTTTACTAAAAAAGTAAAAAAAGCATGTAAGAGCGGCAGTAAAAAATCTCGTGTATTTTTGTTTTTATTTTATTTGTTGTTACGGTGTAAAAATAAGTTGCTAGTTTAATGGAAATATTACTGAATGAAAAGTTTTCTCAAAACAATTTTTGTTTTAAATAATTCAATAACAAAATATCATTATTTATTTCTTGCAATGTATTATTCAATTTAACTTAAACGATACAAATTATTTATTACAAATAATGAAATTGTTTTTTTGTAGCCATGTAATTTTTTTTCGTTTTGTATGGAATTCTCATTTCTTTTTGGATTTACATATACAAACAAGATTTTAACAAGAAATGGCCTGTTATTGTATTGGTATTGTTTATACTTATAAGTATACCTATACGGTCTATTTCATCGTTTATATGCATTTTCAAATAAAATTCGTCGGTCGCTCATGCAAAGTACAACTGGGTATTTACAGAAAATAAATTTGCAGTTTTAATTGTTACGTTTACATAGAATGAAATATCTCTTTATATCTCTTTTAGGTTGTCTCTGGTATTACAAATCGACTTATGCTGGATAAAAACGACAAAAAAATGTCAACATCTAAAATTAAAATATACATGCATTACTAGAAATATTAAAAAACGAATATCCTGCGCCATCAACAGTTTGTTCGAAACTAACACACGCTCAAATCAAATCAAACCGACATATTCATACCCAAGTCATTGCAAGCCTGGGACTACCTTTTCGTACGAATAGATAAAGTTCGGAATGACCTCACACCACCTTACGAAGGCCCATAGAAAGTGATACGACGACTGTGTAAGCACTTTGTATAATACAAATCAAAGAAAATACCATAGGCTGGTTTGAGTCTATCGATAGAGACAGATTGTTGTCTCTATCGATAGACTCAAACCAGCCTATGGTATTTTGAGTTCACCGGGTCAAATATCGGGGGTGAGGAAAACTGTCCGCATCTTTAGTAATACATATAAAAACCCAAAGTGAACTCCAACTCATTAAAACATAACAGATGGAAACACTACCCATTCACGAATAAATGGGTATTGAACAACCAAACTCAAATCATTTTATTTATTTTTCACAGAATGGCACAATCACTTGAGAAAAATACGATGGAGAAACACACAGACGAATTGCTCCATGACATTGAAATGGTTAACTAAACTACACTGCTCGTCAAAAAACCCGGACACTACATTTTTTCAGTAAATATTTGTGTTAATGGTAACTATTCGCATTATTCGCGTTATGGTTGTACGAAATAATATAATGTGCGCCAAAAGGCACTAACGGTTCAAGTTTTCGTTTAATAAAAGTAATCACAGGATCAAAACATTTAAAATAACAAAATTACCGGAAAACGGATATTGATATATCTTCATCTTTATTTAAGTAAAAACCAACAATCAATCTAAGTGGTCGGTACTCTAGTATCGAGTATTTCCGCCACGAGCTCTGATCACATCTAGCATTCTTTTTGGCATACTATGCACAAGGTTTGCAAATTACTCCTGAGGTATCATTTCCCATTCTTCCTGCAGAACTGATTGAAGATGATCCAAGGTTTCTGGAACGACTTCCCTTTGCCTTAAACGACGCCCTAGCATATCCCACGTGTGCTCAATGGGATTAAGGTAAGGGCTGCGAGAGGGCCAAACAATTCGATCAATTCCCACCTCATCCAAAAATTGTTGACCACTTTTGCAACGTGGGGCCTGGCGTTATCATGCATTAGTTTAAATTGCTGTCCAATAAATGGAGCGTATGGAATCACAAATTCTTCTAGACATTCCACGATATACCTTTGGGCAGTTATAGTGCCACCGCGTAAAAATACAAGGTCCGTACGGGCGTCTATAGAAGTGCCTGCCCACACCATTAGTGAGCGGCCATGAAATGGGACTCTTGGAGATATGACACATTGTGAATATCGCTCTCCGGATCTCCACAATACTGTTTCCCGTCCATCCGGTGACCGCAGACTGAACCTTGATTCATCAGTGAACAACACGGACTTCCAGTCTTCCGTAGTCCAACTGACGTGGTTACGAGCAAAAGTCAAACGGTTTCTTCGATGAGCTGGGAGAAGCTCTGGCCCTGTAGCAGATCTCCTGGACTGCAATCCATGTTCATTTAATCTTCGCGATGCTGTGCTAACTGAAATATTGACACCACGTACCTGTGTCAATCGACCAGCGACGATTTTAGCTGTTTGAAAAGCTGTTTGCGAGATCGCAGTACCATTGGTACCATAAACCGATCGTCCCGCTCGTTTGTTGCTCTTTTACGACCTGATCCAACCGCTCGCTCATACTGACCAGTTTCACGATATCGTTTCATAGCGTCTTGAACTGTACTTCGAGGGAAATTTAGGTGGGCAGCAATATAACGCACGCTACGGCCATTCTCACTCAAAGCGATTACTTTTGCGATATTTTCTGGTTTCATAATTATAATATTTGCTAATAATAATAACTAAGCACTGTTAACGTTAACTGTAATAATAATACTAACAATAAATGCTACTTTAAATGTTTCAAAACAATTGATAGATGCCCATTTATTTAGAAACGTAACAATCGAAATTTTGAATATTTTTCATTTATTACACTTTGTTGCTGTGATTGGATTTTAAATAAAAAAATACGGTTTCTGTTACACCTATTTTTCGGTTATGTACTATTTAATATGACACTGCCTTTAAAATAGCGTAATTGCTCTATAAATTGAAGATTTTTGAAGAAATTCAAGTGTCCGGGTTTTTTGACGAGCAGTGTAGCTTCAGGACTATAAAGCAAATCGACAGCGCTTTACAGAGAAGGCATTTCAGAGCGCAACTGAAGAATTCGACTCATTAAATCCGTGTCGAACAACTCAAATGTTCGACACAGCTGAAACGTCTCGTGCAACGCAAGTGGATATGCCACGAAACCAATCAAGATCGAACCAGCGGGTGAAAGCAAAAACGGTCAAGACAATAGCCACTCAGACTCTTACAAGAGTAGCAAAGAAATTGTCGGTGGAAGACAGGTTCAAAATACTCAAGGGGATAGTTTTCAAGAAGAAGAGAACTCAACCGCACCCGGCATGGCTGGCTGGACGATTAACCAGCATCCACGATGGAATACAACAGGCCGTGGGACCATCAGGACCTACATGGTGTTGGTTCCACGCTCGATTCACTGACGAAGTGAAAAATTATACAAGCCCATGCAATTTTAAGGCAATGAACGATGTACAACAAAAACAAAATCAACAAATTATAATGGGTTGGTGAAATAAAAAATGAATTAAAAATTATTTTTGATGTGTAAACAACCCGTGCCTACCAAAAATTTTTGTATGCCATGTATATATTACAAAATTGTTTTTATTGAGTTTGTTGCTCTTTTCAAACGAAGTAGGTACGTCATTTCCGTTCGTTTCATTTACAAGTTTACTGGTAAACTTGTAAATGAAACGAACGGAAATGACGTACCTACTTCGTTTGAAAAGAGCAACAAACTCAATAAAAATAATTTTGTACTATACATGGCATGCTTGTATGTATTTGTATAATAGTAGGGAAAACAAAAAACTAATTCATAAAATCAAATAGAAACCATCGACATTTCCATCGATCAGAAAAATCAAAAAAAAAAAAAAAAATATGAAATACGAATTCATTCGATATTAATTTTGCTGTTCTTCAATCTGAACCACTTATTCGCGAGACGAATTAGATTTGCAACTCAGATCGAAATATATCTAATACGAGATGTGGGACGACAGTTTTTCAATGAAAATTAGAAAAGTTAGAGTCGACAGTATATGTACATATATCTTATTTTAGCTACCATAATCCAATTGCGTCGATTATACCGAAAGAGTAATAGACCAATTTAACGATAATAAGCAAATGAAAAACTCTGGTTAGTAAAATTGCATTCCTTCTTCCTTCAAAGTAAACTGCACACAGTCACTACACACGCCATGTGTTTACACATCTCCTTGAGAGTACTAATGGACTCACTCTTTTTTTACTTTTTATTCATTACCAACACAAAAACGTCCACGTCAATGATTCATTTCTATCAGCAGGTGAATACATTCTGGTAAACCATCTTCCACAACTGGAAACATTACAATGATCGATCATCATTGTATGGT